>CM062816.1:1354011097-1354524292 GCA_031772625.1 Pinus tabuliformis | reverse complement strand
TCTTGAAGTTGATTCCTTATTTGTGATGCTTTAGTAAGACATGTAGATATCCCTTCATCCTTTGATGCTTTCAACTTGTATAGTTCAAATCTTAGTGATATGACTTTTCCTGTTGAGCTTTCAGAGAATAGTTCTACTAGCTTATCATATATCCCTTTTGATGTCTCCAACTCTACTACATAGGGGATGAGGGAATCCTTGATGGATTCTATAAGAACCTTTGAGCCTTTATTCCTTTTTCATATATTTAGATAATGCTTGCCCTTCAGATGGTTTGGAGACTTTGCCATTGACATGATCAATAACTTTTTTTCTTTGAGGACTAAGTCTATCTCCTTTTTCATGCAAGGAAGTGTGATGACCAAACCAATTTGTTGTTGTCCTTGCAAACGAAGTCATTTTACTAGGTTTTGTTATAGAAATAAGAATACTTACTTGTCAAGTGAGGATGAACTCTTCAACTTAATGCCTTTGTTGACGATGACAACGTCTTTCTTTGAACGAACTAGGGTTTTGACTTCCTTCAAGATGATGGTATGATTGTTATCCTCGAAATGCCTTGGAGATGAGAGAATCTTCTTGATGCTTTGATGTCCTTGATACTTTTCTCACATTTCGATCCTTGGGTGTCCTTTATTGAGCTACCCCTCGATTTGTCACCTTAGCTCTAGTACCATGTTGAGAAATCTAGGTGCAACAAGTGCAGGTGTTTCTCTTACTTTGATAACTGATAGTGATGCAATTTTACTTTTCTTGATTAACTTCTGCTTTCCTTTCTTATTATTAGTGTTCTCTATCATCAAACAACTATCAAATCATAAAGAACAATGAGACAATAGGACACAAGATGTAGGCGCTCAACCAGGGCCAAAACCTCTCCCACTGAGGGGAAAACCCACCCTAATTCTTCTCTTCTTATATACCTTAAATTGACAAATTCCAAGATCTTTGACCCTTGACCAAGACCCTCCAAGACCAAGTCAAACCTTGCTTCCAGCAACTTTTGCGAATCTAACTTCCAACAACTCCTTCAACAACTTCGACCTGCCCAACAACTTATTTTGCAACTTCGACCTGCCCAGCAGCTCCTTCTGCAACTTTAACCTGCCTAGCAGCGTCTTCTGCAACTTCGACCTGCCCAACAACTTCTTTTACAACTTTGACCTGCCCAACAACTTCTTTTGCAACTTTGACCTACCCAACAACTTCTTTTGCAACATCAACCTACCCTACAACTTCTTTTGCAACTTTGACCTATCCAACAACTTCTTTTGCAACTTCAACCTACCCTACGACTCCTTTTGCAACTTCGCCCTGCCCAGTAGCTTTTTTTTTGCGGAAACCGTAACCCTTGCACGTGACATAAATAATGGTGTATTTCTGCTCCTCTCTTCTTTGCTTGGGTGGATTCTCTCTCCTAGAGAATTCAACTTCCAAATAGCTCTTCTTGATGACCTAACTTCACTTCTGCAACTCGGCTTTACTACAGTAGCATGAACCCTAATTCCTTCGCACATGTGGAGAGAAATAGCCCAAAAACAATCCCAAAACTCGACTTCTTCTTCTTCCTTTGTCCTCTTCTTTTTCACACTTCTTCTCTTCCTTGTGATCGAACTTGTGTGAGTGAAGTGTGTCTTCCAAATGAGGTCGAAGTCTTCTTTATATAGGCTTCTCAATGGGTCAAATTGCTCCTTTAGGCCGACTTGTCTTTTCATGTAGGCCAACTTGATCTTTGTGCCATGACGAGGTCTTGGAGGGTCTTTTGACTCAATAACTTTTCTTTTACAATATGTAACATGCCCAAGTGGTTCTTTGATACATGACAATGACTTTATGACAAACATAGAAGCACTCAATGGGTGCTTGACCTATAAAATAATTTCTCTTGAGCATGAAACAGATGCCTCAAGACTCAAAATAATAAATTTATTTTTCTCTTTTCTTTAAATACATAAAATCATGATTACATATGTCATTATGAAGACCGAACCTAGTTACATATCTCAACAAAACCCAATTGACATTTTTTTCTGATTATTTTCCGAGCCTTATTTTTTTTTTTCAATTTTGTTGATCTATCTCTTTATTATTTGCTTAGTGTCATTCTTATTTTTATGTTGTCTTTTTATTATTTGTTTGCTTCTTGGGTTTTTTTTGTTTGCCTTTTATTTAGCTTCATTCTCCTTATGGTTTTTATTCATCTTTTGTTTTATTTTTTATTTTTTTATATTTATTTAGCCGACTTGGGTTGGTCTTAGGTTTTCTCTATCTCCAGGGTTTTTATTCTATATCATTAATTAGCTGAGTTCCTCAGTGATTTTTTATCTACATCTCCTTCTTTATATGTCCTGATGGTGGACCATGTGTCGTAGGTCCGAAACTTTGACAAAATGTTTCTGAACACAATGATCCAGAAGTCTTCACTAACAAATTGTACAAGACTGCTTTGTTGCATTACCACAACTTTAATGCACGACTTTGTCACATTATCACAGTTTTCATGTCTTGATGGGTGTTGAACTTGGGTCTTTGCAATGAAAGCACTTATGACTTTACCATTCGACCACAACTCACTTGACGTTGACCAAGTATTTTTTGGTTGAATCTGCGCAATTTCATATCATTATGATTATTTTAGGATATCTTTCTACTTATCTATCTTCTCAAGGAAACAACACCGAGGGATGCTCCCCTACATTTTGTAGATGGCATTTATAGTGAAACTGTTGGTGTAGACTAGTACACCTCACTCTCTGGGGCTTAGCTGTGGACTTTCATCGCCACCACCACGTACCACTGAATCTGTTGATCCTGACCAAAGAAATTGAACATGGGCCAACGGTAGGACAATGCTATACTTAAACAGATCGAACTACCCTTTGGGGTTTGTGTTTGTGTGTGGGTGTGTGTGAAGTGGAGCCTTGATTGTTCTATTCAGTCAATTATTTCTGTAGAAATTCCACTGTAGATCAACAAATTATGCAATGTACTAAAGCAAAATACAAGATCTACTTCTACAACAAACTTTGCGGAAGCTTAATCGAATATGAGCAAGATCAATTAGAACACATATAACTAAGAATGAGAAATCAATCACACATGAACGCAGAAGAATAACCCGGGCAAAGCCTCAACCTAAAACCCCAATCTCTGTATTATCATACAAGTGGAAATATGTCCAGATTACAAAAATAATTAGCTCTCAAGCTATCCTGCTCTCTCTGCAATCAAAACTGCTGCTCATAGACAGTCAAAGGCTTCTCCAAACCTTCGCCTCTGCTCTCCAAGCCTCATGTGAATTGGCCTCTTCACACCCTCACTAACCTCTGATTTAACTGCGCAATCCTGAAGGAGATAATTTCTTCTGCATGGATGAGTTTCCTATATAGGAAAAATCCTCCCACTGATAGTACACTGTCCCTTCCTCTGATCTCAACTGGGTCTCTGACTGAACTGAATGAGTTATTTATGAGAGAATATTCAGTTATCTGAAGTGCAACAGTTACATGCATGCATGCATTAACTAACTGAACTCACAATTAGTTCAACAAACTATTTGAACTAATTTAACGAGACTTGACTTAGTTAACTGGGCCAACTAATTACAACTCAAATTACAACTCATCTTTATCTCTTTAACTAAGGGATAAATTCCTCAATTAATGGAGAAACTGTTGCATGTCTACACATAGACTTCATGTTTGATTTCCTACAGCTAATTAACTCAAGATGAATTAATTAATTATTTTACAAACAACTGCTAAGATCAAATTTGAATTTTACTTTTCATTTTTAGTTCAAGGACTAACTAAAATTGGAATCTAACCCGAAATGCTATTTATAGCAATGCTATTTTTAGCACTTCCATTTTTCATTCTTTGTTGCTATGTCCAACACTGGTACCCGAACTGCTATTTATAGCAGTGCTATTTTTAACACTTCTATTTTTAACATTTCTTGTTGCTATTTTCAACACTCATTCTCAACAAGAAAGGCATTCAACTCGAACCCGATCCTGAACCTTTGGAATGTTCTGCATGCAATACTTCTCCTAAGTGTTGTTGCTACAGCAACTCTAGAAACAAAAAATCTCCCAACTAACTTCCCTGTTGGGCTAGAAACATTCTCTAATGCTGAAGCTTTCTCTGCCGTTGACAAGTTCTCCCTCTCTGACCTCTGAGTTGCTGCAACACTCCATGCATCTCGCACCGTTACACACCTCTCTGTGCCATCTTGCACTGGTGCAACACTCCTGTGCCTCTCGCATTGTTGCACCCTGCTAGCTCTGCACTGTCTTGGGATTCTTGCACAGTAGCTTTCTCTGCCGCTCCATCTGCATCTGTCTCTGCTCACTTAGCCAGTCCTGCTACTCCTCGTCGGGGCTTCCATAGGAAGGTCTAATCAAAGAGGTTGGGTACCTCAATGATCCTGCCCCTATTCTAGCTTTCTTGGGACCGTCACTCCACATTGCCCCACCTCCTCCCTGGAAGTATGGATGCATGTGATCCCTCTGCCCACTTGGCTCGAAATTTCCCCTACTGGAGGTCTCTGCATGAGTAGATGTCTCTATTCGATCTCCTCTCGGCTTCTCTAGTTGTGGTTGCTCCACAACCTCCTAAAGCTGCTTCACCAATTGTGGCTCCTCCACAATTGTCTGAGACTTCTTTTGGCTGCATGTTGAGAGGTAATTTACTCTCCCTCTCAACCACTAAGTCTCCATCAGTTGCCTTGCTCCTCAAGGCTTTGCATGCATTTTGAACTTCAAGAGCATACAGGTTCTTAACTCATGAACCGATCTGCTTCACCTGTCTCGTGGTGATGTGTTGAAGGAAAACCTTTCCCTTACTGAAGACTACATCATAGCCTTTGTCTTTCAGCATTGCGATCGACACCAAATTTTTCTTCAGTCCTGGTACATACTTGACATCGGTCAAGGTAATTCAAGCTCTATGCTCCCTCTGAAAAACAACTGTGCCTACACCTGAGACACTATACTTTTCATCATTACCCATCGCTATGAGTATCTGGAGATCTTTCTCCTCTAAGGTATTGAACAAACTCTTGTCGCCAGGTCATGTGGAAAGAAGCTCCACTGTCAAGAAATCAACCACATACCGCCATGGATGAAACCATGCATGCAAAGAGGGTGAAATCCAACTCGAACTGTGAGGCCAATGCCTCACCTTCTGATCCTTCCTTGGATCCCATCTTGGATTTCTTCAATGGAAAATTTGTTGCAAAATGGCCCACCTCATGACAACGAAAGCATCGCACTTTCGATTTGTCAAACTTCTTCCCACCATAGGAAGAACTCGATTTGGGATGAGACTCCTTCTCCTTCCCTTTCTTTGCCTTACTGGCTAAGACCGTTTTCTTCATCCTCCTTGGATGAAGAACCATCTCTGGTGCTTCTCCTTATCTCCTCCTGCATCGGATCCGACCAAAGTCGTTCTCAATCTGGCAGTTTTTCTCTTTCATTAACAGAGTCTTGGTATCTATGCCAGCTCTTAGGAAGACCGAGAAGTGAAAGACTCACCATGTCATCATCGGCTGTTGTGATCCCTACACTTCCAAGCTCATCCCTGTAGGTGGTGAGCTTGTTCAAATATGTAGAGATCATGTCGCCCTTTTCACACATGATTTTCCGAAGCTTGTCTTTCAACGCCAACCTCCTCTGATCGTTGTTGTTCTAACTTCTGATATAGATCTTTCAATGTTTTCCACATTGAAAACGGTGTCTCCTTCCCATGGAGGCTCGAGACAATGTGGTCTCGAACTCCCTCCAGGAGGATTCTCCTTGCTCTAGCCACACATTTCTTCCATTCTGCCAATTTTGTAGCATCAATTGCTGCCGGCTTGGGGACTTCTTGATCAATGAAGTCCTTTAGACCGTTATCCTCTAATACTGCTTCCATGCGATCCTTCTAGGCTATATAATTCGAGCTGCCATCAAGGGCATACTCGAGTCTTAAACCGTTGAACGCCATTGGTGAAATTGAGATGTGATAAGAACTCGATTTCTATATTCAGGAACCTCAAACTTCGAACTTCTCCCTTCTTGTATACTGTTCTTCGCTTTGATCACCTTTGCTTTGATACCATGTAAAAATTCCCACTGTAGATCAACAGATTATGCAATATACTAAAGCAAAATACAAGATCTAATTTTACAACAAACTTTGCGGAAGCTTAATCGAATATGAGCAAGATCAATTAGAACACATATAACTGAGAATGAGAAATCAATCACACATGAACATAGAAGAATAACCTGGGGAAAGCCTCAGCCTAAAACCCCAATCTTTGTATTATCATATAAGTGGAAATATGTCCAAATTACAAAAAGAATCAGCTCTCAAGCTATCCTGCTCCCTCTGCAATCAAAACTGCTGTTCATAGACAGTCAACGACTCTTATTTCCTTGCCCTCCAAGCCTCCTATTTCCTTGCGCAGTTTTCCTTGGGGTCCAGTGCTGCCACCTGTGTGAATTGGCCTCTTCACACACTCACTAACCTCTGATCTAATTGCGGAATCCGGAAGGAGATAATTCCTTCTGCATGGATGAGTTTCCTATATAGGAAAAATCCTCCAACTAATAGTACACTGTCCCTTCCTATGATCTCAACTGGGTCTTTGACTGAACTGACATGCATGAGTTATTTATGAGAGAATATTCAGTTATCTGAAGTGCAGCAGTTACATGTATGCATGCATTAGCTAACTGAAATTCACAATTAGTTCAAAAAACTATTTGAACTAATCTAACTGGACTTGACTCAGTTAACTGAGCCAACTAAGTAGAACTCATCCTTATCTCTTTAACTAAGAGATAAATTCCTCAATTAATGGAGAAACTGTTGCATGTATACACATAGACTTCATGTTTGATTTCCTACAACTAATTAATTCAAGATGAATTAATTAATTATTTTACAAACGGCTGCTAAGATCAAATTCGAATTTTACTTCTCAATTTTAGTTCAGGGACTAATTAAAATTGGAATCTAACCCGAAATGCTATTTATAGCAATGCTATTTTTAGCACTTTCATTTTTCATTCTTTGTTGCTATGTCCAACACTAGTACCCGAACTGCTATTTATAGCAGTGCTATTTTTATCACTTCTATTTTTAACATTTCTTGTTGCTATTTTCAACAATTTCAATATTTAGTTACAATGTGTTCGTTTTTCTTGATGTTCATGTTCTAGTACTTGTGGCAAAACTGTTGTTTTTTTCTCGGTTCTTGAGATTTATCTCTGATGCAAATCTCTTGATTTTAGTTTATCCACCTGATTCGAGTTGTAGAGTTTGCCAACAAAATTGAGTAGAATAAAGACTTTTATTATTTAACTAGTAGCTTTTACTGATATGAACAATATGTTTGTAATTGAACATGAAATGAGAATGAACACAACCTGGAAATTATTGTTGCAATAGCAGAATAGAACAGGCAAGGTCTTGGTCAGAAGCGTTCACTTGTTTTCCTTCTTATAGAGGCATGTTGTACATATTCTAATTTTTGCACTTGTCCCTCAGTTCAACTGCATGGGAGTATGTTGGGCTTGGGCCAAATGAAAATGGTGGGTTTATTGCAGTAGACTATGAACAATCAACCTTGATCCTATGTGGAAAAGCTTTCTCAGACACTTCTGCCTTGAAGGGAGCACTAAAAGCTGCAGCTGCACCAGCAATATCTGCAAGCAGTGCCCTTCCCCTGCCTGCATGGTGAGTCTTAAGACATAGCTTTAAGGATATTCATGAAAAGTAAGTTTTCAATATTGAATATTCATGGAAAACAGTCTTGATTGGAGATTTAACATTTTTTCAGGCTTCTTGTACATGGAGAATCCATAGTTTTGTTATTTGCATCAGAAAAGACAGTCCAGAGCTGCCCAGATCTGCATAAAGTCTTGGTTTCAAACGGGGCAGGTGTTGCTTTAGGTCCTGATGGAGTAGAAACATTTTTCAAAAGTAAAGATTCTAAAGCACCAAACCTTTTCAAACTGCCATCTTCTATAATTATGCTTGCTGCTGACAGGTAAGTCAGGTGAACCGTGAAACACTATTCTAAATTTTTATTTTTCTATAGGGGTCTTCATAGTGCGTGCAGAGAAAAAACTGATGTGGTTATTTGTGCAAATGAAATTTAGATTAAATGCATCTGTATAGGCTAATGAATTGCTCTCTTTCTCTCTCCCCCTTTTTTTCTTTAATGTTCTTTTAAAAATTGTTAGCTATTTTGGTTAGTTGTTAACAATTTTTAATAATCATTCTCTTTGCTCATTCCTGAAAACAATTACAACCAAGATAAATGGTTATTATTGTGTATAGTTTACATATTCTGCAGGAAGCTGCTTATGCTTATATCCCTACCTCTGACAGCACTGCATAATTTTCTTCATTCCATGCTTATCTGCCAGACATTGGCATGGAACTAACATTCTATGCTTTATATGTATCATAAATATGCCTCAAAACTGGCTTTTCCGGCAGCCCAGAAATGCAATAGAATCATTTTTGTCAAAATTCCCATGCATTTTCGAGGCATTTCTTGGTACATATTTCATGTAGCCTGGAAAAACCCAGGAAATTTTTAGACCTTGTACAGAAAATTCTTCTAGACTTCCACAGCAGGAAAGAGTTATGTCTTTTGGAACACACTTCTTTTAGCTTATTGCTGTTAGTTGGATTAGTGATAAGTTGTCGCTGTGTGTTTGAACTTTGAATTGATAAAGAGCAAGGGTGCTTTATTTAGAATTCTCTAGCGTGCTTCATTTCTCCTGCATGGTGCAATCCATCTAGAGAGCGTCACTTAATGCATGTTGTTGAATTTTTAGTGTGTTTATCTCCTAACTGGGGTGCACCTTTTAGGATCGTCAGTTTGTCAGTTTAGAAGAGTTAAGGGTGAGTTTTAATATTTTCTTTATCTGCTGGTTTGTCTCTATCCTCCACGTGCATGCTTGTGAGAAGCAGCAGGAGAGTTAGAGGGTGAATGAACTGAAGAGAACTCATGCAAGGAGAGCGCTCACCTATCTAGAGTGCTTCTCTCTTGTATTTGACCATTGTAATTTCCTTTCAAGCTAATTAATTTTTTTTATGAATATTATTGCTGCAGATCTGTTAGCTGCTTTATACTTACAGCAGGGGTATTTTTAAATCTACTGTTCAAGACTTGGTGGATTGATCCTATGTGTGGTGTTTTTTTCCCTCATCTATCATTGTACATGTTTTGTTTTTTGAAATGAAGGTTCGTTTAGTGTTTTGTAAAGTTTTCTTTCAGATGTAGTTTTAGATCTGCATATCATGACTCAAAATTTCAACATGGTATTGGATCCGTCTTCCTGAAATCTTATGTTCAACAAATGGAGAAGGAAACTCCCTGTGAGAGGGAGTTGACGCGAAGGAGGATTTCAGGTGGCATGAGGCCATTAAGTTTATGTGAGAATAGAACTCCATCCATGTGAGAGGTTGATGTGTTTTGAATGCCTTTGAATGACTTTCAACGTATGAAAGATTTCTGATTTGCTATTGGTTGAACTGCTAGGTTGTTTAAGTTATGACATGGCTAATTACCAACATGACAGGCCTCATGGAGTGATCAATCAGAGGGGGTTTCTAATGTCATCCCTTGGAAGCTTGAGTTGTAGATGCTTATGAAAGAGCTTGATCTATGGAGTATGGTCAAATGTACAATAACATCTCCAACTGATCCTCAACAATTGGTTGAGTACAAGAAGAAGATTGCTAAGGCTAAGGATAATTTTGGACTTTGTGAAGGACCATTTAATTCCTCACATAGCAGGAAAATCAGCTAAGGATATGTTTGAGGCATTCACTGCTCTTCATCAGTGTCAACATCTCAAGGAAGATACTTTTGAAGGACAAGTTTTCCCAAACATGCATGGGTGATTCAAAGATTGTCAAAAATTTCCTCATGGAGGTTACAAATCTTAAAGATTAGCTATTTGCCATTGATACAAATATAGCAGATTGTTTGGGGCATTCACTTAGGCTTTATCGAGCAATGATTGCTAGTGGAGTTAGGGTGTGTGAGGGTATTGCAATAGCCCTGACAAGCTACCAACCACCATAGTTGTTGGTCCACTAGACGGAAAGGCAGACGAGTTAGCCGCCGACAGACAATGCAGGGAACATTGAGTTGAGAGAATTGCCGCTTGTGTGGGCCATGAATCGCTGATAGACTACAGTCGCCAACAAGACAACCTTCAAGGAGTCATGCACATGGAGGGTGAGTGGGCCAAGGCGGGTCCAGTGAGCCACCATCTAGCCACTACAGTTGACAGGCCACATGCATGTGTTGATCTTTTCGGTAGTATCGAGAGTATTCTCATGTGTGGGGCAAGCAAGTGATGGGCCTTTGCACCCATAGACTCATGGTATTATGATAACCCATGGTATTGTACCCTTTGGAAAAGTATAAGTACAAGGGTGACTGATTCATTCTTGTGGTCGGCAAGAGAGCAAAAGAGGCGTCTTGTGCAGGGTTGAGAGGGCTTGTTGATAGCAAAGAGGGCCGAGAGGACCTGTTGTTGGCAAAGAGGGTTGAGAGGGCCTGTTGTTGGCAAGAGAGCACTGAGATGTGCAGGGGCATGAGACATTGAGAGAGAGATTCTCTCAAGTAAGCAAGAGATATGTATGAGTAACATTGTAGGTTTGCTGTGAGTGAGATACTCAGTTGTGTCGGATCCAAGGAAAGAGCACAAAGCAACAAAGGAGATCCAGATAAGATAGATCAAGGACGGATCTAGGAATTGATTCGTTGGATCAGTTCCAAGGTAATTGTTGTATTTGTAATTTCCTCAAGGGTCATTATCCATGTAAGGGGGCCTGAGTAGGTTTTGAGAAGAATTTAATGAAGAACTGTTGGTTGGGCAGAACTTGTGTGTAATAAATATGTTCATGTGCATGATCTAATTGCTAATTTTAAAGTTCTTGCTATGTAAAAGTTAGGCATATCAGTGTGTTTCAGTTAATTTGTCGGGTTAAAGTTAATTTAAGACTGTTACCAAATTTGGTATGTGTGTGTGCATTGAGTCTAGTGCCCAAAATCTAACATGGTATCAAAGCATGGTCTCTGAGAAAGGAAGTTGGAGCTGCGATTACATAGGTTACAACTTTGATAGGGAGTTGTAGGAACTATTGCAGGTAGCAGTATTGTTTTGAAGAACCATGCCAAGAGAGTTGGCTAAGTATGGCAGATTGCTTATATGAGGCGTGAAGGTCAGGATTAGCAGACCTAGTGAGTCATAGAGAAAATCATTCACACAAGGAGTTGTGGACAATTGCAACTTGGTGTGTAGACAAAGAGAAATGGATGAGAGATTCATTCATTAGATGTGCTATTATCTCGAGAGGAGATCAACGCAAGAGAATGAGAGATTCATAATGATATAGGTGTGAAGGTATTGTGAAGACATCTGAGCTTGGAGGGGTTGAGAAGGCAGGTACCTAGATGGTTAGAGGGCTGAGATAGCCATTGGAGATCCAAGTGAGAAACTTGGAGTGAAGGTCAAGCAAAGACCTTGAGGCCGGAGAAGGCTTGCGATTTTGGAGTTAGAGAGTGTCAGGCTTCAAAAGGAGTGAGAAGTCTTAGGAGTGGGAGGCTTCTATGAGTAGGATATCTTTAAAGAAGGGTCCTTATCATATAGTGGAAATTGCTTTTGGGTCATATGAAGCAACTTTGGAAGTGGATCAAGGGTGGAAATGCGTTCCATGTTCGAAGGCAGAGCCACTTCTAGGTGGTGTTGTGAGAATACTTCCCACACTAAGAGGGAGTGTTGATGTTTTGGGTAGCATTGAGAGCATTCTCATGTGTGTGGCAAGTGGGCTAAGTGATGGGGCTTTGCACCCATAAACCCATGGTATTCTGGTGAGCCATGTTATTTTGATAACCCATGGTATAGATCCATGGTATTGCACCCTTTGGAAAAATATAAATACAAGGGTGAGTGATTCGTTCTTGTGGATGACGAGAGAGCAAGAGAGGTGCCTTATGGAGTCGAGAGGGTCGAGAAGGCTTGTGGAGGGTCAAGAGGGGTTGTTGTTGCAAAGAGGCCCTGTTGTTGGCAAGAGAGCACAAAGACGTGGGGGCACGAGACATTGAGAGAGAGATATTCTCAAGTAAGCACGAAATTTGCATGAGTAATATTGCAGGTTTGTTGTGAGAAAGATACTCAATTGTCTCGAGTCTAAGGAAAGAGCATGGAGCAGTAAAGGAGATCCATATCAGCCAGATCGAGGATGGATCTAGGGCTTGATCCCTAGGATCAATTCCAGGATAATTGCTGTATATGTAATTTCCTCTAGGGCCATTATCCTTGCAAGGGAACCTGAGTAGGTTATGAGAAGAATTTAATGAAGAACTGTTGATTGGGAAGAATTTGTGTGTAATACTAATATGTTCATGTACATGATCTAATTACTAGTTTTAAAGTTTACGCTGTGTAAAAGTTAAGCATATCTGTGTGTTTCGGTTAATTAGTTGGGTTAAAGTTAATTTGAGACTGTTGCTAGATCTGGTGTGTGGGTGTGCGCACTGAGTCTAGTGCCCAAAATCAAACAACACATGGTTGACAACTTAGTTGTGTAGAGAAGGTTGTGCTAGCTGCCAGTGCCAAGCAGACACAACCTGGGAACGTTCGTTGCATGGGACACAACAATACTAACATGTAGGATGGCCAATGTGAGGCAATATGACAACACAATTGCCAACTAGACTTACTAGAGTCACAAGAACAGGTGACACAGGGATATAACAACCGAGTGACACGTGGGTTGGAGCAATGTGGTGACAACAACACAGAGTGGTAGGTGGGAAACATTTGAGTGCAGGTGCACTCAAGGTGATGTGCAAAACAAGTGCTACTATAACTGGGTGGCACAAGGAAGCATGGTACGAAGGAAAGTGCCACTGCAACTAGCAGGATTGGCGGAGGTCACTTTTTAGGGAGAGAGGGAGACCATACTGATCAAGAGTTTGGCAGAAAGATATTTTGTGGGTGTTTCAAAGGACTGAGACATAGATCCACAAGAGATCCTAATAGATATATAAATCAACTTATTCTTGTGGGTGCTAAACGAACTTAGCACAAGGGGAAATTATCAGATATAGAGATGGCAACAACTAGCCTTAGATTCAAGGACCGGTTGGATGGAGCATCAAATTTCTTGGCTTGGAAGGCAAGGGTTATCTTGCTGCTGAAGGAGAATGACTTTTGGAGATTGTGGATAAGGAGATCCAATCGCCAACAAATCCAACACAGTTGACAACCTATGAAAAGGAGGACATTAAAGCTTAGCGTGTCATCATGGATGTTGTGAAGGATCACTTGATTCCTCACTTAGTAGAATAGAAGACAACTAGAGAGATGTACAAAGCTCTAGTGGACTTGTTCCAAAGCAACGACATGAAAAAGAAGATGATCTAGTGAAATAAGCTTAGATCCATCAAGATGTCAAAATATGATAAAATTACTAGCTACTTGTTAAGGATTGCCCATATACAGGATCGACTCGCAACTATTAAGGAGAAGGTGGAGGACATAGAGTTCATGAACGTGGCACTAAATGGTCTTGTTTATTCTTAGGAACCAGTTGTCAAAGGAATCTGTGCTTGGGAGCACCTTCCTAATTGGGAGAGGCTTTGGGATGCTTGCCTCCAAGAAGAGACTTAGGAGGAGTCTAAGGTTAAGTAAGAAGATGAAGAGAACTTGGCCTTGGCTGGTATGGCCAAGAATGGCAAAGGAAATTGTTCCAAAGGTAATAGTGTGAGGGGCAACCTCTTAGCCAGGGAAGAAGGACTTGAGTAAGATCAGATGCTTCAGTTGCCATAAGAGTGGGCACTATGTATCATGGTATCTAGAGAAGAGGGGGAAGGGGAAGTCACAACATAAAACAACAACAATAGAGGTTCAACTTGATGAATTTGCAATGAAGTGCGAGGACTTCTTGTTTGTCTCTTGTCTATCTACTAGCAACAACACTAGGAGTGCTTGGTACGTGTATAATGGTGCATCACACCATATGATAGAGGCATGAGAGCTATTTAGCAACTTGATGGAGAGAGACTCAGTTTTACACATGAAGGTTGGTTATGATGCCAAGTATGTAGTGAATTGGGTTGGAATTGTTAAGTTTCAACTAGAGTTAGGAGGACTATTGAAATCCAAGGACGTGCTATTCATGCCAGGACTAAAGAAGAACTTGCTCTCAGTATCAATCGTGGAGTATAGAGGATTTGAATCAATATTTAGGAATAGGCAAGTGCTCATTCATCCAAATGAGTCTAGCTCAGACATAATAATGACCATTGGGGTTAAAGAGAGCAACTTATACAGGTTGACATGCGAACCTTTTCAAACATTGAGGGATGTTGAGGAGCATGTGGAGGCTCCTACGAGCATATTTAGGGAGAGTAAGCTTTAGAAGAAGGCATTGTGCCAGGATCGGAGGGATAACTAGTTTCAGGTGGCTCTTCAAGAAATATTTCCCTTGCTAAGAGGGAGTGTTGATATTTGTAACTTGGGCAGGTACTTTTGGACAGACCTAAGTGTTTGGGCGTGTGGAAATAGCCTAATACACCTTTAACCTTAGTGATTACTTTAGTGATTAAAGTAATTCCTTTTATTAGACAAAAGTGAGTTAATCCAATGAAATGCAAAGGTTTTTGCATTTGTGAATTAGATGAATCTCGACCATCAATCTCAAGTGATTTTGAGATCTAATCTCAACCATCAATCACTTTGGAGATTGGTGTTGTGGATTCAGTCATAAGTTCATAACTTGAGCTTATAAAGGAAAGGCTAGGCCAAGGGAGAAGACACACAAAACATCTCGTGCACAAGACACAGGGAGAGTGAGATCTTAGTGGTTGAGTGGAGGACTTCCATTCAAGTGTGCTAGGTCTGAGTAAGGGGGAGCAACAAGGGAGATCTAGATCAACCTCGGCATATTGAAGGACAGATAGGGCTTGATCAGCTGGATCAGATCCAGGTTTATTGTTGTATACATGATTTCCTTAGAGGGCCATTTTCCCAGTAAGGGAGCTTGAGTAGGTTCTGAGTTATTACTGAAGAACTGTTTGATTGGGTAGAAAATTTGTGTGTGCTTATGTGATTGAGATTGGTTGTGTTATTTGCTTCTTCTGAATATTTTTGTTCAGTATTGTTAAGATCCCAATCGTGCTTTTATTGAGTAGATCTGGGATAATCTGCTAGGAAATGAATTAGCCAGGTTATTGGGTTCAGAATTTAACAGTTCTAATTGTGTAATGAATCTTCAATCAACAACTAGAAATGAGTTGGAAATCTACCTGCTGGACAACTTCCATCCTACTTTTATCCACAATCTCACACCTTGATGTGTCCTATAGACACCCATGCCTTGCTCAAATGTACTCGAAAAATCAAATTCTGAAGTTGTCATGTAAGTGACATTGCTAATGCAGAGGAAGTTACCTTGCCAACCACATGATCAATTGCTGATACTTAAGCTGGATGAGAGTCAATGCTTGCTGAAAATTTCTGCCTAGTTTCCACATTTGATATCAACTCCAAAAAGCTGCCAATATCCACCCTTGGTTCCAAAGTAAAATTAGACTGCAAGAACTAGGGCTCTGGGGCCTGCCATAACTTGTAGAGAGTTTCACCTGCAATTTTGGCTGTCATTCTTGCAAAATGGCCTAACATATGGCTGATACATATATACAATCTGCCTCCCTTGTGATTGTGCGACCCCTGCAAACTGCACCTCTTGTGTATTAAATGTGGAAACTGCAAACTGCACCCACACTCACGAGTGCAACCTCTCTACTGTTGTTTTGATCTTTCTTATCAATTTGGGACTTGAAAAATTTTGTTACAGCAGACAAATTGACAAACATCAAGTCAGCAAAAACTTGCTGAACACACTGATTACCTTTGTTTTCCTGCCATCTTCTTGTTCCTCTATCGCTGCAATGTGGAAGTTACTCTTCCTTTTCATCCCCAAGCTTGCTGTTATATCTTACCATCTGAATCAACAAGTTTACTTGCTTTTTCTGAAGCATTCTTGGCATCTTATGCTTCTTGTGCTATCTACACGTCATCCCATGATGACAATGCATCATGTGCACTTGTCTTTAATGCAGATCAGCCATTTTTTTGTGCCTCAAACCAGCTACTGTCAAGCTGATTCAAATCTGCACTTTCAACAATTCCTACATCCCTTCTTAGAACAATTTGATTTATTCAAGGATACAAGTCTATGCACTTTTCTTTTGTCAAAATATCCAACAAAATACAAATTTCTATTTGTGGCATCATCATATGCAATTGAATCAGTGATTTTTAGATGGTTTACCTTATGTTTTTTCCTAGACTACACCCTCCTCATTTATTACTGCTATCACTCTTCTAGTAGGACTTCTATTCAATAAATAAACTGCTATATGCATTGCTTCCATGGTTATGAATCTTATCTATTTCTTTTCATCATCACCTATTATCCTTTGAATCTCCTCTTTCTTACAAAAGTCAGCGAACATATAAAAATCTCCACCTTCTGACATGAGAGTGCTTATCATTCTCAGACATTCTTCTTCACCTGTTGCCTTAAATTTCAGCGAGCATCCAAGGCATTTGAATTTTTTCAAGAAAGAAGACCCATAATTTTTGCTAAAGGTGGTCAACAAGAAGCAAAAAATTACACGGGACTTGAAAATGTTTTTGTGATCATTGGAACACAAAGCTGCACATGGCCAAGATCCAATAGTATGTTTGCTGCGCAAGGTCTCTACCTATATTATCAACCTCCTTGACATTCTCAACTACTAAACATGCTACACATCTCTTGTTGTCCTGAAGAAGAGGTAGATCAACAGCCATCTCTAACCTAGTCGGAAGAGAAAGATGTCGAAAACACAAATGTCCATACTGTTGAAACCAAAATGAATTATTTTGTACTTTATTCACTGTTTCATATATTTTTTATCACATCATTTGACTTCTTCACTGCCACATCTTCGAATTGGTATATAACCTATGCTCTTCCACCCTTTACGTTAATATCCTTCCACCTTTTTTTTTTAATCTTTCACCATGTCGTTTGTTAATTTTTTGTGTAGGAGCAAGAGGTATTCTCGCATGCCTAAGTCGGTCTAGAAAAATTATGAAGAATCAAATAAAAAATTATTTTTGGAGCATAAAGTCGGACCAGAAAGTCAAGTTGGCCAGGAGGGTGAAGGGGCGTGTCCCTTCGGTTATTTCACCCTATTCAACTAGTATAAATAGATGATGTGTCCTCTCATTTTCCCCCTCAAGAAAGAGCAAGTCTGAGCAAGGAGAAATCAGATTTTTCTGAGGTCTATATTTCTTCATTCAACAACCACACGTTTGATGGAGGGTTGAGTTTGAATGATGTTGACCAAGCTACTTGACTGAGATTTGACTAGGCCACGGAGTTAACCACAGACCACAGGCTGTAGAGTTGACTGCAGGGCACAGGGTTGACTGTAAGCTCCAGGAGTTGACTTCAGGCTACAGGGTTGACTGCAGGTTGCATGAGTTGACTACAGGCCGCAGGGCCAGGCTCTGACCATAGGCTGATTGTTTGACTAGTGTTGACTTTTGATTGTTTTGGTGGTTTGACCAGCATTGACTTGCTGAATATCTGACCAGGTTTGAGTGGTATTTGACTTGGATTATTTGCACAAATTTCTAGACAGACAAAATTGCTGATTTTGTAAACCTTGATGAAGAATAATTTCTCCTAAGAAAAGTTGCTAGGTTTTCTCCTAAGGTTGGGTTTCCCAGGGTAAAATTACTGTCTCTTTTGTGTGTGGCTATCTTTCTATGATCTTTAATGTTACCGCTACATTTACTGTTGATATTTTCTGAAGTGTAATTGCTTAATGATTTCAATAGCATAATAATATTGTGTGAAAATCATTAGGTAGTAATTATCTAGCAGAAAATAGTATTCTACTGTGCATCTTGTAGAAAATTCAACATGGTATCAGAGCATTGTTGGAAGGGTAGCCATTGAAGTTAGCCTAAGAGACAAGTGTTTAGTGGCTTGATTGGTTTTTGGATCTTTTGTCAAAATGGCACTAAGTCTCGGAGTTGAAGACATGTTAGAAGGTGCCATCAACTTCAGATCTTGGAAGACCAGGGTACTCCTTATCTTGGAAGAAAATGAGCTTCAAGATCACGTGGAGAAAGTTATTCCAGAGCCAAAGGGAGTTGAGGAGAAAGCCAAGTATAAGAAGAATGAAGCCAAAGCGAAGAGAATGTTGGTAGATTCCATAAAGGACTACTTGATTCCTCACGTTGCTACATTGAAGGTTGCCAAGGAAGTATATGATGCTTTGGCAAGATTTTATGAAAGCAAAAACACTAATAGGAAGTTAACCTTGAGAAATCATCTCTGTAATGTCATGATGACTAGATCAGATTTTGTTGTCTCGTATCTTAGGAGAGTCTCCTGTGAAAATTTCTAAATCGAACAAGTCAGAAATCCTACTGCAGTAAACTGATTTGCATTACCTACTTGTGTTCTTCATTTAACAAGTTATTTTCATAAATATTCGGAAAATATTAATGTAAATACACTGTAGCCTACACCAATATATAGATCAAGTACTAACAAATAAATGAGACAATCACAGGAAGGACACACTTATCTTTGGACTAAACGTCCCCGGAAAAACCCAATGGAGGAAAACCAGTGCAACAACTATGAGGGTTTTATTATTAAGCAGATTTCTGAATACAACTAGGGTGCCAAATCCGGCTCACCCAACTGAGAATAAATCCGATAGAAGTACCTCTATCCGTAGACAGATATTTTGGCGAATCCAGCAACTGGATGAACAAACCCCACAGGTGACTGCGTTTTCACCTCCTCTAAGAGTTGTGTCACCCTCCCAGTGAGCCTTCCCGCTCAAAAATCGATTTGCTGAACTGCTGCTCTCTTTGCCTCACAAAAACCCCAGCGCTGCCTCTAAGTGACTGTGTCAGCTCCTCTAGCCTCTGCATCACCCTTTTTTGAGCTGCACTGTCTCTCCTGGTGCTGCTCTGCCTCTCTGCTATGTATTCTCGGCCTTGGACTGGAGTCCCTCTGTCGAACTGCCCCTCTCTGTTAGAGATCTCCTTAATCGATTTTTCTCTTAAGAACGTCCCACTTCAAAAAATCGCTTTTTTCTCTCTCTGTGTGTTTTCTCCAACTGACCCCAAGCCTCCATTTATACTTTTCTTGATGAGAAATCAACAGCTTAGATTAAGTCTCCAATCAACGACTAAGATTAAATTAGACTTGATCCTCGTTTCTTAGAAGCTTCTCACCCATCTTTTCATTAATACCCATTAATATTTTAATTTTCCTAAGTTTAGACTTAAGAACCCAATTAAAAATATTAATTATTTTAATAAAATACAATCCAAGTGGAATTTTGCCAAACGATGTCTGGGTCTTGGAGATCTCATGTGTTTTAGCCCCTCTACAAAATTTCGAAGTTAGAGCACATCCGATGCTACCCAAAAAATCAACACTCCATCTTAGCGAGGAATGTGCTCTAGCAATACTTCCCAGCAGATGTATCACACTGATCTACGACATCGGTCCTCCACGCTGTTGATGCTCGGCTCGCTGCCCCTCATCCACTGCGCTGTTGCACGCTGTATTGTTGCCCATGACACTACCACTGTCACTGCTACATTTGTACTGTAGCTCCCTCTCAATATGTTGCATCATGCTGCGCATAGCATTGCCATTGCTAACTGCTGCACGGCAACTCAGTGGCTAAGAAGTAAGCAACTGAAAAGCTACCCAAAACTTGACATGCTGGTTAGTCTGGATACGCCGTGATGCTGAAGCTACCTTTGCTGCTAATCTGGGCCGACCCTCTGATGCTACTGCGCTGCTTTAGACTTTGGCACTCTAGCTCTGCCATTGTTGCTACATCATCCCTCGCAACAATTGACTCTTGTCATTCTACTGCTGTCATTTAGGGCTCCTGTAGCCGTATGTGATCCAAGAGTTTGGGCACCTCAAGGGTCCTGCCCCACATGTAGTCCCCCCGACTACAACTCAATATCGCCCCACCTCTTCTCTAGAGGTGCATGAGCACTCATGGCGCAATCATCATCGTTGTCCTCTCCATCAGCATTCGCTGGAGCAACCTTTGGGTCAAACTTATCTTCCTTCCGAGGGCACAATGCCTTCTTCCGAGGGCACTGTGTGGCAAAATGACCCATTTCTCCACATCTGAAGCATCTGACTTTGGATATGTCCTTTTTCTTCCTCTTCTGTTGCCCTTGCTGTCCCGCTGATGCGAGAGCTGCATCCTCCTCTTCCTCCTTGACTCTGATCCCTTTGCTGCTGCTTCCCGCCTTGATCAACTGTCTGATCTCTTCCTGTCGAAGAGCTTCCCATATCTCCTCCCAACTGGGAAGAGAAGGCCTGCCCAAGATGCTTTGGACAAAGGCTTCCCAGTCTTCAGCGACGCCATTCAGGGCAATCCTGACCATAAATTCAGGGTCTAGTGTAGCCCATACGGAAGTTAGCTGGTCACGGATCCCTTGCAACCTGAGAAGGAAGGGATCGATTTCTTCTCCCTTCTGCATCTGAAACTGTCTCAGTTGACTCTCAAGCAACATCCTCCGCTGAACGAAAGTTCCCTCGTACAAGGTGGTCAAGGCCTCCCACATTTCCCTTGCCGTGTCTTTCTCAACAATATGTGGGATCACATGATCCTTGACCCCGTCCAAGATGATGCACTTGGCTTTTGCCTGAGCCTCCTCGTACTTCTTGAGAGGATCAACATCAGCAGGAACAACAACCATCTTCAAGGCATAATCCTTGATGTGATTTTTATCCAAAATTCCCAGGACCCTGGCCTTCCAGATGATGAAGTTGGATGCTCCATCCAGCCTGTCCTGATCCCTCAGTCCGTTAACTGCCATCTCTGCTCAAAATTATGTCGAACTGGTTCTCTTCTCCCTCTTTCGCTGCTGCCCCAACAAAACTTGGGTCTGGGTTTCTTTGGTGCTAGAAATCCTCTAAGGAACAAGCTCCCTCTGAAGTTCTATTCCCTTCACGAAAATCCTTCTGCCAACCATTGTTGAACCACGCCTCTGATCTCTCTTTGCTGTTCCTCAGCACTAGATCTGGATTTTTTGGCAAGAAATCTTCTGAGGAACTGATTCCCTCTACTTTTTTTCTGCACCAACAAAATCAACACCCCACCAGCAACTCCAGATGAAATCTGTGCTGCACCTCTAGCCACGACAATCGGAAAAACGAGACTCAACAGTCTCTGCGTTGGCCCAGTAATCACTGTGCTGCCTTTTGCAGCCACAACGTCACCCAATCAGAATGACGCAGGCTCTGCGTGAGCCTCCATTGGTGACTGCGTCACCCCTCTGCGCTCTTGGCTAGAAACTGCGCTGTCTCTCAGGACAACTATTTTTAGAACAAATTTTCCTTTGTCCTTTCGCCGATGGCTTCAATCTTCCTTGATTTGCAATCGCTCAGATACCATGTGAAAATTTTTGAATCAAACAAGTCAAAAATCCTACTGCAGTAAACTGATTTGCATTACCTACTTGTTTTCTTCATTTAACAAGTTATTTTCAGAAATATTCGGAAAATATTAATGTAAATACACTACAACCTACACCAATATACAGATCAAGTTCTGAAAAGTAAATGAGAATCACACAAAGGACACACTTATTTTTGGATTAAACATCCTCGAAAAAACTCGATGCGGGAAAACCGGTGCAACAGCTATGATGATTTTTTTATTAAGCAGATTTGTGAATACAACTAGGGTGCCAAATCCAGCTCACACAACAGAGAATAAACCCGACAGAAGCACCTCTATCCGAAGACATATATTTTGGCGAATCCAACAACTAGATGAACAAACCCCACAGGTAACTGTGCTGTCCCCAATGCTGGGCGAGTCCCTCTGCCGAACTGCCCCTCTTTGCTAGAGATCTCCTCATTTGATTTTCCTCCAGAGAACTTCTCACTTCAGAAAATCGATTTTTCTCTCTCTTTGTGTCTTCTCCAACTGACCCCAAGCCTCCATTTATACTTTTCCTATTGAGAAATCAACGGCTGAGATTAAGTCTCTAATCAACAGCTAAGATTAAATTAGACTTGATCCTCGTCTCTTAGAAGCTTCTCACCCATATTTTCATTAATACCCATTAATATTTTAATTTTCCTAAGTTTAGACTTAGGAACCCAATTAAAAATATTAATTATTTTAATAAAATACAATCCGGGTGGAATTTCACGAAACGATTTTTGGGTCTTGGAGATCTCATGTGTTCTAGCCCCTCCACAAAATTTCGGAGCGAGAGCACATCCGATGTTACCCAATTTTTTTTATAGCCATTGGAGATAACATTGATGATACAGATCTAGTTACATTGACTCAATGGATTTCCTTCCTCATGGGAGCCATTTATTTAGGGAATTTGTGCACGAGAAAATCTGCCTACGTTTGATAAACTATGGACTGATTGTTTCCAATAGGAGACCAGATTGTTGTCCAAGAATGGCTTGCAGAATCGACATGATGAAGAAACTCAAGCTCTTGCAGCTCACATAAGGAAAAGAAAAGGAATAAGGAACCTTGGAAAGTTTGATAAGAAGAATATGTCAAAGGTCAAGTGCTTCATTCGTCATGATTTTGGACACTATGCTTCCCAGTGTTCTGAGAAGAAAATGAAGAGGAAGCAACATATATCAACAACCAATGTCAACCTCAAAAGAAGTCAAAGGAAATTTTCCTTTCGAAACTATTACCAATAGTAGTGGTGTTTGGTTGGTGGACAAGGCATATGACAGGTTTCCGAGGCTCTCTTACAGATTTGTCAAAAAAGAAGTTGGCAATTCCCTACAATTCTCAGATCAAGAGATAGTACTTAATATTTTTTCTCCTTTGATTATTATTATTAATTTTTTGTTTTTTATTCAGCGTCTTGTCCTTGTATTTTGCTTGGTTATGATGAGAAAGGAAGAACAGGTCCATTGTGGAGGCTACCAAGGCGATGATTCATGCATCAAATGGAAACATACAAGCAAGTTTTGTGGCAAGAAGGTTCTCCCAGAAAGAGGGAGTGGACTATGAGGAGATTTTTGCTCTTCTGACTAGATGGTCAAGTTCTTGTATGGCCTAAGAGCTTGAGCATAGACTCAACAAGAGTGATTGATGTTCGAGAGGGAGGATTGTACATATTGTTAGGACATCCAAGACCATGCCAAATGATTGGAAGCGCTGCCAGTTTCGAAGAAGCAAACAGTTAGGCAAAATGGAAGGAGCAGCCTTCCAAGAGGATGTCATGGGTTGAGATTGTCAGACAAGATGCTGAGAGATAGGAGATCTCTAGGAGCTGTATGCCTTTTATGAGGGGGCCATGTTAGTGAACACAATATGCTTTAGTGACAAAGGGAGAAGCAATGGCAGAAGGATTTGCTTCTGTGTCAAAGGAAGCAACCGAGATTACCACAGGGGATCTGCTTCAGTGTCAGAGGGAGTTGGCCTCAGAGTTCGAGATGAAGGATCTTGGCCTGATGCACTATTTCTTGGGATTGGAGGTATGGCAAAGACCAGATGAGATCTTCCTTAGACAAGGGAAGAACATGGTCCATCTTTTGAGGAGATTCAGTATTATGGGCTATAAGACCATGGCTACACCTATGGTAAGTTGGTAACCAATTTGAAGAAGCTGAGTGATTTTTGCTTCAGATTCAAATTTGGTGGATCCCACGATGTACAAGCAATTGATTGGATCCTTGATGTACTTGTTTAACACTAGGCTGGATATTTGCCTTGCAGTGAGCACCTGAGCCAAGTTTATAGTTGAGCTGAGGCATGTACATTGGGTTGCAGCGAAGCATGTGTTGAGGTACTTGTGTGGTACAGTTAGATATGGTCTAAGATATGACTCAGGCGAGTGACGCTGTAGGGATATACAAATTTAGATTGGGCAGGGAGTGTAGAGGATAGAAAGAGCACCTCGGGGTGCTGCTTCAGCTCAGGATCAACTATGATATCTTGGTTCAACGAGAAGTAAACTTCTGTCGCACTTAGTATAATAGAGGCAAAGTATATCACAATCAATATTGCAAGTCGTGAAACAATGTGACTTCAGAAGCTTCTTGCATGACTATTTGATCAAGTCGCTTCATCTGAGACATGGTGCAGAGGGAAGCAGTGAGGCTCCTGTACATATCCACAGACGAGTAGATTGCAAACATTCTCACCAAGCCTTTGTCTAGAGATAAGCTTGTATGCTTCAGAGACAAGCTTGGTTTGATGTAGAATGTCTCCCCCGTTGAGAGGGAGTGTTGACGTCTTTGTAAGATGAGGCAAACCATCTCTTGAGAAGCCATGCTGGTTTGACCAGGGGAGATGGATACATTCACTTGAGAAGCCATGGAGGAATTTGTATGGGTCATGTTGATTTGACCAAATGGTGAATGGCCCGGGGCATTTGTAGGATTGGAGAGATCTTCTCCTGAGAAGCCATAGAGGACTTTGGCTGGGTCATGCTAATTTGACCAGAGGAGATGGATGTAATTCACCTAAGAAGACATAAAAGACTTTGGCTAGGCTGTGTTGATTTGGCCAAAGGTGAATGGTTTAGGGGCGGATCCTCTCTTAAAAAGCCATGGACTTTGGCTGGGTCATGCTGATTTAACCAGAGAGGATTGATACATTTACTTGAGGAGCCATGGTGATTTCGTTGGGCCATGGTGAATTGTCCAGGGGTAAATGGCCCAAGATACTCACAT
This sequence comes from Pinus tabuliformis, assembly GCA_031772625.1. Lineage (NCBI taxonomy): Eukaryota > Viridiplantae > Streptophyta > Pinopsida > Pinales > Pinaceae > Pinus > Pinus tabuliformis. The sequence continues at coordinate 1,354,499,480 of CM062816.1, read as the reverse complement.
TACCTACTCCATATTGGAGTGATCTGATTTTTTGTGTAACATTAGGAGGTATTACCGCATGCCTAAGTCGGTCTAGAAAAATTATGAAGAATTAAATAAAAAATTATTTTTGAAGCATCATGTCGGCCTAGAAGGGTGAAGGGACATGTCCCTTGGGTTATTTCACCTCATTCAACTACTATAAATATATGATGTGACCTCTCATTTTGACCAAGAAGAAATCATATTTTTTTGAGGTCTATCTTTCTTCATTGGACAACCACACATGTGATGGAGGGCCAAGTTCGACTATTGTTGACCAAGCTACTTGATTGAGATTTGACCAGGCCACAGAGTTGACCACAAGAGTTTACTGTTGGCCACAGAGTTGACCACAGAATGTGAAACTTTCGCACTACGAAATTATTTTGTAGCTCAAAAAATTTCGCTACGAATTTTTTTTACAGCGACTGGAATTAATTCTTCTAAGTGAAATTTAATTATGCATTTTATTGCTTACGACAACAACGAATTAATCACTACTGCAAACTTCACAAAAAATACTACGAAAGAAAAATAATGCTAGAATTTGAGAAAATAGTAGCACACACACATAAAAAATGACACTGTTATTTTTGGACAAATGTCCCTGGAAAAACCCAACTTGGGAAAACCTATGCAACAACTAAGGGTTTCTATTATTAAGCAATAGTGAAATCTGAGTACAACCTATGGATGCCCAACTGGCAATCCAAATTGTTAAAATTGGCAACTAGGGCCAAACTCCACATGGGTCATCTTACTTATATCGACTGATATTTTTTTTTGGTTTCCTCTCTCTGACAGTTGTAGGATTGATCTAAAGATCATCCCATTCTGACATGTACAAATGAAGTTATGAATTTATTTTGATTATGGACAAATTGTCAAGGTTGGCCAGCAAGCAAAACAAGCACACAAGCCCCCAATTCATCCTTGACGTTGCATATAAAAAGAAGGAAACCTCAAGTCATTTTCATCATCATCTCATCACACATATCTCTCTCTCCTCTTGTGATTGGGCACACTATCCGAGATAGTCTTCTCTCTGTCCATATGTGAACTAGGGTTTCTATTTTCTGCGTTGATCGAGCCTATGAGGCTGTTTGACTACGTTGACTTGTTTTGACTTCGGTTTGGGTGAGGAATCTCTGTCTAAGTAGGTCACAATTCTGGGCACAAAAATCGAGGAGTTTTAACTAGTGTTGACTGTGGTTAGGTCTGATCGCAGGTTCACTGTTTGACCAGACTTTGACTGGGCATAATTCGACTGTTTTGAGGGCTACTTCATCTTGTTGTTTGGAGGCCGAAGTTGATTGAAGTTGATCGAATCTTTGAGGGTCAAATCTTCCTTGTTGACCAATGTTGACTTTTCTGGTAGGGCTCTTTTGCTTTTGTTATAAATTATCAGAATTCGTAAATTATACTATCTCTCTTTGTTGAACTATTGAAGACTAAAAGAAGATTTGATCAAGGGTTCCCACATTGGGGTTTGTCCCTCGCTGGTGCCACATCTTGTGTCCTCTTGTCTTGGCTTGTCTTCTACTCTTTACTTAAATGTTTATGTGATTGCTAAACTGAAACTGATATTGGGCTCGTAAAGAAATTGAAGTAAAATTGCTCTAAAAGCATAGAACATACCATTGTTGCCTAAAATTAACATGGTATCAGAGCTGAGGTGAAGACACAACCCAAGCAAGAGTGAAAGAGAAATCACTAAAGATAGTTGGACAGGGACAAAAGACTCAATGGGTTCCTCATCCTACTTCCCAGCTGAAGACAAGCTCCATGATAAATCTGACTATTATGGATGGATGATGTCTCTTGATTTGACCTTGGAAGAGAAGGAAGTGATGGATTATGTGTAGGGTAAAATCCTTTAGCCTCCTTCAAATGCACCGACTGCTGCGAAGATCAAGTACAATAAGGCTGAAGTCAAAGCGAAGAAGATTATCAGGGATTCCATTGACAAGCATCTAGTGGCCTATATCTCCAAATTGAAGACCTCCAAGGAGATACACGACAGGTTGGTCGACATGTTCAAGGTTAGTAATGCTAATCAAATTCTCTTTCTCAAGAATAATTTGAAGGATATTAAGAAGGGCAAGGACGAGGACATTCAATCCTATTTCTTGAGGATTACTGAGATCAAGAATGATCTACTCTCTATTGGAGAAGTCATTCATGACAGGGAACTTACTCTCACCACCCTTGGAGGACTCCCACTTGAGTGGTATGTATTTAGAACTTCTATACTCAACGATGATCGAATTCCAGGGTTTGAAGAATTGATGTCAAGATGCATTCAAGAAGAAACAAGAATGGTGGAGTAAGAAATGCCTTCTAATAGAAGCAACCCCACTGCATTCTCTGCTCATGCCAAAAGGAGGCATAATGCGGGGTCTAAAGGTAATTTCATGGAAAGCCTGGATCTAGCGGAGAAAGGAAGGGCAAGTGCTTTGTTTGCAACAAGTTTGGCCACTATGCAAGGGAGTGTCCTAATAAAAGGAATACACCTCGAGATGATGACTATCATAACAACTCCAGGGGCAACTTCAACACCAACAACAACAACGATCAAAGGAATGGCAGGTCTAATGGCAAACGAAAAAAGAATGTGGGGCATCAAGGAAATGGTCGACCCTCCAAGAAATCAAGGAACTCCAGGTATGATGAATCCAATGTTGTTAACAATAAGCAAAAAGAGTACTATCTTACATCAACCCTCTCCACTGCCTCTCCTCCGGACACCTTGGGAAATTTGCTGATTAATAGTGGTGCCTCAAGGCACTTCACCGGATACAAGGAAGCCCTCTCTAATCTGATAGAAAAGGAGACAAACTTGGAGATCATCCTTGGAGACGATGCCACCTATCCCGTGAAGGGAGTAGGGAATGCTACCCTTCAATTGAATCAATGTAACACTATTCATTTGCAAGAAGTACTATATGTACCCGATCTCAAGAAGAACTTGGTGTCCATTTCAACAATGGAAGATAAAGGATTCAAGGTGGCTTTTGTCGATGGAAAGGTATGTGTTTGGAAAAGAAATTTCAAGTATGCTTTTACTCTTGGGTTCAGGGTTGACAATTTGTATCAAGTTGGAGGAAGTCCATTGGGAGCCATGTCTTGTGACACATCTCTACAATCTGAACTATGGCATTGGAGGTTTGCCCATCTTCATTATAAGGTCCTACCCGATGTGAGACAGATGGTGACAGGTATGCCCAAGTTCAAAGTAGAGCATGAAGGTGTATGTTCGGGATGTGCTGAAGGAAAACTTACAAGGGGACCATTCCCCTCAAGTAATAGCAAGACCAAAGACATAACACCCTGACATATCTAGTATGATGCCTATAAACTCCTTGGGAGGATACTTATATTATCTCACCTTTGTGGATGATTATTCTCGCAAGACCTGGATCTACTTCTTGAAGAAGAACGATGAAGTGTTCACTTGGTTCCGACATTTCAAAGCCTTGATTGAAACCAATCCGGGAAGAAAATCAAGATATTGGGATTAATAATGGGACAGAGTATGAATCCAATGAATTCCAAGATTATTGCAAAGAAGCTGGCATTAAGAGAGAAACTACAACGCCATACACTCCCGAGCAGAATGGTGTGGCTGAAAGGAAGAATCACTCTATTATAGAAGTTGTCTGTGCCATGCTTCATGATCAAGGCCTTCTGAAGTTTCTATGGGGTGAAGCTGCAAATACCGTTGTGTATGTTCAAAACCGATGCCCTCATCAAGCATTGGACTCCAAGACTCCCGAAGAAATGTTCACTGGTAAGAAACCCGATGTCTCTCATTTTAGAATTTTTGGAAGCCCCGTATATTTTCATGTGCCGAAAGAGAAAAGAAGCAAATTGGGTGCATCTGGGAAGAAAGGAATCTTTGTGGGCTATAGTGAAAATTCTAAGGGATATAGAATTTATGTGGCTGGTCAAAAGGAAGTTGAGATAAGTCATGATGTCACCTTCGACAAAGATATGGCCCTTAGGAAGATCAACAACCTTCTTATCCTAAGGAAGGACAAAGAAGCTGACACTGGAAATCTGGGTGAAAAAGAGGACGAAACGATGCCCAATGTTGATGAACCAATGGATCCTATTGATCCACTCCTCATGAGCCTTCCTCCTCCAAGAGGAGACCCTCGTGGCTTAGGGAGACTCTCGAAGATGCTGAGAGGCACATTGCACCAAGGGGGACTTTCCGTGAAAGCAAGAAGCCAAACAGGTACCAAGGATATTTCACTACCATGAGCACTATCATTCAAAATGAGCCTTCATCATTTGAAGAAGCTATGAAGCAACAAGTATGGAAGGATGCTATGAATGAAGAATACGAGTCAATTATGAAGAACGATGTCTGGGATGTGGTCCCTAGACCCCAGGACAAATCGGTTCACTTCTAAGTGGCTCTACAAAATCAAGCATGGAGCTGATGGAAGTGCAGAAAAGTTCAAGGCTCGCTTTGTTGCTCGAGGCTTCTCTCAAAGGGAAGGTGTAGATTACAATGAGATATTTGCACCTGTTGCCTGATACACCACAATCCGCTCGATCATAGCCCTTGCTGCCTCGTGTTGGAATTTCTAAGTCTAACTGTTAGAAACCCTTCATGTACTTTTCTGATTTATTTCTGCCTACATGTTCTGATTAATTAACAAGTTATTTACCATGTAAATACTAAAAATAAATACAAGTACATGCTCAACACATTACAGATCATCAACTGAAGGAAACAAAGCAAGCACACAAGTGACATCATTGTTTTTGGACCAATGTCCCCGGAAAAACCCAATGTGGGCAAACCGATGCAGCTCTCTGAGGGTTTTATTATTATGCAGTTTCTGAATACAATCTGGGTGCCAAAACTAGCTCACCCAACAGAGAATAATGGCGGCAATAGTACCTCTCTACTCAGAAGCAGATATTCCGGCTGAAATCCCGGATAAACACTCCGACAGCTCCCAGCTCCAATCTGCCCCACGAAAACCCCAGTGTTAGCCTCTAGGGACTGCGTCAGCCCTTTCTGGCCCAGCGTCTGCCTAGTGTCAGTCTCTGGGGGCACTGCGTCAGCACTTAGAGCCTCTGCGTCACCCACGCTGGCTCTCTGAGGCATTGCGCAACTCCTAGCTGGCTCCGCATGAGCCCTGGCTGGCTCTGCGTGAACCTCAGGTTGACTCTGCGTCCCTCTCTCCCAGCTTTTGCACTGATCCTCCTGGTACTAAGTCTGCCTCTCTGCTTCTGTATTCACTGCCCCTCAGCTGCAACTCTGATCACTCTTTCGACTTCCTCAACAAACCCTGCCCCAGAAAATCGAAATCTTGATCAACTCGGTGTGTTCTCCAAGTGACCCTCAGGCCTCCTCTTATACTTTTCTTGTTGACATTTCAACGGCCGAGATTAAGTCCCTAATCAAGGACTAAGATTAACTCTGGCTTGATCCATGACTTTTGGACCCTTCTAACACAATTTTATATTAATTCACATTATATTTTATTTTCCCAAAGTTTAGACTTAGGGACTCCATTAAAAATATTAATTATTTTAATATTTCCCAAACTGTTTAGAATCTGCCCAAACCATTTATGGGTATTGGAGATTTCATGTGCTTAGCCTCTCCACCAATTTTCGTGGCTAGAGCACATCCGATGCTAGCCCAAATCAACACTCCCTCTTAGCGAGGACTATGCTCTAGTAATACTCCTCTTGAGCATCACGCTGATCATCCGACATCGATCCCTGTGCTAATGTTAGGCTTGCTGCCCAACATCCTCTACACTGTTGCATCATGTACTGCTACCCATGGCCCTGCCACTGCCACTACTGCATCTGTACGACAGCTCCCTCTGCATCCGTGTTGCTGCCCATGGCCTTGCCACTGCCATTGCTACATCTGCACTGCAACCTCTCTCATCATGATGCCCATAGCACTGCTATTGCTAACTGCTGCACTGCAACTCAATTATTGAGAAGTAAGTAACTGATCTCCCAACTCTGACATCTCTGTCAGGCTAGAAACACTCCCGATGCTGAAGCTCCCTCTGTCACTGACAAGTGCTCCCTCTCTGACCTCTGTGCTGCTGCAACAACTCTGTGCATCTCACATTGCTGTCTCACGCTGTCCTGGGACTCCTGCACTATAGCTCCCTTTTCTGCTCCATCCGCATCCATCTCTACTGACATCCTCCATTCCTGCTGCTACTCTTCGGTGCTCTCGTAGCAAGGTATAATTTAAGAGGTTGGGTACGTTGAGGATCCTACCCCTCATCGCTTGTAGTCCATCTGACTATAGCTCAATGTCTCCCCACTTCCGCTCAAGTGGCGTGTGAGCACTCATGGCACAATCATCATCTGTCTCCACTTCCTTCTTCGCCCTTGCTGGCGCTGCCTTGGTCTCGGAAGCCTCTCCCTTGCTCTTCTTCCTTGGACACTGGGTCGCATAATGACCTAGTTCCCCATTGTGGAAGCATTTGACCTTGGAGAGGTCCTTCTTCCATTTTTCTTGCTTTCCCTCAGATGCTAGGGAAGCATCCACCTCCTCCTCCTTCTTGATTCTAACCCCCTTGCCGCTGCTTCCTGCCTTGCTTAGCTTTCTGATCTCTTCTTGGCTAAGAGCCGCCCACATTTCCTCCCAATCTGGAAGGGTCGCCCTGCCCAATATGCTCTGGACAAACACCTCCTAGTCTTCTGAGACTGCGTTTAGGGCTGTTCTCACCATCAATTCTTGATCTGGCGTGGCCCCTATGGAAGTCAGCTGATCCCAGATCTCCTTCAATTGACCGAGGAAGGTGTCGATCTGTTCTCCCTTCTACATCTGGTATGTCCGTAGCTGATTTTCTAGTAGCATCGTCCTCTCCACGGAAGTATGTTGATACAACTTCTTTAGGGCCTCCCACATCTCATTGCCGTATTCTTCTCGACAATGTGTGGTACTACATGGTCGTTGACCCTGTCAAGGATGATGCTCTTGGCCCTCGCCATTGCATCCTCGTACTTGTCGTTATCAGCCGGGTCAACTGGGACTGCTATCGTCTTCAAGGCGAATTTCTTGAGACGGTTCAGGTCTAGAACGGATAAGATTATGGTCTTCCAAACTACGAAGTTTGAGGCTCTGTCCAGTCTGTCCTGGTCTCTTACCTCGTTAACTGCCATCTCGCTGCTCCTTTACTTCCCTTTTGGAAGTTCTCGGTGTGACTCCATCTGAGCCTTGATTTCCCTCCTGGAAACCCCTTTGCCAATGTCGAGATGCCCCCACTCCAATCCTTAGTGCAGCTGCACCATTGATCTGGATTTCTTGGCTAGAAATCTTCGGTAGCAACTCCATCCTCCTTGGTCTTGTCCTGTTAGGTACTGTTCTGACTACAATACCCCACCAGCTTTACTCTGCAACTTTCCCACAGCCTCCTAAGCCCCAACAACCTGAAGGTTAGAGCTTCTAGGCTCCGCGCAATCTCGACACTAGCAAAATCCACGCCTCCTGGCTATGGGCGTCAATCCTTCCTGACTGAGAAAGATGATCGGGCACTACGTAGGTCGAGTCTGCTCCCCTCTGCCACTGCGCTGATCCTCTTCCCGACTCAAACTCGATGACACAGGCACTGCGTCACCCCTCCCTTGCTGCTTCTCCCCTAGGAACAACTTTTGTCACTCGGGACAATTGTTTTCTACTGTTGTTGCTTTGCTCGGCTGATGTCCTTAGTTCTCCTGTGATCTACAACCACCATGCTGGAATTTCTAAGTCTAACTGTTAGAAACCCTTCATGTACTTTTCTGATTTATTTCTGCCTACTTGTTCTGATTAATTAACAAGTTATTTACCATGTAAATATTGAAAATAAATGCAAGTACATGCTCAACACATTACAGATCATCAATTGAAGGAAACAAAACAAGCACACAAGGGACACCGTTGTTTTTGGACCATGTCCCTGGAAAAACCCAATGTGGGAAAACCAGTGCAGCTATCTAAGGGTTTTATTATTATGCAATTTTTGAATACAATCTGGGTCCCAAAATTGGCTCAGCCAACAGAGAATAATCTTGGCAGTAGTACCTCTCTACTCAGAAGCAGATATTCCGGTTGAAACCTCAGATAAACACTCTGACAACTCCCAACTCCAATCTGCCCCATGAAAACCTCAGTGTCAGCCTCTAAGGACCGCGTCAGCCCTTTCTGGCCCAACGTCTTCCCAACGTCACCCTAGCTTGCCCTGCATCGGCCTCTGGAGGCAGTGCGTCAGCCCTTAGAGCCTCTGCATCACCCACGCTGGTTCTCTAAAGCATTGCGCAGCTCTTGGCTGGCTCTGCGTGAGCCCTCGCTGGCTCTGCGTGAACCTTACGCTGACTCTGCGTCCCTCTCTCCTGACTTTTGCATTGGTCCTCTTGGTACTATCTCTACCTCTCTGCTTTTGTATTCACTACCCCTCAACTGCAACTCTGATCACTCTTTCGACTTCTTCAGCAAGCCCTACCCCAGAAATTCGAAATTTTGATCAACTCGGTGTGTTCTCCAAGTGACCCTCAAGCCTCCTCTTATACTTTTCTCATTGACATTTCAACGGCCAAGATTAAGTCCCTAATCAACGATTAAGATTAATTCTGGCTTGATCCATGACTTTTGGACCCTTCTAACACAGTTTTATATTAATTCACATTAATATTTTATTTTCCCTAAGTTTAGACTTAGGGACTCCATTAAAAATATTAATTATTTTAATATTTCCCAAACTGTTTAGAATCCGCCCAAACCATTTATGGGTATTGGAGATCTCATGTGCTTTAGCCTCTCCACCAATTTTCGTGGCTAAAGCACATTTGATGCTACCCCAAATCAACACCTCGCAAGAATGGAACCTACATCAGATGGATGTCAAGACCTCCTTCTTGCATGGTTCAATCAAAGAGGAAGTCTATGTGGAACAACTTGAGGGGTTTGAAGTTCATGACCAGGAATCTCATGTATGTAGGTTGAAGAAAGCTCTCTATGGATTGAAGCAAGCACCCCGGGCTTGGTATAGCTATATGATGAAGTTGGGCTTCACTAGAAGTGAAGCCGATCCAAACCTTTACTTTAAGGTTGAAAATGATAAACCTTTCATTCTGGCACTTTATGTGGACGACCTCTTTCTGATAGGTGCAAACCCTTTCATTCACAAATGTAAGAGGGAGTTGGCTTCTGAATTTGAGATGAAGGACCTAGGATTGATGCACTATTTCCTAGGGTTTGAGGTCTAGCAAAAGGCAGGTGAAATTTTCCTCTCTCAAGGAAAATATGTTGTGAAGATATTGGAAAGATTTGGGATGGTGGACTGCAAACCTGTGACTACTCCAATGGAACTTAACTTTAAGAAGTTATGTGGTAGTGTTGTTGGACCTGAATTGGGAACTCATAGGAGCACTGATGTTCTTGGTGAACTCCTGTCCGGACATATGTTTTGCAGTTAACACATTGAGCCAATACATGGTTGAGCCTCATCATATACATTGGATTGCCACCAAGAATCTTCTGAGTTATCTTCGGGGCACAATCACTCATGGACTGAGATACACTGCCGGAAATGTGAGGTTGCATGGTTATACTGATGCTGATTGGGCTGGTAGTGTGGTGGATCGCAAGAGCACTTCTTGATGCTGTTTTTCTTTGGGTTCTGCTTCGAGATCTTGGATGAGCAGGAAGTAGAAATTGGTTGCCTTGAGCACCACCGAGGCCGAATACATAGATGCTAGTATGGCCTCTTGTGAAGCTGTCTGGTTGAGGAAGCTCTTCAGTGAGTTGTTTGGACATCTGCTGAATACCACTGTGATCTTTTGCGAACCAGAGTGGGATCCGATTATCAGAGAATCTCGTGTTTCATGATCGCTCCATGCATATAGATACTTTATCCAAGATATGGTAAAACAATGAGCAATAAGGCTCCATCACATTGGGACTGATGAGCAGGTCGCCGATATTCTGACAAAGCCCCTGGGGAAGGTCAAATTCTTAGCCTTTCGAGAACGACTTGGAGTCATGGAGAGACCCTCTTATGAGGGTCCTGTATGAGATGGACATTGAACTTTGGGAGCTCTGGGGGGCTTGGGGTACTTCTTGGAGCAGTGAGCAACCATAGGGTGAGTGGTTCAGCCTTCCTGTAGTGGTTTTTTGTATATAGGGTGAGTGGTTCATCCTTCCCCTATGATACCCCTTGGCGACATGTGAGCAGGACGAGTGGTTCATCCTTCTCCTGCCAAGACATCCTACCCATGCAGTCTGGGACTCATGGGAAGTACCTCTCATCTAGCCAATGAGTAGGGAAATGAGGATAGGGACCATAGTACTACTGATGGACGCATCGTGTACTACCATACTCCCTATGCTAGGATGTCCGATATTGATCTGGGATCAATGGGAATTGACTTCGGGTCAGTAAGAGTGGTATGAGACACTCTCTTTTGATTGGTACTGACTTTGGTTCAGTAGAGAATGGTATGATACATTCTCGATCACTTCTTCTTCATAGTTTGACAGAGCATAGCAGTGCATGGATGGTAGAGATGGTGCAGATTGGCAAATGGATTAGCAGGTGGAGTTCTCCCTAGTTGACAGGGAGTGTTAAAATTGGCAACTAGGGCGAAACTCCACATGGGTCGTCTTATTTATGACAACTGCTATTTTTCTTGGATTCATCTCTTCGAGAGGTGTAGGATTGATCTAAAGATCATCCCATTCCGACATGTACAAATGAAGTTATGTATTTATTTTGATTATGGACAAATTGTCAAGGTCGACCATTAAGTAAAACAGGCACACAAACCCCCAATTCATCCTCAACGTCGCATATAAAAAGGAGACCTCATGTCATTTTCACCATCATCTCATCACACATATCTCTCTGTCCTCTTGTGATTGGGCACACTATTCGAGATAGTCTTCTCTCTCTCCACACGTGTGAACTAGGGTTGTTGTTTGATGTGTTGACCGAGCTGCTGGGAGGCTGTTTGACTGCATTGACCAGAGTTGGTCGAGCTGCTGGGAGGTTGCTTGATTGTGTTGACTTGATGTGTTGACTTGCTTTGACTTCGGTTTGGGTGAGGAATCTCTGTCTAAGCAGGCACAATTCTGGGCACAAAAATCAAGGAGTTTTGACTAGCGTTGACTGTGGTTAGGGCTGACCGCAGTTTGACTGTTTGACCAGACTTTGACTAGGCAGAATTCGATTGTTTTGAGGGTTGTTTCATCTCGCTGTTTAGATGCCAAAGTTGACTAAAGTTGACCAAATCTTTGAGGGTCAAATTTGCCCTGTTGACCAGCGTTGACTTTTTTGGTTAGGGATCTTTTGCTACTGTTATAAATTATCAGAATTTGTAAATTGTACTATCTCTCTTTGTTGAACTATTGAAGACTAAAAGAAGATTTGATCAGGGGTTTCCCCACATTAGGGTTTGTCCCTGGTTGGTGCCACATCTTGTATCCTCTTGTCTTGGCTTGTCTTCAACTGTTTATGTTTATGTTCTATCAACATTTTACTTACATGTTTATTTGATTGCTAAACTGAAAGTGATATTGGGCTCATAAAGAAATTGAAGTAAAATTGCTCTAAAAGCATAGAACATACCATTGTTGCCGAAAATTAACACAAACAACAAGAAAATCTGAGCAAAATTATTTACGGGAATTACCCTTCTTCCACAAGCAACCTCGACACAAATTTCCTTCAGAAATTCATCCTCCTGGAACCTTCACGCTGGCCTCTACGCAATGCTTGTGTTGGCCCTATGACGACTAACCTGGAACTGCCTCTGATGAAGTCGTTCTGCGTATCTCTGCTGAGGAAATCGCTTCTCTAGAACTCGTGAACCTCTGCCCAACCTCTGGAATTGAAAACGATTTTTACTCTTGCTAAATCGAGTTTCTATTATGAAGCAGCTGCGCAGTCCTGTGCGCTGCCTCACTGGGAATAACTTGTCCCCTCGTTGCTACCTCTCTTGGTCTGGAAAACTTCCTTTGATCGCTGTCTCTGCCCCTCACTGACTCTACTTCGATCTCTGGCTCTCCGACAATTACTGCTGCTCTCTAGAAATCAATCTGCCAGGGAAATCGAACAACTAGTGTATCTTCTCCAAGTGCCCATCGACTACTTCTTATAATCTTTTGTTGGGACTCCAATGGCCAAGATTAAATCTTAGTCAATGGCTAGGATTATATCGGAGTCGATCCGTGTGAGTTTCTAGATGATTCTCACCATGACTTAATTAATTCTGATTAATTAACCAGTTTTCCTATGTTTAGACTTAGGAAACATTAAAAAACTAGGTTAATAATTTAATTAAGTCATTTGTAGGTGGAATTTCCAAAAATGATTTCTGGGACTTGGACATCTCATGTATTCTAGCTTCTCCTCCAAGTTTTGCGGCTAGAACACATCTGATGCTACAAAAACCGACACTCTTAGCGAGGACTGTGTTCTAGTGTTGCGCATCCTGTCACAACACTCTTTCTTTGTATCATCTCCTGTCATGCTGCTGATGTCTAGATGCCGTTGCCTACCAACCATTGCGCAACTCTGATGTTGCATCTATTCTGCTACTAACACTGCCATGCGCTGTCAACCCTGCATTTGCACTGTAACACCCTCTCATTTGTTGCTGCTGCAACTGCAACAACTACAACTGAGAAGCATTTGAAATATTGAATCAACTGTGTTCAGTATGATGCATCTGTCTCCTGAGTCTCTGATTACTACTAGCTTATGCACTGTCTTTGAAAAATCTGCGCTGATGCTGACTTTGCACTGCGCTCTCCAGCACCTGATTGCTACTAGTCTGCAACTGTCTGATATTTGACTGCATCAATTGCCACTGATTCATCCTGCTACTGAATACTATGGTCCCCCTAGCCAGGGAATGATCCATGAGGTGGACTCAATGGACCTTGCCCATCTATTGCATTAGAGTATCAAGCTCCTCCTCCACCTGGATCTGGTGCCCAACTATCTCCTTTCAAGCCTAGTCCTTGGCTGGGACCCTTCGCTTTGCAACTTGCATTGGATAACTCATACTTCCTCCGACACCTATCTCTGGCAACTGGGAATCGATCTGCTGCCCAAATCTACATTCTGGCTAACTTGCATGACCTCCTCTAGCAGTCTCGTATGGCCATCTCTGCGAAGTTGCAAAACTGCGAAACTCAAAAATTGAAAAAAGAGGCCGAAATCTCCTCCTGTTTTCCTACTCGACTACTTGTTCTGAAACTCGCACTCTCTGCTGGAATGCGCAAAGCTGCTATGTTTGCCTTCCTCTGCCTTCAACAACTTTCTGGGACTACTCTCTCAGGCTTTCCGAATGTCCTTCTTCTGAAAACTGGCACACGAACTGTAACCCCAACAACTATAACTAGCTGCTTCTAGCAAATTCGCACTGCCTTCAACAACTGGAAAATTATGGATCTCCTTTGGAAAACTGGAACTGGAAACCCTCTAGGAAAATTTGGAAATTCCTCCCTTTGTGTGTGCTTTTCTCTTCCACCCGACACAGATTCTGCGCTAGCAAACTGTAGCAAAACCCTTTGTGCCTAGACAAGAAATCTACTTAGCGAAAATCTGAGCTGTTGCTCGCTCTGTCTGCTGGAACTATTGAATCTGGAAAGTCGATTTTTTTGCCAACCTGCATTGAAAAATCGATCTGCCCAACAATTCAATCTGCCTAGCTTAGGCTTTGTTCAACCTCCAAATATTCGTCTTGCTGCTCCCTTTGAACAACGAATTTTTGCTTTTGCTTTTGAGCTTCCTTGTTTGATTAATCACTCTGATACCATGTGAGAATTTCGCTCTACAAAATTATTCTTTAGCTCAGAAAGTTTTTCTACGAAATTTTATTGCAGCGACTGGAATTAATTCTTCTAGCTGTAATTTAATTATGTAGTTTGTTGCTTATGACAACAACAAATTAATCACTATTTCAAACTTCACAAAAAATATTACGGAAGAAAAATAGCATTGGAATTTGAGAAAATACTAGCACAAACACACATAAAAATGACACCATTATTTTTGGACAAATGTCCTCGGAAAAACCCAACTTGGGAAAACCAGTGTAGCGACTGAGGGTTTTTATTATTAAGCAGTAGTGAAATTTGAGTATAATCTATGGATGCCCAACTGGCAATCCAAACAACAAGAAAATATGGGCGAAATTTTTTAAGGGTATTACCCTTCTTCCACAAGCAAACCCCGACACAACTTTCCTTCAGAAATTCGTCCTCTTGGAACCCTCATGTTGGCCTCTGCACAGTGCTTGTGCTGGCCCTATGACGTCTAGCCTGAAAGTGCGCTTGATGAAGTCGTTTTGCTTGTCTCTGTTGAGGAAATTGCTTCTCCAACAATTTGGAACCTCTGCTTGACCACTGGAACTGAAAACGTTTTTTCCTCTAGCTAAATTGAGTTGCTATTCTGAAGCAATTGCGCACTCCTCTGCATTGCCTCACTAGAAATAACTCGACCCCTTACTGTTGCCTCACTGGAAATAACTCGACCCCTTGCTGTTGCCTCTTCGGATTTGGAAAACTTCCTCCGAATCATTGGCTCTACCCCTCATTGACTTTGCTTCATCTCTATCTCTTCGGCAACTGCTGTTGCTCTCTGCAAATCAATCTGCCAAGGAAATAAAATTTCTCGTGTATCTTCTTCAAGTGCCCATCGACTTCTTCTTATAATCCGTTGTTGGGACTCCAACGACCAAGATAAAATGTTAATCAATTGCTAGGATCATATCAGAGCCAATCCGTGTGAGTTTCTAGATGATTCACACCTTGACTTAATTATTTCTGATTAATTAACCATTTTTCCTAAATTTAGACTAAGGAAACATTAAAACAATAGGTTAATAATCTAATTAAGTCATTTCTAGGGGGGAATTTCCAAAAACAATTTCTGGGTCTTGGAGATCTCATGTATTCTAGCCTCTTCACCACGTTTCGTGGCTAAAACACATTTGATGTTACAAAAACTAACATAGACTGCAAGAGTTGATTGTCGACCGCAATGTTCATTGTAGGCTGTAGAGTCAATTGCAAATCATAGGAGTTGACTGTAGCCGCAGAGATGACTGTCGGATGCAGAACCAAACCTAGACTATAGGTTGACTATTTGACAAATGTTGACTTTTGGCTGTTTTGGTTGGTTTGGCCAACATTGACTCACTGAAGATTTGACTAGGTTTGATTGGTATTTGACTTAGATTATTAGAACAAATTTCTAGACAAAATTGCTGATTTTGTAAACCTTATTGAAGAATAATTTCTTCTAAGAAAAGTTGCTGGGTTTTCTCCCAAGGGTGGGTTTCCCAGTAAAATTATTGTCTCTATTGTGCATGGTTGTCTTTCTATGATCTTTATTGTTCTGTTGCATTTACTGTTGATATTTTCTAAAGTGTAATTGCTCAATGATATTAGTGGCATATGAATACTCCGTGAAAATCATTAGGTAGTAATTATTTTACTATGCATCTTGTAGAAAAGTCGACACTGTTTGCACGTTGTGAATACAACTTCTACATTTGGACTTCGTTTCCAATTATGCTAATATTAAGAAAATTTCTATTTAGGCCAATAATGTAAAGAACCTTTTTGAACATGAATTCATTACTGCTTGTTAGCTATAGTTGTATGTTCCCATGGCCTTCAATGACATGGGTTATGCTTTTTTTGAGTGTAAATGTTTTATGTTGACTGCTTAGTTTCAAGACTCAACAAAGGAAACATACCGATCACTCCTGTTTGTCATATACTATGAGATGCCAATGTCAAAGTACGTCACGACCTTGTCACACTTAGAAACATCAGTGAACTTCTGTGAGCTGGATTTTGAAAACTTAATTTTGTAGGTTATGATCTTTTTAATAAACTCCATAAAGGAAGAAGTTTAATCCTCAAACAATAATAACTTACGTCTTATGATTTTCTCCTCTTTTCTAGCAAGCAATAACCAATAATGTGGCTTCTAGGCGATATATCTTTGTCATCAATATTATCATTTGGTCTCCTAGTTGAATCGTTGTAGAGAATCACTAATAAGTAGTTTTGTGAGACTCTACCCAAGTCCATGGGTCTTGTTGGGAAATCTTGAAATAGGTAATTTCTTGAAACTTGACTTGCAACTCACATAGGATGGGAACTCACCAAAACCCTTCTTGAATTTGTGTGCCTCATCAAAATCCGATAAAACTCGCCATGAATTTGCCCAAATAAGAAAGACAAACCGTATATTGAATTTGCTAGGAGACAAGGCCAAAATGTGTTTTTTAGAAGGAGAAAAAATAGAAGCACATCAGTGGAAACCATAAAGACATATAACCCACAAACCAAACTCGTTTCTCTCCCATTTGGTCATTTGATCTTTGGAAATTGGGGTTTTCAATTGGATTGTTCACATAGAGATGTGTTTTAGTAGTCTCTATCATTCTTGCTTGGAGCTTTGCTAGCTAGAAATAAATAGAGGTGGAAAGTGGAGCTATCTGGATGTTGGATCTTTAGTTTCCGTTGCATTCCAATTTTGATGAAGGTATTTGACTTACAAGTTACAACCAAATTGTTTTTTGAGTTTTTATTTTCATTTATGCTTTTAGGGATCAATTTGTGGTCCTATACTTCTATCTTCGTTGTTTTGAATCTCCACTGTACATGGATCCTAAATCTAAAGGTGGCTTGATCAAGCATGGGGACATGCTATTTGTCTTGAGCTTAACGATGACAAGAAACTCAAGTGAAAGTATTAGAAGGACAATATGAAGCCGGGGGGGGGGGAATAAATAGGTTGAAACTTGAAACATTACCTAAAATATGTCTCTTGTAAAGATATCATAGTGTGTGATCATTACCTTGAAGAAGTTACAACCCAAAGCAAAGGAAAGAAAACTAGGATAAGGTTGACATTGCAAGAGGTTGTAGAAAATTTGAGATGCCACCTTTTGGTAGTTGCTTATTAATCATTGCAACTCCAACCATAACCTCTCATTTTTTTCTTTCCTTGAACAATTCTAGGAGCTTAATTGTTCATGGAGAGTTTTAATGGAAAGACGAGGAAGGAGGCAAATATTACATTGAGGAGTTTTACTACCATGACAACCTTCCATTTAACCTTGAAAACTCTCCTTTTTTCAGTCGATGGTAGATAATATTGCAATAGCTAACCCTAGATAGAAATCCCCCTATTATAATGCAATTAGGCAGAAAGAGCTATATAAGGAGTAACAATTTGTCAAGGAAAAACTACATGGCCTTTAAAATTTATGGGAGAGTATTGTTTGCACCATTATGTTAGAGGGGTGAACGAATACAAGGAATAGAACTATCATAATTTTCTTGTGGCACGCCCTAGATGAGCAATTGCTTTTGAAATCCATTGATTCATAATGACATGCCGAGGATGAAAAATTGTTATATTCATTGTTGGTAGAGGTTGTTGAAGAAGTTGGGGTCAAACATGTTACCCAAGTAGTCATGAACAACATTGCAAATAATGCGGTGGCTACATGATCGCTATATGAGAAATACACTACCAATTTTGGTCCTTGTGTGTTGCCCATTGTATAGATTTTATTTTGGAGGACATAAGTAAGTTGAATTGGGTGCAAGATATTACTAATGAATGCAAAAGATAATTTAAGTACATATATAACCATGCTCGAGTGTTGAGCCTTATGAGAGAGCTCATAGACGACAAACTGATTTTCCCAGCTGTCACATGATTTGTAACTAACTTTCCATCACTTCAAAGTCATTTGAGCTAGTAGATGGCATTGGGATGGACATTTGTTAATAAAAAATCGCTAGACTGAAATTTAGTTGCAAATCATGTCATTTGAGCTAGTAGATGGTATTGAGATGGACATTTGTTAATAAAAAATGGTTAGTCTGAAAGACTGTACAAATTGGAGTGGTTGTTTTAGCCTTTTAGGGTCTGTTTTTAGAGATGATTTATGGGAGTTTGTCAGTAAGGTTTTTAACATTAGTGAGCCTATTGTTAAAGTGTTGAGTATCATGGATGGAGGAAGATCAGGAATGGGATATATTTATGAGGGTATGGATAGCCTAATAAGCCCTTTAGAACTTTACATAAGGGGGGATGGAGCTAAATATCGTGTCTTATGAACATTTATTGATTCCAAGTGGAATAGACAAGTACATCGACTATTGCATGCAACAACAACATATCTCAATCACACCATATTCTATAATGAAAATTCTAAAACTCAAACTAATAGTGAGATGATGAGAGTTGTGATGCTTTGCATTGAAAGGATGTTGCTGGAACCCATAGTTGAAGGCAAGATCAATATGCAATGAGATTTGTACGGGGATTAAACTGTCATATTTGGATTTAGTTGAACATTATGACATAGAGACAAGAAATGCTGAGTAAGATTTAATTTGTAGTGTTAAAGTATAATTTTGTATTTTTCTTTTTCAATTTTCACATTAAAAAATTTGTAATCTTTGTTATAGATCGTGACTTTGACACACTAGAGCTGCAAGAATTCTCCATTAGAGTTTTGAGTCACCTTTCTAGTTCTTTAGGTTGTGAGTGCAATTGGTTAGTATTTGAGTACATCCACACTAAGAAGTGCAATAGCTTGAAGCATAAGCCATTGGGAAAGATGATCTTCAGGGCATGTTTAGTCAAGTTTTGCTGGCTTTTGGCGAGTCTGATGTGTTTGAGCTTGATTGGATGGGTTTTGTAAAGCGTTTCAAGCACTTTTCCATTTTGATATTGACTCAGTGAGAATCAACAAGACCTGTAGGTTTGGGTCTCGTCTCATAATATTGCAACACATAATCAACCACAATAGTTCATTTGATGAATGGAATGGTGTACTACCCAAAATGATTGAAGTACTCGGTGCCAGTTAAGATGACCACGCTATACGATTCCTCCACCTTGATCATGGTTCTTCCATAGGTAGTGATGGTAAAGGTTGTTGACCTCCTATGAAACCCCTTTGTGTGGTAACCAATCTTATGGATCAAAGGGTTTGAATTGATATCATGGCTGGAACACTGCATGTGAACTAGGATAAGCGTTGAAACCACTGTGAAGAAGGATGATGCTATGCAGAGTAAAGAACTTCATGGTATTAGTGTGTAAATCCCCAAAGGAGAATCACCATCCATTGAATTGACTTGTGGAGAATAAGTCATATAAAGAGTTTCATTATAGGAGGTTTCTTTCCAAAAAAGTCCAAAAGAACCTTGAACCTAGCAAGACTTTCTAGATGCAATAAAGGGAGCAATTGTGCACAAAATAAGAAATATCCGTGAGTAAGATGATGTCAATTCCATGAATGGCATTATTTAAAGAGTCCAGGGAGAAAAGAAACTGACCTGATACAATTTCATACTATAATTGAAATGTTATACCGCCTAGGTTCTGTGGTATGGTACTGAGAGGAATGTGATACCAGTTGGAATCATGAATGGGCCAAGGCCTAGACCAGCCTAGCAGACGTGAAACTCTAATCCAGCCCAGCTATTTTGGAGTAGATCTTCTTTCCCCTTTTCCCTTGGCCATCTTAGCTCTGTTTTCTTTAACTTTTCTGGAGTTTGCTTAAACCTTTATTCAGATAGATTTTATCAGAATGATTGAACATGTTCTTTGACCTTAGGGAAAGGGTTCTTCTAGAGTTTAGAGCTAATTTTTAGTTCTGCTATTTTTTTTACTTGTTCATTCATTTTGACTATTTTCTTGGCTTCTCTCATGATGTTTGGCTGGATGCAGTTCTAGGAGCTAGCATCAGGTGAACAACCTTGCATGGCCTGAGAAGAGGCCATGCTGTACTTGTGCAGGCATCGACACATTCATAAAACTAATTAACCAGAAGACATAAGTTTGGATCCTTCTTCTGATAACCCATTGATGATGTAATAAATGGTAGGTAAATCAATCTCTGGCATGCAAAAAGGGAGCAACCTCTGTTGATTGAAGGGATCCACAATGCCTCTTTCAACTTAGTCTGATATCCATTAGTTAGTGAACAAAACTAGTCTGGCTGTCAGTTTTCAGGGCGAACAATCAATCTCCACCTTCTTAATGGAATGCAGGTTTGCTAGTCAATCTGGTCCCGATTAGTTTGATCATGCATCACTTATGTGTTTGAAAGATAAAAAGGAGATGTGTTGAATCATTGTTGGTTTATTGGAGATTTGTTTATTGGTTAATGACTTGGCTTTCCTATATTTTATCTTGTTAATTTCGTATATCATCTGTTCTGTTACACGTTTTTTTATGCTTTGAGCTGGATTATGAGTTTAAGTTTTATGCTATTGGATGAGCGGACGTGAAAGTTACATGGAAAATTAAAGTATCTTGGGACTTTGCATAATCACACAGCTTACTTGTGGTAGTTCCATGTCCATCTAGCATCAAATGTTGAATTTTTAATGTCTAAATCATATCAGTTACAACTTACAACTCCTGTGTTATTGTAAGCTCACATGCCTAGACTTTGAAGCAAAGTTACAGGATACAGCAAGGTATGGCTCTGGTTTGTTCTATTGTATCTGGTATGGATGTGAGCTGGATATAGCCCAAGGGCAAATAGGCAAGGATCTATATCTGATATAGCTGGGATGGATCCTGGATTGCATATGATAATATTGAAAAATGATAAATAAATTCGCAACTGTATGTCTGTTCTAATTTTTTTTTAGAACATCTCCACATGAAGACCGTAAGAGGGATATGAAAAATCATACAGCGAGGAACTATGGCACACAATTATTTTACTCTTCTTGGAAAAATTCCCCATTTTACTTCTCCTTGGCCTAGAATTCAATACTATTATGCTTGGAAGAGTGTCTGAAATAACCCAATCACTTCAAGGAGATTTCTTAGACTCACTTTGTCTTTTCTGCACTCTAAGAGTCTAACCATATTATTCTATATTCTTTATTTTTTCTGGCCTAAATGCATCTTTGGTAAGCATTCCGTGTCTATACATTACATATTGTTTTGGTGAAATTTGGTAATCACGATTCATTATATTGAGTGCTCAAACATTGATTATGCTGTTCTTGTTTGGTTACCTGTTAGGATCCCTGTATATTTCTCGATGCTAGAAATGATATTAGGATTTACTTCTGGATTCTGTAATGGTGTTTGATGCTCCTGAAGTAACGTTTACTTGTCATGTCCTAATGTCAATTGGAACCCTCTCTTCTTAGTTATATTTCCAAATTTATGAATGATATTTTGAATTTTTTATTTTCCATGTGTTTTGCACATATATATGTTATTATGTATTTATATAATTTATATATGTGATATCCCAGTATTCTGTCTGAACTTTTCAAAATATTTCTGGTATTTTTATTGGACATCATTCCCAGATCTGTATCCATGCACGTTAGATTGGAAGATGTTAAAAAATAGTACATTTCTCGCCTGGTTTCACAGAAATACTCATATATCATTCAAATTGGAATTAAGTATAGAGAAATACAGACTGATAAATCTATTATGCAAGACAAGCAGTGATAACTGATATAAAAAAAGCAAAGGAACAATAACATATACAAATTACACAAGAATTTACCCAGGAAACCCTAAACCTGTAAAACTAGTGAAAGTAAATCCATATTCCTGTTTCATTCTCTTAAGAAAGCAGTTCACAGTACAATACATAGGAATTTTTAGCATAATTCAACCCTAATATGCCATGCAGTATTAGAATACCATGGGCAAAAACCGACCAAAACCGTAAGCAAAAGTTGTGACCCCAGACTTCATGATTATACTGGGATAGTTAGCTGCATGCAAAGAATACAAATATACAATATTAAGATCATAGGATTACATTGTAGACATGCAAGTTCATTATTTGGATTAATACGTTAACAATGAACTTTATTGCAATCTTCTAGAGAATGTTCAGATTATTTGACATTAGAGAGTGGATTGTTAATCTCCGATTTCTACTGTATGAAGATGCTGCTCTTTTGAAGTAGATACATTCAGATTTTTATTTCCCTAGAAAAATTGTCTTACATCTGTCTTCAATGATTATTAATTATACCTTTTTCTTTTATTTTGGAAGTACAGCTCTGGCACTATTCCTCCTATATCTAAACTCACACCTGGTCAAGCTGCCTATCACTTTTTGGCTGGCTACCAAAATGGAAATTTTGTACCTGCATATGAGTCAGGTCCAGTGTCTCTTGATCCTGTCGTAGTTGCCAAGGAGCTTTCCTCTCAGGTACGAATTTTGAGTTCTATGCCATTTTGTTTTTCTCACATCTTAATATTATTTTTCAAGTCAAGATGTGTTTAACTGTTATTGGCACATTTTAGGAATAAATAATAACCTTAAAATATGTTTACCGCCTGTTGCAGCTAACAAAAAATAATATTTCTTCCTTTCTAGCCAATGTTAATGTGGGGGAGAAGCCTCTATCAGGTACGTTCTCTTTGATGTGTTCAACAAGAGTGTAGGCAAAACATTTTGGAATTTGGGTCCTATCATGTTGGTGCTTTTTTTATTTCCATTTTATTGAATTTTAATTGTCCTTATTTTAGATGAAGAGGAACCAATATCGAATGATTCCCATCAATCCATGATAAAACTATTTGCTGAATATTAAAATTTCTGTTATCTTTTTGAAAGATTGCACTTCACTGTTGATTAATGTCACGAATGGATTTGTTCACATAGAATTTGAAAAATTATTTTACGACTTTTATATGGTGTCATTGGAATTATTTTCTTGTGTTCCATAGAAGTTTATTGAAGATTATGATGAGCATTTTAATGGTTTGACAGGTGAGGAGATCTTGAAATTGGTGGAAGCAACTCTTTCGGAGAAGCTGCCATCAAGGTCAGGTCAGAAGGCATCAAAAACTGCAGGTAAAAATTATTATTGGTTTCACAAGTCTGAATATATGTAGCCCGTATATCATTATTTGTAGCTTGTTTTGATGCATTACATATTTGTGCAGTGGATAATTTGAAGGCCAAGTACACAAGTTTCATGTCAGGGAGGTTTCCCGATCTGCCAGAGGAAATTTCATTCTAACAATGTGCTGGACAATTGGCTCTTAAACATTGTTCGTTGCATTCACCTGTTTGGTGGGTGAATATGCATTTTGAATCTACTAGAATCGTTGGGATTGTACAGAATAAACTGCAAGCAATTATTGCAACTATTATTTGCCAATTATTCATTCCCCATACTGATAAGTTGATAACCAATACAGCACATGAATTTCATCCCCAATTAGCTGATCAGCCTGATAAATTTATTGCTTTGTTTTCAATATAATGTTCCAAATCCTAATTATTATATACAAAGGGGAGATCGTTGGTTTCAGTTTGCCTTCACGGCCATGCTGGAGGCCTTCAAATAAGCACTACTTGCAGTTAAACAGTAAGCCCTAGGTGCTGCTATCTCTTTGATGACGAGAATGGACAAATAATATATACACCAAGCTTGAATTGATCTCAATTCAAAATTTTAAGCAGTAGGACTAGTTTGTTTTTCTAATTTCTTCTGATCATTTTTGATATCGGGACTCAGTTCAATGTTTTCATGAATAGTCTAACATTGTGTGCGAGACATGTATGGCAGAGTTGATGATGTAGGTGAACATACCTTCCCATCCCTACCCGTTGTGAGTCTCACCAACTTCAAAATATTGGCAGTTATTTTTGACATTTTGGTCCACCAAATGTAGTTGAAAAATAATCCCTAGGTGCAGATATTACTTTGATGAGCGTAATGGACCTACGATATTTACACAAGATTGAATTTATCTCTATTCAAGAGTTTAAGCACCAGAACTAGTTTATCTCTCCGAATTCTTCCGTTTATTTCCAATATTAGGTCGGAGTTTATTTTTTCATCAGTAGCCCAATATTTTGTGTGAACGATATTTTTGACATTTTTGTACATACCGTGCTCTTTGAATATATATGAAATGCTATATACCATCTTGTAAACACCGTTTCATTTTCTAACAAAGAGTCTTTTTTCTGGTGGCAACAAATCCATATGGAATGAATGTAATTTAAATTCAATTAAAATAAAAACAGTCGAGTGATGGTCACTAATGGTTGGTGGGACTGTAATTTGTACAACGATGAGTAGGCATGGGGAGTGCTAAATGAGTTAAGAACATTAAAGGAAATAAAATAATACAAGTAAAATATTGACATTGAACTCTACAGAAACTTGAGGGTAAGGTGCATGTTTTCATAACCTAATTACTTGGGGGTTGGGGGAGGGGGGGAGGTAGGGAAAGAAAATAAAACAATAAAGGCAATAAAATAAGGCAAGTAGAATATCCACATATATGCTTAGAGAAAGTCGAGGGTAGTGGCCATGTTTTCATAACCTAGTAACTGTTGAAATGTGCTCGAGGGTAAGGGACATGTTTTCATAACCTAGTTACCTTTGGAATGCGTAACTAGGTTTGGTCTTCATAATGTCTATTGAAATCATGATTTTATATATTTGATATTAAAGAGAAAATAAATTTATTATTGTCCTTCTTGATGCATGGGTTTCATGCTCAAGATAAATTTATTTACAGGTCAAACACCCATTAAGTGCTCCTAGGTTTTTCATAGAATGATGAAGCCAAAAGAGTCATTGTCATACATGTGAGACCCCTTTGGGCATGTTGTATCTTGTAAAGAATTTTTTTGTAACGTCAGAAGTGTCATAAAGACCCTCCAAGACCTTGTTAAACAAGTCGGCTTAAAGAAAGATCAAGTCGGTCTCATGGGAAACAATTTGACCTCTTAAGAAGCCTATATATAAGGGTACTTCAACTTCATTTGAGATATATTCATTCAAACAAGAAGGAAGTTTGATCTCCTCAAGAAAGAAGCTGGAAGACAAGGAAAAAGGACAAAGCTCAAGGAAAAGAAAAAGAGAAGCAAGATCAAATTTTTGGACCTCTCTCTCATGTTAGGGTTTCTAATGTAGTTGCTAGGCTGAAATTGCAGAAATTGTTGGGAAAGTTGAAGTTACAGTAGAAGCTGCTGGGGAATTCAAAGCTGCAGAAAAAGTTGATGGGAAGTGAAAGTTGGTGCTAGGTCAAAGTTGTTGGAAGTTGCTGGGTCGAAACTGCTAGAAGTTGCTGGGTCAAAACTGCTGGAAAGAAAAGTTCATCAAGAAGGAGAAGTGTGACTTGGTCTTGGAGGGGTCTTTGATAAGGGTCTTAGGTCTTGGAATTTGTCATCTACGCATTCTATAAGAAGAGAAGAATTCTTGTGGGTTTTTCTCTCAAGAGGAAAGGTTTTGGCCCTGGCTTGAAACCTATATTTTGTGTCCTCTTGTCTCATTGATACTAATTGTTTGGTAGCTGTTTGATGATCACAAACACAATAATAATCAAGATTAAGAAGAAGCTAATCACGTTAAGTAAAAATACATCACAAGCTCTTATCAAAGTAAGAGAAATCACCTAATCTAGTTGCCCCTAGATTTCTCAACATGGTATCAAAGCTAAGGTGACTACATCAGGAAGAAGAGGCAGCTTGAAGATCACATCATTGAATAAGGATACATAGGGGTCGAGTACAAAGAAATCATTAAGGAGGACTAAGAAACACCAAGGAGGAGTACTCATCTCAAGGATCACCTCATCACAACGAGAAGATGACCTCGAGGACCTTACCTACACTCAAAGAAAGAAGGACCACACTTTTGAAGCATTTTGAAGTCTCCGTATTCTACATTTCTATATCCAAAAAAACAAAAAGATGCATTGCCATCATCATCAAAGAGATCAAGTTGATCTCCCTCTCTTTAAAGAAAGGATCACATCTCAAGCATATCATCTAGAAAAGAAGTATTGCCATCTTTAAAGAAGGAAGACATCATTAAGGAAATAATCATCTTCAAGAAGGCATCTTCAGTTGTTATCATCATCGTGAAGACATCAAGTCGAAGATATCATCTTCAAAGTAGCATCTTCATATTTATGTCTGAATCTACTATCAATATGACTTTATTCTACAAGGACGACAACGAATTTGTTGGGTTGTCAAATTACCTTGCATGGAAGAAGAGGCTAGATTTGATCCTCATAGAGAATGACATTATTGAATATATTAAGGGTTCAATCTCCAAGCCTTCTCAAGAGAAATCTCAAGCACTGTTAAAGTATATGAAAGGGGAAGGGCAGGCTCAAAGAATGCTCATAGAATCTATTTTATCTTTGTAGATAGTTCTAGGTTGGGGAATTGTGCCAAAGCATCTAAGTAAGAGTTTAATTGAATTGGATGACCAATGTATTAAACCTTTAACACTTGTAAAATCTAAATATTTCTGAGAAGTTCAAAGGGTTGATTTTCATTCATAACATAATAAATCTTTAAGTTGAGTTTGAAAGTGGAAAATAAGAAGATATGTGATAATCAAACATCCATATTGAATATTTAATTAATCAAATACAGTTGATGTGTGCAGAAGAATTCTACAGCCAAACAATATATGTTCAAGAGATGACAAATGACGACGATTAAAAGTTGAAGATAAACTAACTTAAACTATTTAGTTAATTAATCTCCATAATGATTATAAATTTGCAGTGAGATGTCAGGGAGATTGATACTCAATCTAGCCTTACCCTAACTCCTATGTTACATTGAACATATGCATAAATAAATTATGAAAAACATAAATGAATAAATAAGAAAAACTCACATGAACACAAAAGCTGTTAAGAATGAAGCCATAATCCTTTGATTATCTTCAAAAATATTTCAGAATATTACAATAGTGTCACTGGATCATCACAAGGGTTCAACCCTTCTTTCTTCAACTTACATAAACTTAAATTCAAAAATAGCTAGATCTAAAAATGGTTCTTTTACAAAATACAATATTATCCAAAACTAATTTGGATATTACAAAAATAGAACACAAAAATAGATTTTTTAAACTGATTTGAGTAATCAACACACAATTCGAGGGTGTTGTTTGATGACTGCTGCTTCAAACTGAATTCTCTGCTTTATGCTCCTATTATCCTGCTTTTTGCTCCTTTCCTTGCAACTGGTTGTTGAAATTTTGCATTTTGTTTTACTCAATGAGTTCGAGTAATTTATCCCATATTTTGTCATTTGGAATAGAAAATTTTGTTACTTTTCTATATGCCTCATCCACCTCTGTATACTTCTCAAAGGTTGGCCTAGTAATGAACAAATGTTGAATTTCATGTTGGATAAAAAGATCATATTCTAGGCCTTCAAGGAATGCTTTACCACTGATTATCCCTTTGAATTTAGCAAATTTTGTTCTATCTGCTGCTATCTCATGTAATCTGTGCTAGTAATTTTCTAGTGGAATCAATTGGCCACTAGAATCTCTTAGAGTTGGAAGTCCTTTATGGCGTAAAACATTAAACTTTCTATGTAACTTTTTTACCTGTACTTCTAAGTTTTTGACATTTATTTTCTAACTGTAACATTAAGTTTCTTTTTGTCAAAACTCTTCTTACTTCTAGGACTGTATCAGTCCTGTCTTCAATTCCAAATTCCTCCAATTCTTCTTTTGTTTTAGAATTCAACACTTTGATTATTCTGGTTGCTTCTCCTGGCTTGTGATCTAAATCTTCTTTGATTTCTATAATGGTTGCCTTTGACCTTGTCATCAGTTCCTCCTGTTCAAAAATGATTTCAATAGATGTCCAAAGTTCAGTTATGGTTGAATTTATATCAATCCATATTTTTTCTTTTGCTTCAGATAATGTCTGTGCAATCAATGATTCATTTTCATATTTTTCAAGTTGCTTGGTTAATCTGAAGTTTTTTCTGTACTTTGGCAAGATATGCATTATCAAATTTTATTTTGTTATCTTGGGTCTTCTCCAACTGAGCTCTGAGCTTCTCAATCTCCATATCTTTTAATGACAAGTCTCCCATAGCTTTTGATAATTGCTATGCTGGATTTTGACTAGTAGACTCTGTTTCTGTTGTTGACACTGTTGTTGTAGATGTCCCTGCTCTAGTGCTGATTTGAAGTTCTCTTTCCTTGATTAATTTTTCCATCTCTACCTCCATTTTTTGAATCTGCACATTTTGTTCCACAATCATTTGAAGCATGTTTCCCTTTTCCTTCTCTAGATGACATAGTTTTTGATAATTGCTCTGTTGGATTCTGACTAGTAGACTCTGTTTCTGCTGTTGACACTATTGCTGTCGCTGTCTCTGCTCCAGCGCTGATTTGAAGTTCTCTTTCCTTGATTATTTTTTCCATCTCTGCCTCCATTTTCTGAATCTGCACATTTTGTTCCACAATCATTCGAAGCATGTTTTCCTTTTCCTTCTCTAGTTGACCTACTTCTTGTGCTTGGGGATGTTCAGTTGGTAATTTCAGTTGTTTCCTTAGTGCCTGAATGTCTACATTTCTGCTTTTAATTATTTCTTCAGCTGCCTTTACATCTTTAGGATTCAATCCTAATTTTAAAACCAGATCTTCCAACCCCTTAATTTTGGTATCCTTAGCTAGAGAAGACATCTTTTCTAGCTTCAATTGAGAGTGAATATTGTTTAGAGATGCTTGTAGCTTGGATGTTGCCATGGCAGAACTTGTCAAGGATGTGTAGATCATTTCTCCTGCTTGCTTGTGAAGATCAATTTGATCTATAGGATGTATATGTTTAGTATCAAATGAAAATACAGAGGTTTTGTAATCTTCAACACTCTTAGGCACAGGGACCTTTGGTTCCAAAAATGCTAATTGGAACTGTCCTCTTTCACTATCTAAGGCAGAAAGTAACCTAGTTTGAGTTGTGGAAGACTGTTTCCAAAACTTTTCATATGTCGAAGTTTTGTGTCTCGTTTTTCTTCTTCATCTCTAAGAATTTTGCAAAAATACTCTGCTGTCTTGAAGAAGAAGGAGAATCTATGGTGGTTTCTTCAATTTGCTGTAATGAAAATGCAGATTCTCCTAAAAGTATGATTGTGGTAGGTTCTTCAGAAGTTTGAACTTTTGAGGACTCTTCTTCAACATTTATGGCTTTTTTTCTCTTAAACACTCTAAACGCTGCGTTCTGAAACTCTAATCTTGCTGGGGATAAACTTTCTTTTGGCCTTTTCAATTCTTTTTCTATTATCCTTGATGTTTCCAACGTTGTTTGAATGGAAACTAGCTCCTCAACTTCTTGCTGTGTTTCTCTTCCCATTCTTCTTTGTTAGCATACTATTCAATCTTAGGTTTTGCAATGTGCACATATGGTGCAGACTTTTGCCCAAATCTCATTGATGATATTACTCCTAATGGATCATATGACCAACTGAAACTCAATCTAAACTTCATCTGACTTAACAAATCATTGACTTCTTTTTCTGCAACTCTAGTGTTGACTATGAATGGGCCAACCTGTGCCTTTAGTTTAAATTGAGCTTTTTGCTTCCTGGAAACAAAATGAACATCATCCATGTTCATCATCTGTCTAATATATTCTAGTACAAAATTCTTCATGGGGAGGAACACTGGTAGTTTGTAAGGTGCAAGCTCACAACCATAGATTCTAATTTCTGTAAAATTTTGGTATAAATACCAGTCTCCAACTTTAGACTGCTCACTCAAATGTAGAATCCTTTTGATCTTGTGGAAACTTGAGAACTGCATCACTGCTTAACAAACATATTTCCATATATAAAAATTAATTGACAAAGTCACTGAAAGAGAATTCTTTAGAAGTTTTCCTCACTAATGAGGCCCAAGGAAAATTTTAAGGATGGATAATTTTTTTGAAGTTAAAAAACATTGGCAAATTTCACTAATCCCTAATATGAAAGCTATACAATGTTTATTGATATATTTATAAAATTATTCAAATTTATAATGATTTTATATGTAGTCTTTATATAATGTTGGCGATTTTGAAGGTAAAATAATTTTATATTCTAAAATTTGGGTGAATTATCTTTTATAAAAAATAAAAATTGACGAATTTTTTTTGTGGAAAAATCACAGAAAATTAGCCCACAAGGCGAATATTAGTCCTTAAAATTTTCCATGATGAGGCCTAATGAATCACTAACCGTGGTTTTCCTTTAGCATCCAATTTATGTAGAGGAAACTTGAACCTTTTTGATTGATGATATAAAAATAAGTAAACCAAAATTGACTGGTGCTTGAATGACCCTTCAACACTGAACTTTAGGAACTGATCATGAATTGCATATGATAGAAATTGACTGTAATTGAACATAATTGAAGGTTTTTTACCAAAAGAAAACACTGATAAGAACCCCAAAATAACTTCATCTACTCATTGATCATTGGTATATCCTAACAGACAAGAAACTAAGGAAATAACCTGCCTAGACATTTCAGGGAACATTAAAAAGGGATAAGGTGGGTTCGTCTTGGGTAATTTAGAATTTTCTGGTAGAAAATACTCAAAGATATGCGCTCTCTCTGAAAAGAAAGTCTGGTAAATTTCCATAAGGGCATCAATGGAAAAAGGGTGAAGGGAGTTTTGAGGGTTTAACTGCAGGGCCTGACAAATTGACTCAGAGGTTATGTAGAAAAGAGTCTCATTATTTTGAGCAATTACAACTCTCTGACTGGGAAGGTATCAGGCTCCACACCAGGTGACAAATTCTGGAAAATGATGCATTTGAGGGAAACAAAATTGAGGAAGTAAGGATTCCTAGAAAGAAAATTCGTCACTGGCGTCTTCATATTTCTGAAATGCCCAATTGTGAAGCTCGTACAAGTCGAATTCATAATTGGTTTCAATAATTTTGAAATGGGTGTCGATAAGGGGCAATTCATCTAAATTGATCACAGGGGGTAACAGAGGATTGTCTACAAATAGTTTAGATTTTCCTTTATGGTTGGCCATTTGGGAAAAATAAAATTACTGAGAACAATTGAAAATTTACCCAGGAGTAACGATGATTGGAAGTTGCTATTCACTGAAATTCGTTTGGATATCGTTTTAGAAGCTCTAGTTGCAGGTGGAATGAAAAAGAAGCTAGTTTAGTAGGGATACCAACTTTTATTAAGGGGATCATAACAAATTTTTGTTGGATTAACTGTTAATGGCGTAGAGGATTTAATGCATTTGAACGTTGGCGAGAGAAATAAATGATATAATGGTCGTCTGATAAATTTGACAGGAGAGATAGTCATGGATAACGTAGCGGAAGGTGATAATGGCGAGAATAGTGGTGGAATGAGATAAGTGGTTTGCGGGGGTGGAGGAAGGCTGTTGGCAGTTTTTAGTTTCAAGCGGGGGGGAGGGGGGTGTTGGCGGTTTGTGGTTTCAAGCAGAGGACGGTGGGTAGGGGGGTTGCAGGGAGTGTAGGGGGTGCTGCAATGCATAAGGAGCAGACACATAATAAAAGTGGGATTGGGGGAAACCACTTTGCGGATCCCCCATTAACTTTCGGGAATGCGGGGGGCCCCGTAATCCTTTAGATGTCGTTGATCTCAGTGCGTTTGATCGTAGCCATCAGAAGTTGCATAAAAATTAATCTTCAGCAGATGGCAGTCAAGTCAACATTTATTACAATAAAAATAATTATTTGGAAGAAAATACATATTTGTCAAATAAAAATATAAAGAGAGGCATTTTAATGTGCTCGCTTATTCCAGGGGTAAAAATATTTTATTTTTCTTTTCTTTATTTCCCTTTTTTTTTCATTTCTTTCTTTTGATTGATTGATTTATTTATTTTTTCAAATTTTCAAATTTTTTGATTTTTGTTTTGAAAATAAAAGGAAATTTACAAACTATTGTAAGGGTAAAAATAAGTTACAACAGAATCAACCAAATATTCCCTCATCCCTTATGTATCAAAGTTGGAGAAATCAAAGATATCTATGAAAAGTTGGTAGAATTGTTTTCTGTAAGTACTACAGGAGAAGTCATATCATTGAGAACTGAATTATACAAAATGAAGGTATCTAAGGATGAAGGGGTAGCCTCATTCCTTGTGAGGGTATCTCAAATAAGAGATGAACTACAAGAATTAGGATAACTAATGTCCTATAAAGAAATGACCACTGTTGTGCTTAATGCACTCCCTGATGAATGGGACAACTTTGTATTGAGTATCTATGGAAAGAGGGAAGGCACTCCATTTAGTGAACTTTGGTCATTATGTAAGATACTAGCTTGAAGACAAAGAGTGATGTTGGATCAAGTGAACAAACTTAGGCATCTGCAGCGATGGCTAGAAAGAAAAGGAAGTTTGGAAAGTTTGATCCTCAGAAAAAGAAGAAGCTTGACATGTCAAAGATCCAATGCTATGAATGTAATGAATATGTACACTTTAAGAGGATTTTTCCTCAACTCAAGAAGGAAAACAAGAAAAGAAAAGATAGAAATGAAGCCCATGTCACCGAAGAAGTAGAATATGAACTTGACAAGAAGAAATCAAAGGAGGAAGTGATATATCTCCACTATTAGAAGCTCTCGCACACATTGTCATAGAATTTGACAAGTAAAGGCATGTATCATCAAGTATGATAGATGCATTAAAGTTGAAATAGATATGACATCATCATAGAAGCATGGAAGGATAACTGAAGTAGAATGTATACATGGTTGTAGCGGTCATCCTTATAGAAAGGAAGTAGCTCATGGCATCTCCAGTGGAAGCATATAAGGACATCTGAAGTAGCAATCTATATGGTTGGAGAAATTCATATAGCAAGATAGAAAACAAAGAGATCATCATACACCATTATCATTAGAGAGGAGCATTTGCCGAATTAGGATCATTAAGATCCTCCATTGGAATATTTGTTAGAAGCTTCACCTCTACTTAAGAAGAAGCGTCTCACAAATGGTCTACATTCCACATTATGCGGAATCTACAGGTTAAAAGGATGAAAATATGATGAAGAAAATGTGTCTTCTGAAAAAAATGATGACAGACATGTGCAACGTGACAAGTTGGTTGAAGTAATTTCATCTTCAAGCAAGGAAAGGAAGTTGCCCGAAGGAAGTCTAGATGGCCACATGAAGGAAGAGGTATGTATATATTTGATAGATAGATAAAGTCATGTCATCATATGGTTGCAGATAGAATGGGTAGAATGCTCTATCTCTTGAGCATGATAAAAGAAGAAGAAACTCTTCCTTTAGAAAGATACATGAAGGCATGTAGACAATATGCCTTGAACTCTTCTACATATTGACATGATATGACCTCATGGAGAATATGAGGTGGTTGGCATTCATAGTTCCTATGATGAAGGAACTATGTATAAACGATCACGTGGAAGCAATATGTGAAGATAAGGTGAAAGAAGAGTTCGTGAAAGATGTATTTGTAGTCATGTAGGATAAGTGATCAACATCTGAGAACAAGAAGGAATCACTATGACATATCCATGAAGAAGGCATGAAGAACTTGTATGTTGGAAAGTGAAAACCTTGGTAATATGTGCCTTGGAGATGGATTCATACATGTGCAGGATGTTGATGTTGCAAGAAGCTTATGTCATGACGAAAGGCCATCATAAAAATGTAACTTTGATTTGATGTTCATTTTGATTTTTGAAAATATTTGGTTGGGTTGTTACAAGGCTACCGAAATAAGGTTGTAGAAGTCACCTACAACGAATACTCATGTGATTGGATGGAAGGTCTTGGAAGAAACATGACTTAGAATAGGTAGTTGTATGAAGAAAAGCCAGATGTGGACAAAAAGATCACTTTCCGATGAAGATAAGGATGATATGACTATTGGTTTAACACTATGGTTTGTTGAAGGGAAAGTGATGGAGATGATGGCCGATGCCCTACGATAAAGTGATGATGAAGAAGATGAAGTTCATGACATGATGTAGAAAGAGGATACCTACAATACGCCGATAGTTCCATGATCTCCACTAAAGAGCAGATAATTGTTGTTGGAAACAAGTCCCTAGTTGAGAGGGAGTTTGGGCAAGTCCCTTGTTAAAAGGGAGCCTGGGAATATTCCTTTTATAGGAATGTGTAGATCCTCCCTAGTTAAGAGAGAGAGATAAACACATCATTCTTGTCTTGATGTTATGAAGAAATAATGGAGGATTGGGTAAGCATATGAGATTGATTCTGATACTCTTTGAGGATGTGGTAGGGCATCCAATATGTAAGAGTAGTCGAAGAGGAAATTCCTTGAGGATATGTTACGCCAAGACAAGAATGCTTAAAAGGACATAATTTGTGAATATCCATATGGGGTATGTGCCTTGAGAGACAATGATGAAATGTGTCTATTAGTCATTGTATCACTAGCATTGTGCTTTGATCTTGTGGAAAGATAGAGTTGTTAGTCAAGGCCTTGTTATATGACAATGTTGGTTGATATGATGAGATGTACATATGTAAGCTGATAAAATAGAGTATGAGATGGCTTATCAATCCGACTCTTCTTATGAAAATGTCTAAGTACCATGTATGTATTATCAATACCTCCCTAGTTAAGAGGGAGTGTTGAAAGGTGTAACTAGGTTCGGTCTTCATAATGTCTATTGTAATCATTATTTTATATATTTGACATTAAAGAGAAGAAATTTATTATTGTCATTTTTGATGCATGGGTTTCATGCTCAAGATAAATTTATTTGAAAGTTAAACACCCATTGAGTGCTCCTAGGTTTGTCATAGAATTATGAAGTCAAAAGAGTTGTTGTCATACATGGAAGACCCCTTTGGGCATGTTGTATCTTGTAAAGATTTTTTTGTAAAGTCAAAGTGTCATAAATACCCCCCTAGACCTAAACAATTCGGCCTACAAGAATGATCAATTCGACCTCATGGGAAACAATTCAACCTCCTAAAAAGTCTATATATAAGGGAAACTCGACTTCATTTGAGAGATATTCATTCAAGCAACAAAGAAGTTCGATCTCCTCAAGAAAGAAGCTAGAAGATAAGGAAAATGGATGAAGCTCAAGGAAAAGAAGAAGAGAAACAAGATTGAAGTTTTGGACCTCTCTCTCTCTCTCATGTTAGGGTTTCTAAAGTAGTTGTTAGACTGAAATTGCAAAAGTTGCTGGGAAAGTCAAAGTTACAAAAGAAATTGATTGGGAAGTCGAAGTTGCAGAAGAAGTTGTTGGGGGTCGAAGTTGCTGGGTGGAAGTTGTTGGGTCAAAATAGCTGGAAAGAAAAGTTCATCAAGAAGGAAAGTGTGACTTGGTATTGGAGGGGCATTTGACAAAGGTCCTATGTCTTGGAATTCGTCATCTAAACATTCTATAAGAAGAGAATAATTCTTGTGGGTTTTCCTCTCAAGAGGAGAGGTTTTGGCCCTGGCTTTCAAACTATATTTTGTGTTCCTCTTGTCTCATTGATCTTCATTTTTTGGTAGCTATTTGATGATAGCAAACAAAATACTAATCAATAGAAAGAAGAATATAATCAAGTTATGTAAAAATACAGACAAGCATTTATCAAATTAAGAGAAATTACCTAATCTAGTTGCCCCTAGATTTCTCAATAGTTACTTCATCAGGGGGAGGTGGGGAAAGAAAATAAAAGAATAAAGGAAATAAAATAAGGCAAGTTGAATATTGACTTATAAGCCTTTGAATTCTAGAGAAACTTGAGGGTAGGGTGTATGTTTTCATAACCTAGTTACTTCATCGGGGGGAGGCAGGGAAAGAAAATAAAATAAGACAAGTAGAATATCGACATATATGACTTCGAATTGTAGAGAAACTCGAGGGTAGGGTGCATGTTTTCAGGGGTGGGGGGAAGTAAATAAAGGAGCGAAAATTAAATATTGAAATATAGTAAGAGTATTGACATATATAACATGGAGTTAGGGTGCATGTTTTCATACTTTGTTACTTCGTTGAGGTGGGGGAAGGAAATAAAATAGTACAAAGAAAATGTTGAAGTCGATATCATTGAAACCTAGAGGTTAGGTGGACATTTACGAGATTTAGTTTCTTCGTTAGGGATGTATTCCCACATTTTTTTTGGTGAGACTAGGGACATCTAAAGGGGCGTCATTCCCACGAAATAAGGATGCTCCATCTTAATTGGGTTCTTTAAAATAAAAGGACCGTTGGATGCTTCCCTTAAAAATGCTTTTGCCATATTTTGAAAAGGAAATAAGATTATGTATGCTATGTATTAATGCATGATTCTATTATGCACAAAATTTTGATTGATTAATATTATGCATCATTTATTGTTATGCAACCAAATCACAAATAGATAGATCGAAAATTATCTTCTTTGAGGGGAAAGCCTCCTTTACATTACATAAATGAACAATTTTTGGATGATACAAATGACAAGACCTCTTTTGTAAGATATGAGTTTAAGGGGTCACAATATAATAAGGGCCTACATAACAATAATAATGCGAGGGCATAACAATAACAATAGTGGGCTTCTATGGGTCACAATAACAACCATATGAGGGCTACATGGGCACAACAATAACAATACGGGGGATACACTAGTATTATAGGGACCTAACATGCCGCTCTCTTTCAAAAAAGAGTTGTCCCCAACGCTTGAGTAGTTTTGGATGCTTCTGTATACAATTCTCATCCTCACATGTTGAATCTTCAACGGGTAAGTTCTTTCACTTAATGAGATACTATGAAATTGATCGATTCCGTAGCTGCCATGTTTTTGTTTCTGTGACTGCTTCAAGCTCAAATATGAATTTTCCTTCTTCGTCAAGTTTTAGAAACAATGTTTGAACTGGAAGCTTGTCACCTATAACCTTCTTTAAGCATGAAACATGGAAAAATGGGTGTACTCTGGAAGATGCAGAAAACTCAAATTTGTATGCCATAGTACTAATATTTTGCAACACCTTGCAAGGACCGTAGTACTTGGGTGATAATCTATTATCCTTCTTAGCTTTCTTGAGAGACATTTGTTTGTATGGTAGTAGCCATAAAAATAACCTCTCACCTACATCAAATCTTTTTTCACTGTGATGTTAATTTTCCTGTTGTTTCATTCGATTCCGCACCAGAGTGAGGTTATCCTTTAAGAGTTGGAGAACTTGTTGTTGATGCTCGATGTGATATTCCACTGCTTGAACCTTAGAATTTTCTCTTAAAGATGTTGTGATGGATGGTCGATGATATCCATAAAGTGCCATAAATGGGGTCATTTTTGCCGCAGTATGGAAGGAAGTGTTATTCCATCATTATTCTAGAGGTAACCACTTGAGCCATTGTGTTTGCTTGTTAGATACAAAGAAACAAATATATCCTTCAAAACATTTGCTCACTATCTTAGTTTGCTCGTCAGATTGAGGATGATAAGATGAGCTATGAGCTAATTGAGTACCAAGACAAGAAAATAATTTAGTCTAAAAATTTCCAGTGAAAATGGGATCTCTGTCACTTACTATAATCTTTTGATTTTCATGAAGCTTTTGAATTGTTTCCATAAATGCAGTAGAAACTATGCTAGCTTTAAAAGGATGAGATAATGCACAAAAGTGTGCATACTTGGTAAGTCTATCAAATACCACCATGATGACACTCTTTCCTTCAGACTTGGGTAAACCTATGATAAAGTCCATTGATACCTCCTCCCAATGCTGACTTGGAATGGCTAAAGGTTGTAACAAACCTAGGGTCTTAACTGTCTCAACTTTATTTTGTTGGAAAACCAAACATTCTGCCACAAATGTTTGAATATAAGATTTAAGGCCATCCCCAAAAAATTCCTTTTTGACCCTATGTAAGTTTTAAAAAATCTTGAGTGCCCTCCTAAGGTGTGCAATTCCAAAAGAATCTTTTGCTTGAGTTGGGAATTCTTACAAAGATATAAGCGATATTTGTACCATAATGAATCATTTTTCAAACTAAATGTATAAGATGTACTGAGATCTTGCTGCAACTTTTGAATTAGTGACCACACCTCTTCATCATTCTTCCATTCATTCCTTGCTTCAATTATCCACTCAGGTTGGATAATAGAAATGACACAAAGAAATGCTTCCACATCCTCATCCTTTCTTGAGAGTGCATCTACAACAACATTTTGTTTCCATTTTTTGTAGATGATTTCAAAGTCATAACCAAACATCTTTGTCACCCATTTTTGCTGCTCTTTTGAAGATAATCTTTGTTCCAAAAAGTATTTAAGACTATCATGATCTATTTTTACCTTGAAGTGTCTTCCCATTAGGTAAGGCTTCCATTGCTTTAGTGCATGTAGTATTTCCAACATTTCCTTCTCATAAATGGGTTTGTGTAAATACTTTCCTTTGATTGGACGACTTTCAAAAGCAACGAGTCTTTATTCTTGCATTAAAACAACACCATTCCATTTTCTAAAGCATCACATTCCATAATAAAAGTTTTTGTGAAGTCTGGCGTAGCTAAGACCAGTGCTTGGCACATTGCCTCTTTAATATGTTCAAAGACATTTGTTGCTTTTGGAGTCCAAGAAAATGCATCTTTCTTCAGTAATGATGTTAGAGGTGTAGCTATTCTCACATAATTCTTAACAAGCTTGTGATAATACCATGTAACCTCGAGAAATCCTCTGATATTCTTTATGGTTGTGGGGATTTTCCATTCCTTAATGGCTTTAATTTTGTTAGGGTCTACATTAACACCCTAATGAGATAGAATATGACTTAAATATTCCACCTCCTGTATGTTGGAAAAAGCAACTATGTTCGGTCTTTGATAATGTACTTGAATCATTATGTAATGTACTTGTCAAAAGAATAAAGAAACAAATTTTATTATTGCAACAATGACTTATTAAAGCATGGGTTTCATGCTTGGGTCATCATTATATTAGTTAAAGTCACCGTTGTGGACTCCTAGAATTAATATTGACTTTATAAAGTCATTGTATATTTGAAGAGACCCTTCTTGGGCTTTCGAATCATGTAAAAAGGTTTTGTATCAAGTCAAATATGAATTATGTGTCCTCCACATCATGTCAGACTTGTAGGTTTTAACCCCATACATAAATTACCTGCATACGGATTCTAAAACACAGAAAATAAAGAATGCGAGATCATAACACATAAAACACATATGCACAGAGATTTCCCCTGGATCCCAAAACCAGGACTACCAGCTTGATTTTTCATTATGTTCCTTTCAATGTTACAATACATATTTACACATGTTGAAGCATCCAATACCATGGACCGAAAACCATCACATCCAATACCATGGACCGAAAAACCATCACGTCCAGAAAACATGTGCGAAAATCATGCACAAAACCATAGGTGGGTCCGCCCAACCTAACATAGGGTCCAAAACCAAAATTTTCAAACCCCCTGTTAACTACGTGGAAAGAATATAACACAACCCAACATTCTCCCACTTGTTGTTTTCTTTCCACAGGGGGCCACAAGAGAGCTTAGTCATTTTTCCAGCCCTGAAATGCCTATTGTCTCTCTACACCAAGAGAAATTCTCAGAGCTCACAGATTTTGTCAATGCATCTACAATATTCTTCAAAGTGTCCACCTTTATTAGCAACACCTTTTTGTCTTTTATCATATCCCTCACAAAGTGATACTGAACATAAATGTGCTTTGTATTTGAATGATATGTAGGGTTCTTTGCCAAGAAAATTGCACTTTGGCTATCATAGTCTATCCTTATAGCTTCTTGTACTAACCCCATACTTGAACACAATGTCTGCAACCAAACTGCTTCCTTGCTTGCATGAGTGGCTGACATGTATTCTGCCTCTGTAGTTGATAGTGCCACTACAGATTGTTTCTTACTCATCCAACTGACTGCACCTCCAAATAGGTTAAACACATACCCACTTGTAGATATTCTCTGATCCAGATCTCCAGCCCAGTCTACATCAACAAAGCCACGAATATCCAACACTTTGTCCAATCTTGGTCTTCCTTGGTAGCACAGACCATAATCACTAGTGCCACACAAATACCTGAAAACCCGCTTCACTGTTGTCCAATGCTCATTTCTTGGTTTTGACATAAACCTGCTCAATACTCCCACTGCATGTGCAATGTCTGGTCTAGTACAGACCATTGCATACATCAGGCTACCGACTGCATTTGCATATGGAACACGGGACATGTCTTCTTCCTCTTCTTATGTCTTGGGACATTGTTCAGCAGATAATCTCACACCTGCAGGAATAGGAACCTTCACCGGTTTATTATCCTGCATATTAAACCTCTATATTATTGTGTCGACATACTTCCTCTGGTTTAACCAGATCTTCCTCTTTGCCCGATCTCTTTTAATTTCCATGCCCAAAATATAGTTTGCAGCACCAAGATCTTTCATGTCGAATTTGGAGGACAATTGGGTCTTCAAATCTTGGATAATTTCTTTGTCATTTCCAACCAGCAACATATCATCCACATACAAGACCAGATAAATAACACGGTCACCAATTAATCTAAAATACACACAGTGATATGCTTTGCTTATGGTGAAGCCAAGTCCCTGTATAAATGTATCAAATTTCTAATACCACATCCTTGGTGACTGTTTTAACCCACACAGAGACTTCTTTAACTTGCATACCAGTTCTTTCTTACCCTTCGCTGCAAAGCCTTCAGGTTGCTTCATGTAGATTTCCTCTTCCAGATCCCCGTGAAGAAATGCTGTCTTCACATCCATCTGTTCTACCTCAAAATCAAAAGCAGCAACAACAGATAAAAGTAATCTAATAGAAGTTACCTTGGCAACAGGAGAAAAAATATCACCAAAATCAATTCCCAACACCTGGGAATAACCTTTTGCTACCAAACGAGCTTTGTATTTCTCCACTTTTCCTTCTGCATTTGCCTTCTTTTTGAACACCCATTTGCTGCTAATGGGTTTCCTTCCAGCCGGCAACTCCACTAGATCCCAAGCCTCATTTTTGTGCAAAGATGCCATTTCATCAACCATGGCCTCTTTCCAGAGTTTTCCATCCTCTGAATCTACTGCTTCCTTCACAGTTCTGGGATCATCGTCAGTAATAGATGAAGCAAACTTTGAACAGAAAGCAGATGGACTATACCTTTCAGGCTGCCTTCTTTCTCGAACTGATCTTCTCACAGCCAGAGTTTGTGGCTCTTCATCTTCTGATTCCTCATTTAGATCAAACTCTATCTTCTCAGGTTCCTTTTGTTGGAATTCATGTTTAATAACATCTTTCACCTCTTTCAACACCACATCTCTGCTGTACACAACCTTCCGTGTGACTGGGTTCCAAAGATTATAACCCTTTAAACCATCCTTATACCCAATAAAGATGCACTTTTTAGATTTACTATCCAACTTGGTTCGTTTCTCCTTTGGAACATGTACATATGCATCACATCCAAATACCCTCAAATGTGAAAGAGAGGGTTTCTTACCAGTCCATACCTCTTGTGGAGTCTTATCCTCCAATGCTGATGAAGGTGACCTGTTGACCAGGTAACATGCAGTATCCACCGCCTCTACCCGGAATTCCTGTCCTAACCCGACACCATTGAGCATGCTTCTTACCCTTTCCATCAATGTCTTATTCATTCTTTCTGCAACTCCATTTTGCTAAGGTGTATATGGAATAGTCTTCTGCCATGCTATACCATACTTCTTACAGAATTCTTCA
Source organism: Pinus tabuliformis (assembly GCA_031772625.1). Classification (NCBI taxonomy): domain Eukaryota; kingdom Viridiplantae; phylum Streptophyta; class Pinopsida; order Pinales; family Pinaceae; genus Pinus; species Pinus tabuliformis. The sequence continues at coordinate 1,354,457,936 of CM062816.1, read as the reverse complement.
AATTCCTTATTGTAAAACTCTCTACCATTATCTGTTCTCAGCACCTTTATCTTCTTCTCTGTCTGGTTTTCCACTAGAGCTTTAAATTATTTAAACCTGTCAAAGACTTCATATTTCTTCTTAAGGAAATATATCCATGCATTCCTTGAGAAATCGTCTATACATGATACATAGTACATAGACTTACCCAGTGATGGAACCTTCATAGGTCCAAACGCATCACTGTGCACAAGTTTTAATATCTGTTTCGCCCTCTTACTACCAGAGGGGAAACTCACCCGATTCTGCTTCCCATATACACAATTTTCACAGAAATCAAAATCCAGAGAGCTATTACTCATACCTTCTACCATACCTTTACTATGAAGTATCCGAAGGCCCTTTTCTCCAATATGTCCAAGCCTTTGATGCCACATCATGGTCTTCTCTCCAGAGTCCACTAGATTTTCTGCTCCACTTTCAGGAACCATAGAACTATTGCACCCATCAATAACAATGCTACCTTGTAGCTTGTACAAAGTTCCAATCCAAACTCCCCGCATCAATACCAGTGATCCCCAAACCATCTTGCAGGTATCCTTCTCGAACACTGTTTTTACACCTGCATCATCCAGCTTGCTTACAGAAATCAGATTTCTGGCTAATTCAGGAATATGTAGAACACCCGAAAGTGTTCTAACCCTTCCACCTTGCAACTTCAACTTTACTTTTCCGCGACCAATGATTCTAGCCTTCTTGTCATCCCCCAAGAAGACATCACCACCATCATATTTCTCATACTCGCAAAACCACTCTCTATGGGGAGTGAAGTGAAAGGACGCACCTGAGTCAATCAACCATGCCTCATGATCTACATGTGTACTTGAAGAAGCCAAGTACAAATCCCCACCTTCATCTGAGGTGGTTTTCACCTCTGCAGAAGGAGCCTCATCAGATCCCTTTCCTTTGTCAGGAGCTTTAGATTTACAGTACCTTTTGTAGTGCCCTTCCTTTCCGCATTTCCAGCACACCACCTTTATAGGTTTTCTTGGAGATTTAGATCTCCCACTCGATGACTTATTTTTGTTTTTGTTCTAGGTCTGCCCTCGTACAGACAAGGCATCACCATTTTGTCTCTCCATATTTTTCCGTCTCATCTCCTCCGTCAGCAAGGATGAGACTATTTTATCAAAATGCAAGGCAGTTGCATTGCTACCTATTGCAATAACTAGACTATCCCATGAATCTGGTAGAGAACACAACAAACTGATGCACTTATCTTCATCTACAATTTTAATATCAACAGATGCTAATTGACTTACCACTGTATTAAATTCATTCAGATGCTCTGTCACCGAGTCTCCATCATTCATCCTCAGGTTATACAGCCTTTTTCGCAGGAACAATTTATTCACCAGAGACTTAGATTGGTACAAAGTCCCTAACTTGTTCCACAAAGCCTTCGTTGTAGCTTCCCCTGATACATTCAACAATACTGAATCTGAGACACACAATCATATTGTGCTCTTTGCCTTCCGATCCATCTTCTCCCATTCTTCATTGGACACTCCCGTTAGTTTAGTACCAGGATCTACCGCGATCCACTGGTCTTTATCCACCAACAGATCCTCCATCTTGAGTTTCCACAACTAAAAACTCTGGCCATTAAATTTCTCGATCTTTATCTTTCCACTGCTTGCCATCTTCTTTCACCACCAGAATCGATCTCCCAGATCTCCCACTGAATAGGGTCTACCACAGGCTCGAGCGAAAACCCTCAGCAACAAAGGCGTCCCCTTGAAGCCAAAAATAGCTCTGATACCAAATGTAGGTTTTAACCCCGTACAAAAATTACCTGCATACGAATTCTAAAACATAGAAAATAAAGAATGCGAGATCATAACACATAAAACACATATACACAGAGATTTTCCCCTGGATCCCAAAACCAGGACTACTAGCTTGATTTTTCATTATGTTCCTTTCTATGTTACAATACATATTTATACATGCCGAAGCATCCAATACCATCGACCGAAAACCATCGCGTCCAATACCATGAACCGAAAAACCATCGCGTCTAAAAAACATGTGCAAAAATCATGCACAAAACCATAGGTGGGCCTGCCCAACCTAACATAGGGACCCCATAAAGTGGGGTTACGGGTGCCCTTCAAACCCCCTGTTAACTACGTGGAAAGAATATAACAAAACCCAACATGCCTAAGGAAGATCAAGTCGGCCTAAGGACCCCCATTTGACCCACTAAAAGCCTATATATTGAAGGAGGTTGAAGTCATTTGGAACACTCACTCTCAAGAAAGTTCGATATCTCAATAAGAGTTGGAGAAGTGCGAAGTCTGTCGTTGGGAGGACGAAATAAGTGTGAGTTTTAGGGAGTCTCTATAGAAGAATAAAATCAAAATTTTGGTGCCTCTCTCTCTCTCTCTGTTTCGTGGTTTGGGTTGGGAGATCGAAGTCTCTTAAGATTTCGCTGTTGCCGTAAGCTGCATGTTTCTGGAAGTTGTTGCCTAGTCAAAGTTGCTGGAAGGGGTCGAAGATCTTGGAGTTTGACATGGTGTGGATATAAAGTCTGGCCTTGGTCTAGGGTAAAGAGTCTCAAAGAGTACTATTGATATCTCGAGGGGGGTTTTCCCTGGCATGTGCTTATATCTTGTGTCTCTTATTTTGTGATCTTCATATCTATATAATTTCTTGATGAAAGATAAGATAATAAAGAAGTAAAAGAAGCAAACACACTCACAAGTAATTATCAAGAAAGGAAAATCAAACCCTAATATAATTACTTTGATTTTCCAACATGGTACCAGAGCTTAGGTCAAGAGAAGTCGAAGACAAATTTGTTGGCATGGATTCTCCCTTTATGGTGAGCTAGATAAGATTGGGTTTCAACTCTATTGGAAGATGGATCAAGAAGATCATCTACTACTTATTCAACAAGGTCAAGAGTCAAGGTTTCTTGGCTTCCCTTACACACTGCATGGATAATTGATAGTGGAGCATCGAAAAAAATGACATGTGAAAGAAAGAAACTACACACACTATTAAATGATTCATCCTCTAATGCAGTGGAATTGGGTGACAACAAAAGCTATGCTATTGGAGGTATAGGATCTACATCATTCAAGATGGATAATGAATTGAAATTGAATCTCAACAACATTCTCTATGTTTAAGGTTTGAAAAATAATTTACTTTCTATTTCTTGTTTAGAAGATAAAGGGGAAATGATTGCTTTTGTTGATGGAAAAGTATTGATTTGGGGAAAGAACTCTAGTATTGACAATGCTAGGGCTACTGTAGTTCGTGAAAGAAGTATTTACTGAGTTATCACTCCATCTCCTCAAGCACTAGTTCATATGGAAATAAGTCCCATTGAACTATGACATCGAAGGTATGTCCATCTTCATTAAAGGGTCATCCCTACTCTTAGTCAATTGGTTCATGGTATTCCTGATATGAAGTTAGACCATGAAGGTGTGTACAAAGGATGTTCTTTTGATGCAGGAGCATTCATCTCAACATCATTATTGTATTCTAGTAGACATAGGGGGTCTTGTGTTTCAAGGAAGTTGGTTTCCTAAGTATTGAATTCATGTAATTATTTAATGTTTTGAGTGATTTTAATGAGAATAGGAATTAATTGAATATTGTGAGGCATATCTGTAAATGTTCTCGAATGTAGGAGAACATAAGATATTTAGAATAGTTGAATGATGAGAGGATTGAGAATTGATTGTAAATCTTAGATTACGAGTTAGTTCATGATTTTGTGGATTTGAGAGAATCCTTGGGATGAGAAAGAGATTTTAGGAATTTTTTGAGAAGATTATGGATCTAAACTAGGAATCGATTTTAGAATCCCTTTTTGTATAAATGTAAGCCTAAAAGACATAGACAGGGGTACACAGAGATTTAGAGAGTTAGATAATTAGATATTTAGCTAGTGTTTGTAAGCCTACGGGCAGATAACGAATAGAGGCCATTAATCAGAAGATCAAGCCGAGGAGAGACAAAGAGTCTCATTATGTAATTGTTTGTTGATATCTATATATATATATATATATATATATATATATATATATATATATATATATATACACAGAGATTCAATTCCAAGTTGTATAAGTGTGTCGTTGAGTATCGAATGGTGAATGATGAGTGAGTTAATGTATTATGTGTAATAGAATTACAGGCAGAGTTTGGCGATGACACAGAGAGAAACATGATGAAAAGGATCGTAATGGATCGATGAATCCATTAGAAGGATCAAAGTCGAAGCTTGGGAGGGAGTGCATAGTGAAACAATAGAAGGACTAGAACCTTGAAGAAACCGGAACCACTGAAGAATTGCTGAAGGAATAGTGTAAAAAAATAAGTAAACAGAGTAGCGGAGGAGTAAAGTGTCAATGCACAACAACCATTTGATTTCATAGATCAACGGCTGAGATTAAATCGCAAGAGTGGAAAAATCAGGATCTCATCGCAATCTTTCAAAGGGAGAAAGTGAAGTGTGATTGCGACATGCGAAGCATAGCCAGACCCGAAACCTTATTGAATGTAACCTAGACTCCATCGGGTCTGAAGTACATGTCGGATCGGAGTTTTAAAGTGGAAGAGTAAAGTGAAAAAATCAAGCGATAGCCGATAGCAATAGATCGGAGGCATCGACGATCGAAGATCAGAAGATCGGGTAGATCGAAGATCGAAGGTCGAGCGTTTCGGAAATCAGAGTAGCACAATGGAAGGTTTGATATGGAAGTGCCGAACCGACAATATATGAATGCGGGTGTATAGTTTTTGAGATCCGCTCATGTGGGTCAGAGCAGAATTTCAATGTATTTCCTTTGTATTCCGTTAAAGTGTTGTGCCGAGTATTTTAATGTAAAAGTGGTGTTAAATGATTTCGATAGTCACAAATCGGAGTTGGAGGGGTGATAAGAGAATATATGTGGTATGACTATGGCAACTGTGATGAGTGATTGCGATAAAGGCAATTCTTGGAAAATGTGCTAAGGCAGAGGAAAAGACGAAAAGGTATGATTTATGTGGTTTTATGTGTCATCTGTTATAAAGGGTTTATAATGGATTAAAGCGCCGATAGAGGGTTTTTACGGTTAAGTCCAATTATGACCCAAAGTTATAAAGTGGGGTTGGATATATGTGCGGCATAAGGATTAATAAAGGTTTATGAGGGGTGATCGAGTCCCGATAGAAAGGATGGAGTTAATAAAGACTGGGCTATTGTAATGAATTGATTCTGCATGAGTTCTAATTAAAGGGGCCATAAAACATTGTTTATTTATAATGAACCTTTGACCAGAAGGTCATATAAATTCCTTGGGAAAATGGTTTATGCATAGGTTTATATGCATAATGTGGGGAAAGCATGGGTAACACTGCGTAATTTGGTATGAGCGTTGAACAAGGAAATTATGTGTGAAAGTTTCTTTGGAAGAATTTAGAACAAAAATATTTGGAAAGATGTGTATGTAGGAAAGGGAGATCAGATTCTAATTTGACAGTGAAGCAACCAGAGTAAAGTTGAGAGATTGGTAAGAGGAATACTAATCTTGATATTCCTGCATTTTGATATAATGTTCAGATTTTGAGAAAAGTAGAGCAAATGATTTATGCCAATGAATCTGTATAATTGGAATTGTGAAATGTTTGAAATTGAAATTGGAGAAGAACAATTAAATTCTTAGAGGCAGGTGAGTAAGAATTAAGAAGAGACTGCAGAAACATAAAGAATCTACAACAATGTTTTGAAGAATGGAGATTCACTCGGATGTGAAGAGTGGGTGGAGAAACCATGCAGGTATTGTTTTATTTAACTCTGATTTGAGTTTTGCTGGATAAAGAAATAGATTGAAGATTGATAGTTGTAGCTAATGAAGTATCTCAGCAAAAGAAGATCAAGCCTTAAGAAGCAGTAATGAAGGAAACTATTAAGGATTTCTGAGTAGAAGAAAACTCAGTAAAGGAGAAATTGTTGCCGATAGTTAAGCTTTGCCAAGATAAAGCCGGAAGATTGGAAGAAAGAATCAGATTCTAAATCTGATTGACAGTGGCTGAATATTGAGAATTTGTGCAGTGGAAGCATAAAGATCTGCTGATTTGCAGAAATGGTGAGATCCTGAAGGTAGGTGAAGGTATGCAAATTTGTCTAATGATTAGTGGATATTGAATGAATGATATTTAGAACATGATTACAGTAGTTAAACTGTAAGAAGGACTTTGTAAGCTCTTGAAGTAACAGAGTTTGACGATATAGTTGAAGGCTAGTGGAAAGAACAGTCCATTCAAAAGTGCAAGTGAATGGGAGGACAAGATCAGACAGAGATCTTAAAGGTGAGGTGATATGTTCTTATTTTAATCGGAATTGAAGATTGGAGAGTTGTGGTCTTTATATTGATGCACATGTAGCAACAGAGGAAGGTGAGAAGATTGCAACAACCTAGAGTGAGGAGTGCTCAATTGGTTCCAAAGGAAAGAACCAGAGAAATGCCAACAGACTAAGCTCAGAGGAGAGAAGCTTAGTGAGGCATATGTAGCAAGGAGGAGACTTGTTATTGTAGAGGTATTGTTGCAGATCACAAAGGCACTTCCACAGAGGATGTGGGTAGAATTGATAAGAGATAAAAGAAACTGGTAAGAGTTTCTAAGTGAAAGCAGAATGTGGCAGAACCTTGAGGAATTCCAACAGGGATTGGATAAAGAGGACAATTGTGTTCTTAGAAGATGTAGATGAGCTGAAGCCTAGAAGGAGCAAAGAGAAGTGCTCAAAGGAGGTTCCAGAGATAGAGGACCAATACTTGCAAAAAGACCAAGTACAGAGGAGAGCTTGGTGAGGTAAGTGGCAGTAGGGTAGACTTGCTGTTGTAGAGGCTTTAGTGCAGCTCATAGTGAGTGTGGAACTCATAGAGATAAAGAGGATGATGACTAGTGACAATCATAACAGAGGTTCTGAAAGAAACCACAGCCAAGGACAGAAGAAAAGATATGCCAAGGAAAATGACATACAGAGACAGTTAAGTAAAGAAGAATATGAGAGGGAGAAGGCTGAGATAGCAGTTTAGCTTGAAGTATTAATGGAAATGTTGCAGAGAAATGAGATGGACTAGAAATATGGTTATGTCATGAGAAAGAAAGTGAAGTGGCAGAGGCTACAAGAGAAGAGGAATCAACAGGTGAATATGCAATTAATAAAGGAGCTAAGGGAACTTGAACAGATTATAGATGTCAAATTGAAGACAAAGAAGCTCGAAAGAGTTGAGCTACAACAAAAGGAAGATGCTGAAGAAGATGTTGAAGTTTCGATATGTGAACCAAAACGTGGACCATTACTTTTTGAAAGTGATGAAGAGCCAGAGGAGTTGAATCAGATGAATGATTTAGAGTAGTCAGAAGACTTGATGACTGAAGTATCAAATGAGGCCAAAAGGTCTTGTATTTTTAAAATTAATAACTTGTGTATGATTGCAGGTTTGGAAGAAGATAGTCAGTGTTTTAAAGATGTCAAAAATGTGAAAGAATACCTTCCAGAAGATGAAAGTTTTGAAGTAGAATATGACAAGGAGACTGAAAAAGAATCAGTTTGCTATAGTGGACAAGTGTTGAAAGACATCATTAAAACAAATGATGATAAAGAGAGACTAGATGATAGTCCTAAGAGTTCTTTGAGTTTGAATCAGCATACTAATGTGTTGAAAGAAGAAGAGAGATCCGAGCAGCATACTGAAGTGTTGCCAGAAGAAGAGGAAAAGCTACAGAGGCCTTATATTTTTGATTATGATGATTGTCTTATAATTGAAGACTTTGTTGCAGAAACTGGAACATATTTGGCACAGGTGGACAACCAAATGAAAGAAGAAGAGGAAGAACATATATTGAAGGATGTTAATAAAGATTTAGCAGAGGAAGAAGGACCATGTGATGATGGGTCAATAACAAATGAAGAAATGGGAGATTGTGTAAAATTTCCAAAGTTTACTCCGAGTAAAATCATTGAGTTATATAGAGAGTTAGAATTTCAAAGGAGAAAGTTAGAAGAGAAGAGGATAAATGTTCAGGATACATTGTTGATGAAGGATGCCAAATAAATTGTCATAAATGATAGTCAAGGAGAAGTTGACAGGTACGAGAAACAAAAGCAGAAAATTGTCTTGAATGATAATATCACAGCAACAGAAAATATGCAAGATAACAGTAAAGAAGAGGGTAAGGATGAAAAGGAGGCGATTAGGATAAGTGAAGAACAAGAAAAAAGGAGAGTTCATCAATCAAGAGATGAAAACAATCAACAAACTGAGGATATATTGGATAGAGAAATTGAACTGATAAGAAGGTTAATGATTAAAGTGTCTCAGAAGAAGACAACATTAAGAAAGGAGGGGAGTGACAACAAGAGGAAGACAGTAGCAGACTATGAAAGCGGAGAAAATGGAACATTACAGCATAAGGTATGGAGACCTGGAGAACAACAACAGACAACAATAGCAATAGAATAATTGACAAGCAAAGAAAGATTACAAAATAAAGTCCCGGATCCAGGAGGAATCAATTATCCAGACGTATGACCAAGAGGTCATAAATTTTCTTACATGGGGAGTCTGATGCAGGAGAATTCAAATCAACATCATTATTGTATTCTAGTAGACATAGGGGGTCTTGTGTTTCAAGGAAGTTGGTTTCCTAAGTATTGAATTAATGTAATTATTTAATGTTTTGAGTGATTTTAATGAGAATAGGAATTAATTGATTATTGTAAGATATTTGTAAATGTTCTCGAATGTAGGAGAACATGAGAGATTTAGGAAAGTTGAGTGATGAGAGGATTGAGAGTTGATTGTAAATCTTAGATTAGGATTTAGTTCATGATTTTGTGGATTTGAGAGAATCCTTAGGGATGAGAAGGAGATTTTAGGATTTTGTTGAGAAGCTTATGGATCTAAACTAGGAATTGGTTTTAGAATTCCCTTTTGTATAAATGTAAGCCTAAAAGGCATAGACAGGGGTAGACAAAGATTTAGAGAGTTAGATAATTAGATATTTAGCTAGTGTTTGTAAGCCTACGGGCATATAACGAACAGAGGCCATTAATCAGAAGATCAGGTCGAGGAGAGACAAAGAGTCTCATTATGTAATTGTTTGTTGATATATATATATATATATATATATATATGCACACAGATTCAATTCCAAGTTGTATAAGTGTGTCGTTGAGTATCGAATGGTGGATGATGAGTGAGTTACTGTATTCTGTGTAACAGAGTTACATGCAGAGTTTGGCGATGACACAAAGAGAAACATGATGAAAAGGATCATAATGGATCGATGAATCCATTAGAAGGATCAAAGTCGAAGCTCAGGAGGGAGTACGTAGTGAAACAATAGAAGGACCAGAACCTTGAAGAAATCGAAACCACAAAAGAATTGCTGAAGGAATAGTGTAAAAATCGGGCGTTTCAGAAATTGGAGCAGCATAGTGGAAGGTTTGGTATGGAAGGGCGAACCGATGATATCTGAATGCGGGTGTATAGTTTTTGAGATCCGCTCATGTGGGTTGTAGCAGAATTTCAATGTATTTCCTTTTTATTCTGTTAAAGTGTTTTGCCGAGCCTTTTAATGTAAAAGTGGTGTTAAACGGTTCTGATAGTCGCGTATCGGAGTCGCGGGGGGGGGGGGGTGATAAGAGCATATATGTGGTATGACTATGGCAACTGCGATGAGCGATTGCGATAAAGGCAGTTCTTGGAAAAGGTGCTAAGGCAGAGGAAAAGGCGAAAAGGTATGATTTATGTGGTTTTATGTGTCATCTATCATAAAGGATTTATAATGGATTAAAGCGATGATAAAGGGTTTTTACGGTTAAGTGCAATTATGACCCAAAGTTATAAAGTGGGGTTGGATATATGTGCCGCATAAGGATTAATAAAGGTTTATGAGGGGTGATCGAGTCCCGATAAAAAGGATGGAGGTAATAAAGACTGGGCTATTGTAATGAATTGATTCGGCATGAGTTCTAATTAAAGGGGCCATAAAACATTGTTTATTTATAATGAACCTTTGACCGGAAGGTCATATAAATTCCTGGGGAAAATGGTTTATGCATAGGTTTATATGCATACTATGGGGAAAGTAGGGGTAACCCTGCGTCATCTTTGGGGAAGCATACTAGAAAGCCATTTCATCATAATGAATCTAGATCTAAAGAAATATTAGATCTCATCCATTCTGTTGTATGCGGGTCCATGTCGGACAAGACACTTGGAGGTCATCTCTACTATGTAACATTCATTGATGACCATTTGAGGAAGACATGGATCTACCTACTCAAAACTAAATATGAAGTATTTGATATGTTCAAGGAGTTCAGGGATGAGGTGGAAACCCTAACCTAAAAGAAGATAAGGACTCTAAGGTCTGACAATGGAGGGGAATGCACCTCTAAAGATTTAATTGCATATTGTAAGGATGTAGGTATTAAGAGGGAGCTCATTGTTCCCTACTATCTCGAAAAAAATGGGTTGGCTAAAAGGAAGAATAGGTCAATTGAAGAAGGCATTCGAACTATGCTCCTTGATCAAGATCTACCGAAGTTCTTATGGGGCGAAGCAATGATGATTGTTGTGTATGTTCAAAATAGAATTCCTCATAAGAGTCCTGATAATACTACACCCGAAGAAGTATTCACAAGAAGGAAGCCGAGTGTGGATCATTTCCGCATATTTGGAAGTCCAACATATGTCCATGTTTCGAAATACAAGTGAAAGAAGTTGGACTTGAAAAGCATCAAGGGAATATTCGTTGATTATAGTCTTTCCTTAAAAGAATATAGAATCTACATAAAGGAGGGAAGATACATTGAAGTAAGCAGGGATGTCATATTTGATGAGAATCAAGATTACAAGAAATCAAATGATATTCCTATTGATTTCGATGATGAAGAAGTTCCCATATTTGAAGAAGATGAATTTCATCATGAGAAATTTACTGCAAATGATGGAGAAGAAGGACCAAGTAAGCCTATTCAATCGGTGGCTATCCCAACCACAAGGAAGAGGCCAAACTGGTTGAAAGCTACGTTTGAAGATGTTGAAGGTCATGAAGCTATGAAAAGGTCCTCTAGGGAAAGTAAGAAACCAAAAACGTATTATGGTTATACTGCATATATGATGAAGTTGATTGAAATCGAACCCTCTACATTTCAGGAAGATGAGCATGAAGAGGTTTGGAAGAAAGATATTCAGTAAGAATACCAATCTAACATGAAGAATGGGGTTTGGGAAATGATTCCTAGACCTAGTGACAAATCAATTATCACATCGAAGTGGATCTATAAGATCAAACATGCTATTGATGGAAGTATAGACAAGTACAAAGCAAGGTTCGTCGCAAGGGGTTTCTCTCAAAAGGAAGGCATTGACTATGAAGAAACCTTTGCACCTACATGAAGGTACACTACCATTAGATCGTTGGTTTCATTGGTTGCTACAATGGTGCAGACTATCCATCAAATGGATGTTAAGACTGCATTTATAAATGGGACCATTGATGAGGAAGTGTACATCGAAAAACTTGAAGGATTTGAAGTGAATAGCAGGGACTCTCATGTTTGCAGACTCAGAAGGCCCTATATGGCTTGAAACAAGCACCAAGGGCAGAGTATGCAAGAATGGATGCATATCTTCTCAGGATTGGGTTCGTGAAGATTAATGCTGATCCGAATATATATATTAATGTCATGAATAATGATCCCGTCATTATTCTAATATATGTGGATAATATATTCGTCATCGGTGTAGAACGAATAATTCAAGAATGCAAGAAAATGTTGGCAACTAAATTTGAGATGAAGAATCTAGGATCAATGCATTACTACCTAGGTCTAGAAGTATGACAGAGACCTGGGGATATATATTTGGGGCAAGGAAAGTACATCATCAAGTTATTGCATAAATTTTAGATGATGGACTCCAAGCCGATGGTTACTCCTATGATCACTAACCTTAAGAAGTTGAGGAGATCAAACTCTAGTCTCATGGATCCTACCTCATATTGTCAGTTGGTGGGTTCTCTGATGTATCTGGCAAACACTTGGCTAGATCTATGTTTTTTACTGAACATTCTTAGTCAGTTTCATTTGGATCCTTGTCATGATCACTGGATAGCTGCCAAACATATATTAAGGTATCTTCGTGGCACTATACATCACTGCCTAAAGTATGATAGTAAGGAAGTCAAGTTGATTGGCTTAACAACATTTGATTAGGGTGGTAGTGAGACCGATGGAAGGAGCACTACTAGAGGATGCTTTAGTCCGGGAGCTGCTATGATCTCATGGATGAGTAGGAAGCAAGATACCATTGCATTAAGTAGCGTCGAGTTATAATATGTGGCTGCAAGTGAAGTAGGAAAACAGGTTGTTTTATTAAGGAAGCTTCTGACAGATTTGTTTGAGAAGTCTCTGGGTCCTACTGTGATTAGTTGTGATAATCAAAGTTGTATCAAGATGTTTGGAGATCCTATTTTTCATGCAAGGACGAAACATATAAATAATAAGTTCCACTTTATTAGAAACTTGGTGTAGGATGGGATCGTGAAGTTAGAGTATGTTCCGAAATATGAACAAGTAGCAGACATACTGACAAAGGATATTCTTAATAAGAAGTTCAAATATCTAAGGAACCTATAGGGTTTGGTAGATATTGGTGATTGTATTGATAATAAAGAAATGTAAGAGATTTGTTGAGGCTTTGCGAGTGAAGAATTTCCTAGGGAGACATCAAGCTGACACTCTGTGTTGATGTCTGAAATCTCAGAATTGAAAAGGTGGTGTTGTTTATTGAGCTCTGTTTTGGATACATAGCTGTATATTTGGGTTGGTGTTAGTAAGTAAGCCTGGTGGTACCTAGAGGGGTTGAAAGCTTGAGTCCACCTTAGTCCCACTTGGATAGATTTCCCTGGTTAGGAATCCAGTCCATCGCATTGCAGTGCCTAAATTGTTGAGTGACTGGTTGGATAAATTTACTTGGTCAGGAATCTAGTCCATTGCATTGCGATGCCTAAATTGTTGAGTGACTGATTGGATAAATTTCCCTGGTCAGAAATATAGTCCATGGCATTGCGGTGCCTAAAGATTCTTCATGTTTTCATATAGTTTGAGATCTTCTACTGTATTTTTACATTATTAATACCTTCCTAGTTTAGAGGGAATGTTGGAAAAAGTAACTATGTTTGGTCATCAATAATGTACTTGAGTCATTATGTAATGTACTTGTCAAAATAATAAAGAAAATAATTTTTATTATTGTAACAATGACTTATTAAAGCATGGGTTTCATGCTTGGGTCATCATTATATTAGTTAAAGTCCCCATTGTGGACTCCTAGTATTAATATTGAGTTTATAAAGTTATTTTATATTCGAAGAGACCATTCTTGGGATTTCGAATCATGTAAAAAGTTTTTGTATCAAGTCAAATATGAATTATATGTCCTCCACATCATGTCAGCCTAAGGAAGATCAAGTCAGCCTAAGGGCCCCCATTTGACCCACTAGAATCCTATATATTGAAGGAGGTCGAAGTCATTTGGAGCACTCACTCTCAAGCAAGTTTGATATCTCAAGAAGAGCTGGAGAAGTGTGAAGTCCATTGTTGAGAGGAAAAATGAAGTGCGAGTTTGGGGGAGTCTCTAGAGAAGAATAAAATCAAACTTTTGGTGCCTCTCTCTCTATATTTTGTGGTTTTGGTTGGGAGATCGAAGTCTCCTAAGATTTTGTTGTTGCCATAAGTTGCATGTTGTCAGAAGCTGCTGCCTAGTCGAAGTTGCTGGAAGGGGTCAAAGATCTTGGAGGATGACATGGTGTGGAGGGAAAGTTTGGTCTTGGTATAGGGTAAAGAGTATCAAATAATACTATTGAAAGGAAGAATTATCTTGATTGGGTTTTCCCCTCGAGAGGGGTTTTTCCCTGGCATGTGCCTATATCTTGTGCCTCTTGTTTTGTGATATTTATATATGTATAATTTCTTGATGAAAGATAAGATAATAAAGAAGTAAAAGAAGCCAAAAAACTCACAGGTAATTATCAAGAAAGGAGAATCAAACCCTAATATAATTACTTTGATTTTCAAACACTGTAATCCAAAAAAACATTTGGAGGTTTTTGCATATAATTGTTTCTCCGCCAATAGTTTGAGCACTCTGTCAACATGTTGAACATGATCCTTCCAAGACTTGTTGTAGATTAGTATATCATAAAAAATACTAACACACATTTTCTAAGGAAGGGTTTGAAAATGGAATTGATTAAACCTTGAAATGTGGAAGGTGCATTAGTAAGGCCAAAAGGCATGACCAAAAATTCATAATGACCCTCATGAGTTCCGAATGTTTTTTTTTATTTTTTTTTTATTTTTTATGATATCTTGAATGCCAAGATCCATCTTGGTGAATTAAATTGCTCCATGTAATTCATCAATGAAAGTAATGGGAAATTTATCTTTAATAGTGATCTTGTTGAGCTCCTTAAAATCTGGACACATACACCATGATCCATCCTTCTTGTGCACCAATACTATTGGAGTAGAGAAATAACTTTGAATAGGTTGTATTACACCAACCTCTAGAATTTCTGCAACCATACATTCAATTTCACTCTTTCGGGCATAAGGATATCTATAAGGCCTGATGTTTGGAGGAACACTTCCTGGAAGTAACTGAATCACATGATCATGATCACGAATAGGTGGGAGGCTTTTGAGAGTCTCAAACACCTTGGAATGACTGTCCAAGACACTTTGGAGATATGGAGAAATAGACGATTTTGATATTTGAACCCCTAGTGTGCAATTATTCCCTATTGTTATTTGTTAAAAAGTTTTATCATGCCATTAGAGATTATTATCTTTCCTTGTTTCCCTGCAATACCACTTAATTCAACTTCCTTTCCTTCCCAAAAAAATTCAAGAAAATTTCTCGAGAATTGAAAGCGATCGTCCCCAAATATTCTAACCATTGGAATCCCAGTACAACATCAACACCACCCATTGGAATGGAGAGCATTGGACTACTAAATACATATTACCCCATGGTTAGCTTGATATTATGGCACTTTCTAGAGCAATTTATAGTTCCTCCAATTGAAACCATCACTTGACACTAGTTGGATATAGGAAGCAATTGAATTCCTTGGATGTCTTACAATGAATAAAATTATGGGCACTACCCTAATCAATTAGCACTATTACCTTTTTCTCATTGATATATCTATCTATCTTGAGAGTATGAGGAGTGGTAATTCCTGCCAATGCATTAAAATATATGGTCAGATTCATTTATTCTTTCTCTGGGGTTGGTTACTGGTGTATATCCTCCTCTTTTGATGTTTCTTGTTCCTTTCCTTCCTCCTCTTCACAATTTATGTAGAATAATTTATTCTTAGCACACTTATGACCTTTAGTGTATTTGCTATCACAACTGTAACAAAGCCCTTTTGATTTTTTTTCCTCCAATTGTTGTGGTGTCAACCTTGTAGGTTGTGGAAGACTAGGAGAAACAATACTTCCAACTTTATGGTTGCGAGTGGTAGTCTTCCTTGTTGCCATAATTTTGCTTTCAACTTTTCTTGCCACCCTGAATGCCTTCCCCAATGAATTAGGTTCCCAAAGACGAATCTCATATTGAATGTTATATTTTAAAGTCCCTATGAAGACATCAATCCTATTCTCCTCTGGAATACCAGTTACCCTAATATTCAATTTTTGGAAGTATTTAATGTGCTCCACCATTGAACCCTTTTGTTTGAGATTTATCAATTGTTTAAAGAAGGTGTTGCTCTTTGTATCTTCATAATGTGCTATCATTTCCTCTGTAAAAATTGACTAGGTGATAAGTGGTTTATGAGAACAAAGCCATCTATACCATACAAACTGATTGGGTTCTAAATATAAAGATGCAATACATACCTTTTGTGAGGGTTGCACATCTTTTAGATCAAAATATTGCTCCATCTATAGTATCCAAGTTACCAGATCCTTGCCATCAAACTTCCTCATTTCTATTTTTGAAATGTGGTGGTTCTTAAACCCACATTGTAGTTTCTAAAATCATAATTCATATTCCTTTTGTCTTTGTCATTATTTTCATGGATTACCTTGTCACCACTAAGAAGCCTTTCTTCTAGCAACTTTGTCCAACCTTCCTTCAACCCCTCTATCTTGACATTCATCATTGCTTCCATGTCTAGTTTTAAACCATCATTTAAAACTCCCACATCCATTTTTATACCGTCTATCTTAACTCCCATGTCCCTTTTTATACCATCTATCTTAACATTCATCATGGATTCCAATTCATTTTTTTTAATTAGTTTTTGAAAGAGTGAAATTTCTTGCACTTGGTCTCGTAAATTTGATATATCATGCTGCATTTCTTCCTCTTCTTCATGCGTCATAGAAGAGATTTCAGGTTGCTTATTAGGTGTGTCCATTTTTTTGTTTCGAGGAATTTTGGAATCAAACAATGATATCTATGCTTCAATATTCCCCTTGAATCACTTCAAACTGATTTTTCAAACAAAAGTTATGCAAAAAGTTTTAAAAAATACACACATTTTTCTTGCTTTTTAGGAGCTCAATATTAAAAATGTTGTATATTTGTAATTTCGAATCTCTAAGATTTGAAATTCGGTCCCATGGTATCCTTCGAAGTCTTCTTTCCAATGCCACAAGTTAGGCCAAATTTTGATTCTTCAAGGTAAAGTTATTCTCAATCTCCCATGATGGCCTGATTATAGACTTGTTCAATAGAGCTAACTTGTATGGAGTTACACGTGTCACTGTTTCAACCTGTGGCCCTGAAAATGATACCCAAAAGACTATAGTCTGTCCTCTTTCTGTCACTTTTTACAAAATTAAAATCCAATTCTCAGAGAGAAAGTTATGGCGATTTTCCCTAGGTTATCTGTTTGATATGGAATTATGGATCTTGCAAAAACTCGAACTTCCTCGGATCATATCTTCGAAAATATAGGAGACAAGATCTAAAATTCGTACACAAAGTTCAACAAGATTTTGGCTCCATGTGGTTGCAATTTTAGATCCTGAATCTTCGTAGAAAACAAGTTCAGGATGACTCATTTGAAGCAGTGAAACCCTAGAATCCAAAGCTCTCATACCAAATGTTATGCAACCAACTCACAAATAGATAGATCAACGACTTAAAAATTATCCTCTTCTAGGGATAAACCTAATTTACATTACATAAATGAATAATTCTTGGATGATACAAATGACAAGACCTAGATATAGGAGTATAAGAGGTCACAATATAATCAGAGCCTACATAACAATAATAATGTAAGGGCACAACAATAACAATATGGGGGCTACATGGGCACAAAAATAACAATAAGGAAGATACAATAGTATTATAGGGACTTGTTGACGGTGTTGGACCCGCCAAAAAAGGGGATCTCCCCAGTATGAAGTCCCAACTAGACCTCACACCGTTTGGTGTAGGAGTCCCATTCAGTATGATGGCCCGATTTCATTTTCTTAGAGATCTGCCTTGGCTCTAGCTATCAGCACGTGAGAGTGATATGCTTAAGTCTTCAAAAAGCGAGGTACATGTGCCTGGTGAGTATGTAATGTAACTTGTGCTTGGGTTCCTTCACTATAAAGGGAGAGGGTGAGAGTAAGTCTCTAGATGAAAGGGAGTAGTCCCAACTCAAGATGAGACACATGTAACACAACAAGGATCTGCACATCTTCTAGTGGAATAGTCCACACAAATGCGGAAGTGACAAACACCAAAGTGAAAGGATAACACGTACAACACCCAACAGAATAGTCCACATGGATACGGTGGTTGTTATAACAAATATACAAGAATTAATCTGTCTAATGTTCGATGCAGTGGTCCACATGGATGGGACAAAAATAACAACCAATACAACACATTTTCAATAATATATGTACTAAAATAACCGAAATAGTTCAACTATATTAGTACAAGATAAGAAAAAGTGCATTACAAGCGTTTAAAGAGTAGTCTTACAAATGAATACAAAACATGTTGGCCTTGACAAGCTTTTGAATTAAGCGAAATTTCTAAGACACATTCGTACACCATACATCACTAACCCCAATAGTGGGGCATTGGAGCCACTACTTGCTCCTCAAAGAAAAGACTACAAACTCTCAAGGCTATGTGGGAGGAGCCAAGGTGAAAAGTCCTTTGCTCATACAATGAGGGGGTATATATAACCAAGGGGGAATAATTGACCCTTGTGACTCTTCGACTTCCCTCATGACTGTTTGACTTCTTATGAATTTTCGACTTTACATGACTCTTCAACTTCGTATGTGGGTCTCTTGGACTTCCACTTTAGATTACATTGATTACAACAAGTATGGCCCATATTAATGATGTGGCCGAGATAACTCATGACACAACTCGACATGATACTGCTGAGATGTACTGGCTGACTGTGGTGTCCGTGTCGAGTTGCTATGCTGTTGAGCAATGGTATGCTCTCGGTGTAACATGTCTTCACCTACGCGTGGAAAAGTGTATGGGGTCTTTTCTTGAGTGTCCCTTTTGCTCATTGATCAATGTGCTTTGTGCGTTCGTTTAGTTACGATCAAGTCGTCTAGCATGCACCTCTTCCATCCGGTTTCTTGTTGTGCCATGTTTCATCGATATACCTGTTCCTGCAAGCACTCATGAAGAGACGACATCAAATCCCAAAATCTCCTAGTCTAACATGATGCATTATTTTTCGTTTCAGTGCAGGTGACCAAGAGAGGGGAAAGGCACTAAAACTGCACAGAGCACAACTTAGGTTGGGATGCGAGGCTCTAGAGCATTGTAGGGAAAAACTGCACAGATGTCACTGGGAGGAAAATTTATGCAATCCATGACAACATTGATAGTTGCGGGGTAAGACCTAGCTGGGAGACAAAATTGCATAGTTTCTGGGAGGAAGACTAGGCTGGGTGTCGGGGAACTACTGGGCCAATATGCACAATTTTCAAGGGGAGCACTTGGCAGGAAATCCAGTTGGGATCTACGTAGTTTCTTTGGGGAAGACAGAGTGGACAGTAGGAGGAAATGTCAGAAAAATATATGCAATTTTCCATAGGAGGACAAGATCAGGTTGTAGGAGCTGATGATCAATATTTTCCAATTCTGGGAGATAGTCTGGGCCCGAACATAACTGCACGATTTCTGGGCTCATTGTAGAGTAGGGTAGAAGGGCAGGTGACAGATAAATCTATACAATTTTCTGAGGGAGAACAAAGTAGGCTAGCAGGGACGCTTGCCTGTCAGATCTGCACAATTTCCTGGGACAGTAAAATGACATGCAATAGAGGGTTGTCCCACATGTCTGCGCCATTTCTATAGGTAGTACAAGGAAGGCATGCTAGACACGTTTTGCACAATTTTGGAGATCAGTGAAACTCTGGGTCCCAGCTTAAGTCAAATTTTTTTCGGTTGACGAGAGGGAGGTTTGATGGGTGATCTTGCGAGAAGCGCAGATTGGATCGGGTTCTGTGACAATTTTTGCGTAGTTTTTGGAGACAGTCAGATGGCTCATTTATGGAATTGGAAAGTGCAGGCTACCCAGAGGACAACCTCAAGCTCTGCGCAGTTATGAGAAATAGTGCAAGGTCACTGAGATCGGGGTTTGGTTCAAGGAGGGTTGTCTGGTCGACAGATTTTCAAGAAAGATGACTAAGTGTGAAAGAAAGTGGACTTATGCATACATGAAATTGTGATCATACACGTAGCATGAATCGACAACAAGAAACCTCAAACCAATAAGACAAACATGTGCTTAGTGAGACTGACTCAAGGGTTAATATCGACAAGTGCGACTCTTGAGATATGTCTTTGAATGATCATGATGACACTTGGGTAATAGTGTATGCAACTTTGTGTGTGAGTGCGACTGATGTCAATAGAGTGAAAACAACTCATGCACACAAAGAGAAACCTTCAAAATCACCAGAACAAACTCACAAGTAAGACATAGAAATCAACATGACGAAAGATGATCGGTGGTCAATCAAGCAAGAAGGTGTGAAGACTCGACAAGAGCTGATGTGATGAGCCCGAGTGTTTACGACCATCAAGGGGAAAAACAAGGAAGGCTCCAAAATTTGTATGCATGCCAAAATTTTGGAGGGTGTTGCAGCTGCTACAATAGGACCTAACATTTATGTTCCAATTTATCATATATTTAAATGTTGTAGTCTAACTTATACATTTGGCCTTTATGGGTCATTTTTTGGGTCAATTTTTCCCAAAATCTGATAGAGATTTGTTAGATTTACAGATTTGAGTTATGTAGTTTACATAATCCAAGTACCCCAAGGGTTTTTTAGGGCGTTGAATCCATTTATGCATTCAAAAATACATTTTAAATACCAAAATATCACAATCTCATGCAAAACTGTTTAATTAGATTCCAACCAAAAATGCCAAAACATAGAAGAGTTAGACAATGCCTATTTAAATTTCCAATTTTTATTTTTATTTTGTATAGGCTCCCCTATGTTAAGGATTCTTAGGTCCCTTGTGATGTTGCATATACTCTAGGAGAATCTCATGTTCTTGTGTATCCACATACTAGAAACTTGGTGGAACATTGAGCTAAGAGGAATAGAAAGGACAAGGGTAGAAGACAAAGAAGAAAACCAAATACAACAACACTATCAACATCCAAGGCCTATAACATGTAATGAAATTCCTTTTGTTCATTGGTTTTTCCCTAAGTGTTATGGTGCCTTGTTGATCTAGTGGTAAGACTGTGATTGGAATCATCATCTTTTGGTTAGAGGTAAGGGATGATGGCCCTAGTGTTGATGTAATGAGATCTACATTTGAGAGATTTTTGTGAGTTGGAATATCACACGGAAAAGGGTGGTTTAGTCATTTGAAGATCTCAGAGGAGCCATGAATATATGATCAAGCAATTATAACAACCATGTATTCCACAATTGATAGAGCATCTAAATATGAAATAGTATTTTGATTCATATTCCTAGAAAGAGAGATTGCAAGCACAATGCTCCCGTTGAAGATAATAATTTGTAAGTATGCATAGTCTTTGGGAATGACTTGATGTTGGGCCAAATAGACTCATTGGCTATAAGTTAGTGGGAATCTAGTATATCTTGGAGTGTGGATGAGGTAATCCCTACCATGGACGTAAGTGTGAAAGTAGCGATCAAGTTTTGGATTTATGGTCTCTTTTGACATGGCCTTCAAGCATGCTTTGCAATTCTTTAATCAATCATTACTATCAATATCCTTTTTATTGAAAGGAGATGTGTTGTGATTCAAATACATAAAAAAGCGATAAGTACACACCATACACACCAATGTGAGTGTGGAGCACAACTCCATCATAGATAAGAGAGAGAGAAGTTACATAATAGCTCTTTAAAGAATACAAGTACCTCCTCCAAATACCCAAATACATTCATACATCTAAATCACATGTTCTAAATAATGATTACATGGTATCTCTATATATACACCTCTTCACACATTTCACTTGTGGCCCCTTCATCACTAGGCCAACCCTATCATATACACATTTACACATTACATGTATATTTAATCTCATATCTATCCCCATTTGTAGTCACATCATATAAATTTAACCCAACATATGCTACCCTTGGGGTCATAACATAATACTCTCTTTCAACAAGTTTTGTTTACAAAGCTTTGTAGTTAAAGGTTTTACAAGCGATGAAACTAGATAATAAGCTTTCCATATATTCCTACTTTCGTCTTGCAATTGATGGTGATCCATCCATGCAAAGTAAATTCTTGTCAGTCTTCACCATTGATGGTTAGTTGCTGTATAACTTTATTTCCTTTGATTTCATGTAGTTTTGTTCTGACTTTTCCAATTTGTGGTAGTTCTCGATCTTTGATAATATCTTGTTGAATAATGATTTTGTGATGCCATGTTATATGAATATTTATTATCATTCCAAATTTCTCAATAATGATGATATCATCTTCTTATATTTCATGAAATATTTCTTGGTAATAAGGATGTTGAAATGGTTACACATTTGATAGCTTTCCTTCGCTTTGCATGTCCATTTCATCTATCTTTCCAAAATCTATGGCCTCTTGTATCATCTTTGACTGGGATTTGATTCCTTTAGCCTTGGAGATAATGCCATTGTATTTGACATGCACATCCTCTAGATGGAGTTCAATGTCTTTGAATATTTTCTAGTGAACTCCTTAAATCTTGTCTTCTTTCTCATTTTGAAGTTGCAATGTGATCCCATCTATTAAGTTTTGATGTCCCACTCCAATACTAGAAAGCATTTATGTTTTTACTTCATTTGTGTCTAGGGTTTTTCCAACCTTTTTGGAAATTTTCATTTCAAGTCTTTTAGTAGTATCTTCATCTAATATTTTTATTTCTTCTTGATTTTGACAACGTTTTCTTTCTTCTTTCAATCTTTTGACATCATCAGCAAAGTTATCAACTTAATGAGAATGTGATCAAGTTTTCATATTTTTGGAAGTTGAATTAATACTAATTTTAACGTTCATTTTGAAAAGTGGTGATGCATCATCACCCTTTTTCATTACAGGGTTAAAAGTCCAGCATTTTTCAATTATGGCATTGAAAAACAAATATCATAATTACGAAAGATTTAAAAAACCATGCCAAAATGCAAAAGTGGGGATGCAACATGATCTTTTTTTTGGATTAAAATTGGAACATTTTTCAATCATGGCATCAAACACAAAATATCATGACTATGAAAGACATGAAAAAACATGTAAGAATGCAAAAATAGTGATGCAACATCACTCCTATTTTTTAGAGTTAAAATTCAAAGATTTTTCAATCATGACATTAAATACCAAATATCCTGACTACTATCAATATACAAAAATATGTCAATATGTAAAAAGTGGTGATGCAACATCACCCTCTTTTTTTAGGGTTAAAATTCAAACATTTTCCAATCATGACATTAAATACCAAATATCATAACTAGGAAAAACATTAAACATCAATACTTAAATTTTATTTACCTTTTTCTTTAATGCTTGTTTTTAAAGTGTTTCAAATTTGTGTAACTTTTATTTTATTTTTGTGGTTAACATTACCAATTAATTGACATTATGGATTTTATCATTGGTACCATTGAAAATAAAAAATATAAATTCGACTATAATTTAAAAGTGGCGTTGCGTAATTTTCGAATAGTTAGAAGAATCCTTATTATTAGAAAATAAGGATCTTGCATGAAAAATGAAGAAATCACTTTATGGGCTAAAACAAGCTCCCATAGCCTGACATCTGAGACTTGGAAAATTATACAACAACAAGGATTCAAAAGAGTAGTCGCTGGCATTAATATTTACATCAAGATAAAAGGAGAAAATTAATTGATTGTCATGGTCTATGTAAATGATATCATTTATGGATGAAATATGAACAAAATATGCAAACAATTTGCAATGCAAACACAAAAATAATTTGAGATGGTTATGCTCGGTGAGCTATCATTCTTCCTTGGTTTACAAATTTCTCAATTTAACAAAAGCATATTCATTTAAAAAACCAAGTATATCAAGGAGTAGAAAAAGGAAGAAGAGATGATTGTACATCAGTCAACACACTCATGGTCTTAGGCTGTAAATTCAATAAAGATGATGAATCTTTATAAGAAAATAAAACATTGTACAAGTCAATGATTGGATTCCTATGATATGTGACAACATTAAGGCTATACATTATGCAAGTAGTAGGATTGGTTGCATGGTGTTAAGCTGCAACAAAATAAACTCATGTGAAAGTAGTGAAAACAATACTCAGATATGTAAAGGGTACCTTGGACATCGACTTGTGGTACTCAAGAGGTGAATAATTTAGTCTAATAACATATACATATGTGGATTGGGCAAACAATGTTGATGATAGAAATGCACAAGTGGAGGAACATACTTTCTACATAATAGTTGAGTGTCTTGGTTGACCAAGAAACAATCCTCAATTTCTCTATCCACAACTAAGTATATATAAGCAACATCATGCCGCACACAAGTTCTTTGGATAAAACAATCATTGAGAGATATTAAGGCATAATGTGTTCATCCAATGTCATTACTTTGTGACAACAAAAGTGTAATGAATATTTCAAAAAATCCCATTATGTACTCAAAAACAAATCATATTCCAATATAATATCGCTTTTTAAGAGAACAATTGCTAGAACATAATGTCAAGTTGGAATATATTGTTACCAAAGATCATGTTACATATATTTTCACAAAACCTCTTCCCAAAGAGACATTTGGATATCTCAGACAAAAATTAGGAATGCTATCTATCTCATCACTAAGTGCTTAATGAGAAGCACAAGTTTAGGGGATCATCTCTTTCCCATTGATGTAACATGGGAAAAATTGCTAATAGAGCAAATATTATAGCAAGGGGGATAATTCTTTCTATTCCTAGTGGATTATGTGTTTCAGTGCATGGTTTCCATCAATAACAAAAATTGAGATTGTTGAATAAATTGTTTTCATTGATGTCAAAGGAATTATGTCATTGATATTATATATTAGTATCCAAAGATATTAAAAAGGGGGTTCTCGTGAAACAAGAGAAGTCAAAAAGTGAAATGGTAGTTTCAAATCCATGGTTTGGAAAGACCATCGTGTCTGGAGAATAAATAGAGTTGGGAATTAATTATTTAATTAATGAATTGGTGTGACATTTTGAATTAATGTATTTTCATGAAAGGTTATGATAATGTATAAAAAAAGAAAGCATTGGAAGGAAATGGTGTGTGAACAAAAGTAATTTGTGGAGTGAACAAGCCATCTTAACATTTTTGCTATAACACTTTGTTGGGCTTATTTCAAATGGTGAAATTTTGAGTATATTGAATATAAATCGAGGATAAAATTTGATTAGAATTTCAAATATTGATTCACTACACTTTCAAAGATATACACTATGGAAGCCTAGGGTTTGTGACTAAGCCTGAAATTTGTTTCAAATGAGTCATTTTAGGATTTTCATTATAAATTATTTGGGACATTTCAGACCGTGAAATTTTGAGGAGATGGAGGTGATATATTTAGATACTTGTGGTAAAAATTTCATACTTTGGTTTGCTATACCCTTAGATATATGCTTTGAGGAAGATAGGATTCTTGAATTCTCATGAAATTAATTTCAAACATGTCAATTTGACATTTTTGCTATAACATATTTTTGGGACATGTCAGACCGTGAAATTTTTAAGCTCTAAAAAAATATCTTTATGTACACGTGCTTAAAATTTTAGACATTGGTTCTTCATAATTTCTGAGATATGCCCTGTGGATTTAAGGTTCTTGAATGCTCTTGAAATTATTTTTTAAATGTGTCAATTTGGAATTTTCACTATAACTTATTTTCCATAATATTTTAGACTACGTTAAAGATATATGGAACATATAATAGTATCACAGATAAAAATTCTAGACTTTGATTGACCATAATTTTAGAGATATGTCCTATGGAAGTTAAGGTTTTTGAATGGCCTTGAAATTAGGTTCAAACATGTCAACTTGAAAATTTGGCTATAACTTGTTTTTTTAGGACTTTTCAGACTATTAAATTTTCAAAGATTTGATGAGACATGTAGAAGTGACTAACAAAATTTAAAAATAAGATTTGCAAATTTGATATGTGGTATGTTGTACAAGTTTGTTTTTGGAAAGAGGCCAACACCAATAAGCTTTGGGAGAGTTACCATAAATTTAATTTGGAGATTCAAATTTTGGTCAGGCTTGGTGAAGGAAATAGTAGTGAACAAACCTAGTTAATGCCTAAGAACCAAACATACTTGGTGATGGAAGAGGCAACAAGAAAACTTGGTGAAGACAAAAGTACAAAAAAACTCGGTGAAGACAAATTTAGTAGAAAAAAACTTGGTTAAGGTATTGTGAATGCTATCATTTTTTAAAGAATATATATGCACTAAATAAGAGCTATAATTGAGGGTGGTTTCTCAAAGAAAGGGATTTATGCCTCTTTCTAAGTTGGTGCTTAGCATTGGGGATTAATGTTTCTAATATGTTGGTGCTTATGAATATTTGCAGTAGTGGGGATTGGTGTCTATGATTGTTTTGTTCCTAAGAATATGTGGAGTAGTGGGGATTGGTTTCTCCACCAAGTTGGTCCCTATGAATAATTGCAATGGTGGGGATTGGGGTATACAAAGTTAAAGAGTAGGTTGGTGCCTATCATGGTTTGTACCAATGGGGATTACTATCTCTAGTAGGTTGGTTCCTAAAAATATTTATAATAGTAGGTTGGTGCCTACAAATATATAAAAGAAAATTGCGGTTTTATCTAGAAAGGGTTTCCATGTAAATCTTGTGTTTCATGTTTTTCATTTGATGGATCTCATATGTAATTATTTTCTTAAGGTTCATGAATTTATAAATAAGTAAAAATTGTCTTATACTGATTCACTCTACCTCTTTGAGTATAAGTGTGTTCTCAATAGATTCCACATATTTCAAGAGGCTTTGTGGTGAATTGGTGGGATACCTAGGTGAGGAAATAATTATTAGTTGGGGAGCTAAATGAAGAAATAATTATTATCTAGGAAATTGAACCACCATGATTGTTCATTATGTGAAGGAATAATCATTGAATTCGGAAACACTAAAAAAAGTCGAACCACTTCGTTTGCTTAGTTTCCCAATTGTGATTTAAAAGTAGGGAGTGGACAAAGAGCTAAAACAAGGTCGAGGAAACTAAAAAATGAAGAGGGATGAGGCATATGAAATAAGAAGAGATCTTGAGAAGCTAAAAATGGGAAGAATTGGAGAGGCTGAAAATGAGAACTCATGAAGGTAGAAATTAAGAGAAGAGGAACAATTGGCACTTCAAGTGATGAAATAGATGGTGCGTATGTAGAGGAATAACACAGAGTAGGATTGTACATTGATTGTAAGAACAATTTTATGTGTATGTGAATAAGAAATGAAATTTTTGTTGTTGTTTCTTATCTTGTATCTCGTAAATTTTTCAATTCCTGATTTTGCATGTTAGTCTTTAAATTTTTGTTATGTTGACATACAAGTAGCTATGCGTTATGTGGGTAAGAGCTTGGTTCTTACAATGGTTGAATGTAGGATTATTGGTCCTCTATATTAGGTGGTATCATAGCTCATTTATATCTTGATATTGGTCTCTTTTCAGTGTTACTATAGTGTGTGGTTGTGGCTGGACCCGAGAGCTGTTGTTTAATGCAATTGTTGGAGAGAAAGTTGTGAATATCCAAGTATGAATAAGGAATATGAATTATATCTAGGTCGATGGCCACTAGACAACTTGTAGCAATGTCACCACATAGGGGAGAAATACTAGGAGGTGCCAAAAATTGAGAGTTAGAGTAATTGAGAAGGACACTAGATGATATGGAAAATAGAAGACTTGGGGATGCTAAAGCAGATTCGGTTCAAAAGATGAGATGGAAGAAGAAAGAGATGATGAGGAAGTGGTCCCAATAGTGTGTTTGGTATTCTTTTTGAAAGAAGAGGTAGCACAAAGGTGGAAGTTTCATGTCATGATAGTAGTTCAAAGACAAAGACCTTCATTGATCGAATATGAGAGCTCAAAAGATACTTTGAGAACGAAAATGTTTGAGATCCCAATTGCATTTTATTTTCCATGACAAAGTTAAAGGCGCATGCTGCACTTTGGTGGGATATGTTACATAAGGATAGGGTAGACAACTGATAGGAAAAGATAAGAACCTAGAGGAATATGGTAAGAAAAATCAAGGATAAATTCCTACTCATTGATTAGAAATAGAGTTTATGTAAGAAACTACATAACTTAAGGAAGAAATAGCTCCTGTTTGGTACTGCATTGATGAATTTTTCGAACTATCACTCAAGTAAAGGATTAAACCTAGAATATCAAAGAGTGGTGAGATACATGAATGGGTTAAATTATCAAATTTAAGATGATATAGTACACATTTCTTTCAAAATGTGGATGAAGCCTATTAACTCACCTTGAAAGTGGAAGAGAATAAGAGTAGAGAAACACAATAGAAATTTCAAAGAAAAGGACCAAGAGACAAAGGTAGAGTGAGTACTACTAGAGGCAATGAGTAGAAAATTGAATGCACCAATAGTAAATGACATAGAGGAGTAAATTGTTGAGATTTTAGCTTGGAAACATGTCTTTCACATTGGCGTGGTGTCTAACATGTGGGAGAATGTCCAAAAGTGAACTCTAGAACATTACCTTTATTTGTTATAAAGTTAAAGTGATTTTTAGCATTATTAACGAGTAAAAGGACTTAAGTGATTTAAGTTGTGATCATGAGAGATTATATCACAACCATAGATCTTATTGGCCAATTTGAGCCATTAGATCTAGGTTTAGGGTAAATTCATAATAATGAAATATAAAAGGAGATTATAGGGAAAAGGCACCATTATTATTACACATTTATTGAGTAGAGAGAAAGAGACATAGATAATTTAAGAAAGAGAAGAGGAGAAACAAGAAGGGGTGCAAATACCAACATAGTTTCTTGCACACAAACCAAGACAATTGCAACATTTACTAAAACATAATTCCATACATATTGAGCATACCATACAATGCATTTATTGCAGGACTATAGTAGAAAACATGCATAGAAATAAATATAGGGTTTCGTATGATTTTTGAGGCATTGACCACTATAAAAAATATGTACATATAGTACATAAATGTAGAAATTTAACGTGTAGATTCAAAACTACTCATGAAATTTACGAGATCACAAGACTTAAAGCTACTCTACTCATATGCGGAAAGCAAATCAATATCGAGAACACAAATCATTAACATGCATAAATATTCAACACACATACGCAAATGTTTATCTAGGGGAAAGAAATTGTTCAAAACCCCTTACTATATATATTGCATTAATCAAAGAATAGAGAAGAAATATAATGCCTGCTCAAGCTTGAGCAACCCCTGCACTAGTATAATCTATCTCACTGCCTCACAAACTGACTCAAGAAAATACTTAGCCAATTTCTTAGCTTGCCAAGATCCTATTTCCTTGCTCTATTTGATGAGGAATTAACCCCTCATTAATTAGGGAAATTACTCATTGAGAGCAATTCCTTTAGGCCCTTCTTTGACTTCACCAACCACTTGTACAACTTGGAAAATTATACAACTGATAGTACACTGACCTTGAACTCCAATCTCAAATGAGTAACTCGAATTCTCTGCATGCATGAGTTAATTTAGGATAATTGATCAGTTAACTAGATTATCTCTCAATGTGAAAAAATTTACACACCCTTGACTGAACCTCCATTAGTTCTACTAAGAATGAGAACTAGTCACATTGCCAATAACTCAAATTAACTGAAATAGATTGCTACAAATTAGAAATCAATCATGTAAAACTGAATTCAAGTGTCTCCAACTCGAATTAACTGAGTTAACTGAGTGAAAAGATCTATTTCACCTTAGTTAACTACCTCCAAGTATTCTACTGAAATTGAAATTGAATTTTTTCCTAATTTAATCAAGGCAAAATTAAATTAGTATTTTGTTGTTGCATTTTCAACACTCGCTCTTAGAAAGAATGGAATTATTAGATACCAGAATAATGATTCTATGGAATTTTAATTTGCTTGTTGAAAAATCCTTTGTCAAAATATATGCATCCTGTTCCTCTGTCAGAATGTACAACAACAACATAATCCACCAATACACACAATCTCGTAGATGGTGATACCATATGTCGATATGGTTGGATAAATCATGAAATACTGAATTCTCATAGAGTTTGATACAACTCTGATTGTCACGGTAAATTACAGTAGGATCCATATTCTAACCAAATAACCCAAAAAGAATCTTTATTATCCAAATATCATCACTTGCTGCTTGACTTGTAGCCATGTATTCTACTTCTGCTAAGCTGAGTGCCACAAATATTTGCTTCTTGTTGTATCAAGAAATTGGTGCTGACCCAACACTGAAAATTCTTCTTGAATTTCTCTTCCTGTTTGATGGACTGCTCACCAAATATTCATCTGTGAAGCCTTGCAACTTCACTCCCTCTGTCCATCTATACCAAACACCAAACTAAGTAGTGCCTTTGAGGTATCTCAACACATGCTTTGCTACCTTCCAATATAGTTTGGTTGGCTTAACCATTACTTGACTAAGCTGGTTAACTACATAACACATGTCCCGTCATGTGTTCACCAAATGCACGAGTGAACCCACAAGCTTCCTGTTAACGGTAGCCTCCACTTCCTCACCTGAAGTGGCATCCTCTTTGTTGGGTCCCTATAATATTGGTGATTACCCCATTACTATTGTAGTTATATCCCTTATTAATATTATTGTGCCCCTATTGTCCCCATACTGTTATTACCGTGCCCCATAGAATCCCTCTATTGTTATTTTTGTGGCCTTATATTATTATTGATAGGTTGGCTGGGTTATATTGTGACTCCTTAGACTCCTATATATAGAAAGGAGGTTTTGTCATTTGAATCATCCAAGAATTGTTCATTTACGTAATGTAAAGGAGGTTTCCCCCTCGAAGGGGCTAAATTCTAAGGTGTTGATCTATCTTTTCTATCTTTTTCTTGAGCTGGTTTCATAACATTTGGTATCAGAGCTTTGGATTCTAGGGTTTCACTACTCCAAATAGGTCATCGTGGTATTTTTGCTATAACTTTTTTCTGTGACGTTTCAAAAGCTTAAAAAAAACCCATTTGAGAAGAAATCACGCTAAACCTTAGGTCCAAATTTCAGAGCTTTTCACACTATATTTGCGGAGATATGATCCGAGGAATTTGGTCTTTTTGCAGACTCCTGAATTACATTCCAAACAGGTGACCTGGGGAAAATCGTCATAACTTTCTCTCTGAGCATCAGATTGAAATTTAGTAAGAAGGTACAGAAAGAGGACATATTGTAGTTTCTTATATATATTTTTCAGAGCCAAAGGTTGAAACAATGACTCATGGCACGTTGTCCAAGTATGCTCTACTGAACTAGTATATAATTAGGTCACTGTGGGAGATTTCACATAACTCTTCCTTGGAGAATCCAATTTGGATCAGACTGGGGGCATTGGAAAGAGGACATAGAGGGCTACTGTAGGTCGCAATTTCATAGCTGGATGATCCGAACGTACAAAGATATATCAGAGGCAATATCGAGCTCATACAAAGTGAAAAAAGGTGTGTAGCTTTTTTTAAATTTTTGCTTAAGCTTGGTTTGAAAATTTATTTTGAAGGAATTCAAAGGGCATAGTAAAGAATTATTATCGGTAACTGATGCCCTGAGGAAAGAAAATGAAAACACCTAGTAAGAAACCTGAAAGCTCTAGCATGACTCATGAAGAAGAGGAAGAAATGCTACATGATATATCAAAATTACAAGACCAAGTGCAACAAATATCACTCTCACAAAAGCTAACAGAAGCTAAGATAAATGGCGTGGAATCTAAGATAAAGGGCGTGGAAGCTAAGATGGATGATTTGAAGATAGATTTGAAGACAAATTTGAAGAGAGACATGGTAGATTTGAAGACAGACATGGCAGATTTGGAGATAGATTTGATAAATTTTCTACAAGAAATACTTACTAATGGTGAAAAGGTAGTAAAGGAAACTCATGATGCGAACAAAATAAATGTTAATCATGATTTCATAGACTCTAATGTGGGATCGAAGACCCACCATATTCCAAAAATCGATATGAGGAAGTTTGATGGCAAGGATCCTGCAACATGGATATTACAGATGGAGCAATTTTTCGATCTCAATAATGTGCAAAACACACAAAAGGTACGTATTGCAACTTTATATTTGGAACCAAATCAGTTTGTATGGTATCAATGGCTTTTCTCTTGTAAAAAAATTATCACTTGGGCAATTTTTACGGAAGAATTGACAGCACATTATGAGGATACAAAAAGCAACACTTTTTTTAGCTAATTGATAAGTCTCAAACAAAAGGGTTCAATAATGGAGCACATTGAGGAGTTCCAAAAATTGAACATAAGGGTAAAAAATATTCCAGAGGAGCATAGGATTGATGTGTTCATATGGACTTTAAAGGATAATATCCAACATGATGTTCGCCTTTGGGAACCTAATTCATTAGAGAAGGCATTTAGGTTAGCAAGAAAAATGGAAAGCAAAATTATGGCAACCAGGAAGCATACCACTCACAACTATAAAGATGGAAGTGTTGTTTCCCCTAGTCTTCCACAACCTATAAGGTTGACACCACAACAATTGGAAGAAAAAAGAGCAAAAGGGCTTTGTTACAATTGTGATAGCAAATACACTAAAGGTCATAAGTGTGCTGAGAAGAAATTATTCTACATAGATTATGAAGAGGAAGAAGAAAAGGAGCAAGAAAGGTCAAAAGAAGAGGATATACTTCAGGAACAAAGCCTAGATAAAGAAGAAATGAATCCAACCATATCTTGTAATGCATTGGCGGGATTACCACTCCTCAAACCATTAAGATAGAAGGACAAATCAAGAAGAAAAAGGTAATAGTGTTGATTGATTCAGGAAGTACCCACAATTTTATTCATTGTAAGGTAGCAAAAGAATTGAATTGCTTCTTATATCCAACACCAGAGTGTCAAGTGATGGTTGCAAATGGAGGAATAATAAATTGCTCTGGAAAGTGCCATAATATCAAGCTATCCATGGGAGAATATGTATTGACTAGCCCAATGCTTTCCATTCCAATGGGAGGTGCTGATGTTGTACTAGGAGTCCAATGGCTACAATCCTTGGGTACAATAGCTTTTAATTTTCAAGAACTTTTCATCAAATTTTTTACAGAAGGAAAGGAAGTTGAATTAAGGGGTATTGCAGGGAAACCGGGAAAGATAATAAGCTCTAACGGTATGACAAAGCTTCTAAAAAAGGAACAAAGAGGTGTAATTGCACAATTATGTTTGCTAGATGTTTCCACATTGGAATCATCTATTTCTCCAGATCTCCAAAAAGTCTTGGACAATCATTCCAAGGTATTTGAGACTCCCAAAGGTCTCCCACCTATTCGTGATCATGATCATGCTATTCATCTGATTCCAGGAAGTGTTCCTCCAAACATTAGGCCGTATAGATATCCCTATTCCCAAAAGAGTGAAATTAAACGTATGGTTGCAGAAATGCTAGAGGCTGGTATAATTCAACCGAGTCAAAGTTCTTTCTCTGCTCCAGTAGTATTGGTGAACAAGAAGGATGGATCATGGCGCATGTGTCTAGATTATAGGGAGCTCAACAAGCTCACTATTAAAGATAAGTTTCCCATTCCTGTCATTGATGAATTACTGGATGAATTGCATGGATCAATTTACTTCACCAAGTTGGATCTTCGTTCAGGATATCATCAAATCAGAATGAAGACTGAAGACATTTCGAAAACAACATTTAGAACTCATGAGGGTCATTATGAATTTTTGGTCATGCCTTTTGGCCTTACCAATGCACCTTCAACATTTCAAGGTTTGATGAATTCCATTTTCAAACCATTCCTTAGAAAATTTGTGTTAGTATTTTTTGATGATATACTAATCTACAACAAGTCTTGGAAGGATCATGTTGAACATGTTGACAAGGTGCTACAACTATTGGAGGAGAAACAATTATATGCAAAAAGATCCAAATGTTTCTTTGGAGTACAAGAGGTGGAATATCTGGGTCATATTGTATCTCATGAAGGAGTTAAGGTAGACCCTAGCAAAATTAAAGCCATTAAGGAATGGAAAATCCCCACATCCATAAAGCATCTGCGAGGATTTCTCGGGTTGACAAGGTATTATCGCAAGTTTGTTAAGAATTATGGGAGACTAGCAGCACCTCTAACAATATTATTAAAGAAAGATGCATTTTCATGGACTCCAGAAGCAACAAAGGCCTTCGAACATCTTAAAGAGGCAATGTGCCAAGCACCGGTCTTAGCTACACCGGACTTCACAAAAACCTTTATTGTGAAATGTGATGCTTCAGGAAATGGAATTGACGCTGCTTTAATGCAAGATGAAAGACCCATTGCTTTTGAAAGTCGTCCAATCAATGGAAAGTTTTTACACAAAGCTATTTATGAGAAGGAAATGTTGGCAATACTCCATGCACTTAAGAAATGGTGACTCTACCTAATGGGAAGACACTTCAAGGTAAAAACGGATCATGATAGCCTTAAATACTTTTTAGAACAAAGATTATCTTCTAAAGAGCAACAAAAGTGGGTCACAAAGATGTTGGGTTATGACTTTGAAATCATCTACAAAAAAGGGAAGCAAAATGTGGTGGCAGATGCACTCTCAAGAAAGGATGAGGATGTGGAAGCATTGTTGTGCGCCATTTCTATTATCCAACCAGATTGGATAAACGAAGCAAGGGAGGAATGGAAGAATGACAAAGAAGTGTGGGCACTTATTCAAAAGTTACAACAAGATTCCAGTACATGTGATACATTTAGTTGGCAAAATGATTCGTTATGGTACAAAGATTGCTTATACCTCTGTAAGAATTCCCAGCGAAAACAAAAGATCCTTATGGAATTGCACACTTCTCCCTTAGGAGGGCACTCAGGATTTTTAAAAACTTACCACAGGGTTAAGAAGGATTTTTTTTGGGATGGCCTTAAATTGGATATTCAAAAGTTTGTGGCGGAATTTTTGGTTTTCCAGCAAAATAAAGTTGAAACAATTAAGACACCAGGTCTATTACAATCTTTATCCATTCCAAGCCAACGTTGGGAGGAGGTTTCGATGGATTTTATCATAGGTTTACCCAAGTCTGAGGGAAAGAGTGTCATCATGGTGGTAGTTGACAGACTTACCAAGTATGCACACTTTTGTGCATTATCACATCCATTTAAAGCCAGTACAATTTCTATTGCATTTATGGAAACAATTCAAAAGCTACATGGAAACCCAAAGATTATTGTAAGTGACAGAGATCCCATTTTCACTGGAAATTTTTGGACTGAATTATTTTCTTGTCTTGGTACTCAGTTAGCTCATAGCTCATCTTATCATCCTCAATTTGATGGGAAAACTGAGATAGTAAACAAATGTTTGGAAGGATATCTTCATTGCTTTGTATCTGATAAACGGACACAATGGGTCAAATGGTTGCCTCTGGCTGAGTGGTGGTATAACACTTCCTTCCATACAACAACAAAAATGACCCCATTTATGGCACTTTATGGATATCAGCCACCCTCCATCACATCATATTTAAGAGAAAGTTCTAAGGTTCAAGCAGTGGAACATCACATGGAGCATCAACAACAAGTCCTCCAACTCTTAAAGGATAACCTCTTGTTGGCACAGAATAGAAAGAAATAACAGGCAGATCAACATCGCAGCGAAAGAAGTTTTGATGTAGGTGATTGGGTATTCCTACGACTACAACCATATAAGAAAATGTCCCTCAAGCAAGCTAATAAGGATAATAAATTATCACCAAAGTATTATGGTCCGTACAAGGTATTGCAAAAGATTGGTGCTATGGCATACAAATTGGAGCTTCCTGCAGCTTCTCGATTGCACCCAATTTTCCATGTTTCATGTTTAAAGAAGGTTATAGGCGACAAGCTCCCAGTTCAAACAATATTGCCAGAACTTGATGAGGAAAGAAAATTATATTGGAACCAGAAGCAGTCACAGAAATAAGAACTCGACAGCTATGAAATAGATCAATTTCAGAGTATCTTATCAAGTGGAAGAACTTATCCGTTGAAGATTCCACATGGGAGGATGAGAATTTTATACAGAAGCATCCAAAACTACTCAAGTGTTGAGGACAACACTTTTTTGAAGGAGAGGGGCATGTTGGGTCCCTATAATACTAGTGATTACCCCATTACTATTGTAGTTGTATCCCTTATTAATATTGTTGTGCCCCTATTGTCCCCATATTGTTATTACTATACCCCATAGAATCCCTCTATTGTTATTTTTGTGGCCTTATATTATTATTGTTAGGTCGGCTGGGTTATATTGTGACTCCTTAGACTCCTGTATATAGAAAGGAGGTTTTGTCATTTGAATCATCCAAGAATTTTTCATTTATGTAATGTAAAGGAGGTTGCCCCCTTGAAGAGGCTGAATTCTAAGGCGTTGATCTATCTTTTATATCTTTTTCTTGAGCTGGTTTCGTAACACTCTTTCCTCTAGTTACCTACTAGAGGAGTGTCCATGGATTTGCTACTCTCCATGCATAACTTCTTCAGTATCTCATTGGTATACTTTCCCTGAGAGACAAACAATTCCCCATCTCCTTGCCATACTTCAAAACCGTGGAGATAATGCATGAGTCCCATGCCCTTCATCTCAAACTCTCTTGCAAGGCCCTCCTTGCAAGATCTGATCGACTGCTCATCACCAATAAGTATCAAGTCATTGACATATAAAAAGAAATCAATAATTTACCTTCTACCACAATGTGATAAAGGTTTTCATTTGCTTCACTTTTGAAGAAGCCCAAACCGGTGAGATAGTTATCAATCCTAGTATAACAAGCACATGGTGCTTGCTTGAGTCCAAACACATGTGACTCTCTGTAAAAGGTCTCGAACCCCTCTGACTTCTTAATATACACCTCCTCCTCAATAAGTCCATTGAGAAATACTGTATTCACATCCATATAATGGATCTTCCATCCCATCTGTGCTAATAGTGCTAGAATTGACCTGATGGATGAGTACCTTGCTACTGGATCAAAGGTCTCCTCATAGTCAATTCCCTCCACCTAAGAGAACCCCTTGGACACAAATTTGGCCTTGTGTTTATCTATGCTCCCGTCTGCTGCATGTTTTACCTTGTAAAGCCATCTTGAACCAACCACTGATTTGTCTACTGGTCTTGGGACCACTTCCCAAACACTATTTTTGAAAATGGAATCATATTCCTCTACCATAACATCAACCCATACTGGTTGCTACATTGCTTCCTCAAATGAGGATGGTTTTGTCTCAACTATCTCACTCATCAGAGCCATGTACCCAGTGTACTGATTTAGTGACCTCCTTTTCCTGCATTGTGATGTGAGTACTCCTACATTCTCTCTAGCATCCTACAATAATCTATCAGCTTCCCTGGTCCACTTCCTTCTCTGGATGTCTTTTCTTGAGTGTATGTCTCCACTCTCTCCTCCTCTGCTTATGGCTGCTCCACAACTTACTGATGCTATTCCTTTGGAGCCAAAAGCTCCTGATTAGGTTGCAACTGAATCTCCCTCTCAAGAGAACACCTCATTGCCTTCTCCTAATCAAAATTCACATCCCGTCTGACCACTGTCATCTCGAGGGATGGCAAGTACACTCTAGGGAAAATGCACCATTATTATTACACATTTATCGAGTAGAGAGAAAGAGACATAGATAATTGAAGAAAGAGGAGAGGAGAAACAAGAAGGGGCACAAATATTAAGAGAGTTGCTTACACACAAACCAAGACAATTGCCAAGATTTATTACAACATAATTCCATACATATTGAGCATGCCATACAATGCATTTATTGCAGGTCCTATAGTAGAAAACGTTCATAGAAATCGATATAGAGTTTGGTATGATTTTTGAGGCATTGACCACTCTAAAAAATATGTACATATAGTACATAAATGTAGAAATTTAACGCGTAGATTCAACATTACTCATGAAATTTACGAGATCACAAGAATTGAATCTACTCTACTCATATACGGAAAGCAATCAAGATCGAGAAACAAATCATTAACATGCATAAATATTCAACACACATACACAAATATTTAGCTAGGGGAAAGCAACTTTTCAAAACTGCTTACTATCTATATTGCATTAATCAAAGAATGAAGAAGAAATGCAATGCTTTCTCAAGCCTGAGCAACCCCTGCACTAATATAATCTATCTCATTACCTCACAGACTGACTCAAGAAAATACTTAGCCAATTTCTTAGCCTGCCAAGCTCCTATTTCCTTGCTCTGTTTGATGAGGAATTAACCCCTTATTAATTAGGGAAATTACTCATTAAGAATTTCACAATTCCTTTAGGCCCTTATTTGACTGCATGAACCACCTGTACAACTTGGAAAATTGAACAACTGATAGTACACAGCCCTTGAACTCCAATCTCAAATGAGTAACTCGAATTATCTGCATGCATGAGTTAATTTAGTCTAATTGATCAGTTAACTAGATGATCACTCAATGTGAAAAAAATTACACACCCTTGACTGAACCTCCATTGGTTCTACTAAGAATGAAAACTAGTTACATTGCCAATAACTCAAATTAACTGAAATAAATTGCCACAAATTAACAATAAATCATGTAGAATTGAACTCAAGTGTCTCCAACTCGAATTAACTAAGTTAATTGAGTGACAATATCTATGTCACCTCAGTTACCTACCTCCAAGTATTCTACTGAATTTGAAATTCAATTTTTTCCTAATTTAATCAAGGAAAAATTAAATTAGGATTTTGTTGTTGCATTTTCAACACTCCGTCTCAACAAGAAATGGATTATCAGATACCCTAATAATGATTCAATGGAATTTACTTTGCCTCCTAAAAATTCCTTTGACAAAATATATGCATCTCGTTCTTCTGTCAGAATGTACTACAACAACATAATCCACCTCTGCACACAATCTCGTAGACGGTGATACCATATGTCGATATGATTGGATAAATCATGAAATACTAGATTCTTAGAGAGTTTGATACAACTATGATTGTCACGGTCAATTATTGTAGGATCCATATTCTAACGATATAACCCAACAAGAATATTTATCATCCAGATAACATCACATGCTTCTTGAATTTTAGCCATGTATTCTGCTTTCGCTGAGCTGAGTGCCACAAATCTTTGCTTCCATTTGTACCAAGAAATTGGTGCTCACCCAACACTAAAAATTCCTCTTGAAGTTATCTTCCTATATGATGGACTTCCTGCCCAATATGCATCTGTGAAGCATTGCAACTTTACTCCCTCTGTCCATCTATACCAAAGACCAAACTAAGTAGTGCTTCTGAGTTATCTCAACACATTCTTTTCTATATTCCAATACATTTTCATTGGCTTAACCATTGACTAAGCTGGTTAACTTCATAACACATGTCTCGTCATGTGTTCACCAAATACACAAGTGAATCTACAAGCTTCCTGTAAATGGTAGCCTCCACTTCCTCACCTGAAGTGGCATTCTCTTTCCTCCAGTTACCTGCTAGAGGACTCTCCATGGGTTTGCTACTCTCCATGCATAACTTCTTCAGTATCTCATTGGTATACTTTCCTTGAGAGACAAACAATTCCCCATCTGCTTGTAATACTTCCAAACCGAGGATATAATGCATGAGTCCCATGTCCTTCATCTCAAACTCTCTTAGAAGGTATTCCTTGCAAGATCTGATCAACTACTCATCGCCAATAAGTATCAAGTCATCGACATATAAAACAATAATCAATACTTTACCTTCCACCACAATGTGATAAAGGCTTGCATCTGATTCACTTTTGAAGAAGCCCAAATCGGTGAGATAACTATCAATGATAGTATACCAAGCACATGGTGCTTGCTTGAGTCCATACAATGATCACTTGAGTCTAAACACATGCGACTCTCTGTCAAAGGTATCAAACCCCTTCGAATGCTTAATATACACCTCCTCCTCAATAACTCCATTGAGGAATGCTGTCTTCACATCCATTTGATGGATCTTCCACCCCATCTATGCTAACAGTTTTAGAATTGACCTGATGGATGAGAACCTTGCTACTGGATCAAAGGTCTCCTCATAGTCAATTCCATCCACTTGAGAGAACCCCTTGGCCACAAATTTGGCCTTGTGTTTATCTATGCTCTCATTTGCTACATGATTTACCTTGTAAATCCATCTTTAACCAACCACTGATTTGTCTGCTGGTATTGGGGCCACTTCCCAAACACTATTTATGAAAATGGGATCATTTTCCTCTACCATAACATCAACCCATATTGGTTGCTGCACTGCTTCCTCGAATGAGGATGGTTTTTTCTAACCTAGCTCACTCATTAGATCCATGTTCCCAGTGTACTAATTCAGTGACATCCTTTGTCTACATTGTGATGTGGTTGCTTTCACATTCTCTCTATCATCCTGCAATAATTTGTCAGCTTCCGTGATCCACTTCCTTCTCTAGATGTCTTTTCTTGAGTGGATATCTTCACTCTCTCCTACTCTACTTGTGGCTGCTCCACAACTTACTGATGTTCTTCCTTTGGAGCCAAAGGCTCCTGATCAGGCTGCAACTGAATCTCCCTCTCAATAGAACACCACATTTTCTTCTCCTCATCAAAATTCACATCTCGTCTAACCACTATCGTCCTGAGGGATGACAAGTACACTCTAGGGAAAAGGCACCATTATTATTACTCATTTATTGAGTAGAGAGAAAGAGACATAGATAATTGAAGAAAGAGGAGAGGAGAAAAAAGAAGCTGCACAAATACCAAGAGAGTTTCTTGCATGCAAAGCAATACAATTGCCAACATTTATTACAACATAATTCCATACATATTGAGCATGCCATACAATGCATTTATTGTAGGCCAAATAGTAGAAAACGTGCATAGAAATTGATATAGAGTTTGGTATGATTTTTGAGACATTGACCACTATAAAAAATATGTTCATATAGTACATAAATGTAGGAATTTAACGTGTAGATTCAAAATTTCTCATGAAATTTATGAGATCACAAGACTTGAAGCTACTCTACTCATATGCGGAAAGCAGATCAAGGCCAAGAACACAAATCATTAGCATGAATAAATATTCAACACACATACACAAATATTTGGCTAGGGGAAAGCAACTGTTCAAAACCCCTTACTATCTATATTGCATTAATAAAGAATAGAGAAGAAATACAATGCTTGCTCAAGCCTGAGCAACGCCTGCACTAGTATAATCTATCTCACTGCCTCATAGACTGACTCAAGCAAATACTTAGCCAATTTCTTAGCCTGCCAAGCTCCTATTTCCTTGATTTCTTTGATGAGGAATTAACCACTTATTAATTAGGGAAATTACTCAATGAGAATTTAACAATTCCTTTAGGCCCTTCTTTGACTGCATGCACCACCTGTACAACTTGGAAAATTCTAGAACTGATAGTACACTTCCCTTGAACTCCAATCTCAAATGAGTAACTCAAATTCTCTGCATGCATGAGTTAATTTAGGCTAATTGATCAGTTAACTAGATGATCACTCAATGTGAAAAAATTTACACACCCTTGACTGAACCTCCATTATTTCTATTAACAATGAGAGCTAGTTACATTTCCAATAACTCAAATTAACTGAAATAGATGCTACAAATTAACAATCAATCATGTAGAACTGAACTCAAGTGTCTCCAACTCGAATTAAATGAGTTAACTAAGTGACAAGAGCTATGTCACCTTAGTTA
Organism: Pinus tabuliformis; assembly: GCA_031772625.1. Lineage (NCBI taxonomy): Eukaryota > Viridiplantae > Streptophyta > Pinopsida > Pinales > Pinaceae > Pinus > Pinus tabuliformis. The sequence continues at coordinate 1,354,416,395 of CM062816.1, read as the reverse complement.
AATACCTCCAAGTATTCTACTGAAATTGAAATTGAAATTTTCCTAATTTAATCAAGGAAAAATTAAATTAGGATTTTATTGTTTCATTTTCAACACTCCCTCTCAGCAAGAAAGGGATTATCAGATAACCAAAAAATGATTCTATGGAATTTTAATTTGCCTCTTGAAAAAGCCTTTGTCAAAATATATGCATCCTGTTCCTCTGTCAGAATGTACTTCAACAACATAATCCACCTCTGCACACAATCTTGTAGACGGTGATGCCATATGTCGATATGGTTGGATAAATCATGAAATACTGGATTCTCAGAGAGTTTGATACAACTCTGATTGTGACAGTAAATTACTGTAGGATCCATATTCTAACCAAATAACCCATCAAGAATATTTATCATCCAGATAGAATCACATGCTGCTTGACTTGTAGCCATGTATTATGCTTCCACTGAGCTGAGTGCCACAAATCTCTGCTTCCAGTTGTACCAAGAAATTGGTGCTCACCCAACATTGAAAATTCCTCTTGAAGTTCTCTTCCTGTCTGATGGACTGCCCACCTAATCTGCATCTGTGAAGCCTTGCAACTTCACTCCCTTTGTCCTTCTATACCAAAGACCAAACTAAGTAGTGCCTCTGAGGTATCTCAACACATGCTTTGCTACTTTCCAATACAGTTTGGTTGGCTTGACCATTGCTTGACTAAGATGGTTAACTGCATAACACATGTCTCATCATGTGTTCACTAAATACATGAGTGAACCCACAAGCTTCCTGTAAATGGTAGCCTCCATTTTCTCACCTGAAGTGGCATCCTATTTCCTCTAGTTACCTGCTAGAGGAGTGTCCATGGGTTATCTTCTCTCCATGCATAAATTTTGCAGTATCTCATTGGTATACTTTCCCCGACAGACAAAAAATTCTCCATCTCCTTTCCATACTTCCAAATCGAGGAGATAATGCATGAGTCCCATGTCCTTCATCTCAAACTCTATTGCAAGGTCCTCCTTGCAAGATCTTATCAACTTCTTATCACCAGTATGTATCAAGTCACCGACATATAAAATAATAATCGATAATTTACCTTCTACCAAAATGTGATAAAGGTTTGCATTTGCTTCACTTTTGAAGAAGCCCAAACTAATGAGATATCTATCAATCCTAGTATAACAAGCACATGGTGCCTTCTTGATTCCATACAATTCTTGCTTGAGTTTGAACACATTCGACTCTCTGTCAAAGGTCTCAAAACCCTTTGACTGCTTAATATACACCTCCTCCTCAATAACTCCATTGAGGAATGCTGTCTTCACATCCATCTAATGGATATTCCACCCCATCTATGCTAACAGTTCTATAATTGACCTAATGGATGAGTACCTTGCTACTGGATCAAAGGTCTCCTCATAGTCAATTCCATCGACCTAAGAAAACCCCTTGGCAACAAATTTGGCCTTGTGTTTATCTATTCTCCCATTTATTGCATGCTCTACCTTGTAAAGGCTTCTTGAACCAACCACTGATTTGTCTGCTGGTCTTGGGACCACTTCCCAAACACTATTTCTGAAAATGGGATCATATTCCTCTACCATAACATCAACCCATACTGGTTGCTGCACTGCTTCCTCGAATGAGGATGAATTTGTCTCAACTAGCTCACTAATCAGAGCCATGTGCCTAGTGTACTGATCCAGTGACCTCCATTGCCTGCGCCGTGATGTGGGTGCTCCCACATTATCTATAGCATCTTGCAATAATCTGTCAGCTTCCTTGGTCCACTTCCTTCTCTGGATGTCTTTTCTTGAGTGTATGTCTCCACTCTCTCCTCCTCTGCTTGTGGATGCTCCACAACTTACTAATGTTCTTCCTTTGAAGCCAAAAGCTCCTAATCAGGCTGCAACTAAAGCTCCCTCTCAAGAGAACACCTCATTGCCTTCTCCTAATCAAAATTCACATCTTGTCTAACCATTGTCATCTTGAATGATGGCAAGTACACTCTAGGGAAAAGGCACCATTATTATTACTCATTTATTAAGTAGAGAGAAAGAGACATAGATAATTGAAGAAAGAGGAGAGGAGAAACAAGAAGGGGCGAAAATACTAAGAGAGTTGCTTTCACGCAAACCAAGACAATTGCCAATATTTACTACAACGTAATTCCATACATATTGAGCATGCCATACAATGCATTTATTGCAGGTCGTATAGTAGAAAAAGTGCATAGAAATCGATATAGTGTTTGATATGATTTTTTAGGCATTGAACACTATAAAAAATATGTACATACAGTACATAAATTTATAAATTTAACGTGTAGATTCAAAATTTCTCATGAAATTTACGAGATAACAAGACTTGAAGCTACTCTACTCATATGCGGAAAGAAAATCAAGATCGAGAACACAAATCATGAACATGCATAAATATTCAACACACATACACAAATATTTATGCAGGGGAAAGCAACTGTTCAAAACCCCTTACTATCTATATTGCAATAATTAAAGAATAGAGAAGAAATATAATGCTTGCTCAAGCCTGAGCAACCCCTGAACTAGTATAATCTATCTCACTACCTCATAGACTGGCTCAAGAAAATACTTAGCCAATTTATTAGCCTGCCAAGCTCCTATTTCCTTGCTCTGTTTGATGAGGAATTAACCCCTTATTAGTTAGGGAAATTACTCATTGAGTATTTCGCAATTCCTTTAGGCCCTTCTTTGACGCATGCCCCACCTGTACAACTTGGAAAATTCTTCAACTGATAGTACACTGCCTTTCATATCCAATCTAAATTGAGTAACTCGAATTCTTTGTATGCATGAGTTAATTTAGGCTAATTTATCAGTTAACTAAATGTTCACTCAACGTGAAAAAATTGACACACCCTTGACTAAACCTCCATTAGTTGTACTAACAATGAGAACTAGTTACATTGCCAATAAGCTACAAATTAACATCACTCATGTAGAACTAAACTCAAGTGTCTCCAACTCGAATTAACTGAGTTAATTGAGTAACAAGATCTATGTCACCTCAGTTAACTACCTCCAAGTATTCTACTGAAATGAAATTCATTTTTTTCCTAATTTAATCAAGGCAAAATTAAATTAGGATTTTATTGTTGCATTTTCAACACTCCCTCTCAGCGAGAAAGGGATTATTAGATATCCCAATAATGATTCTATGGAATTTTAATTTGCCTCTTGAAAAAGACTTTGTCAAAATACATGCATCCTGTTCCTCTGATAGAATGTACTACAACAACATAATCCACCTCTATGGGCCTCTAAATTAGACATAAATTAAGGCCCATGCTTCTAAATTAAAAAATAACTTAAGGCATATGACCATCCTTCAGCACATTAAACCTCTATTTTTTCATTAGATAATTTATTTTTAACTTTAATGTATTCATTAGGAAGGTTTATGAATAATTGTATACTTGTGCCTAATATTACTTCTTTTTGTGGAATATTATGAGAATATTGGGTAGATGATGAAGAGTTGGAGGAGGAGATCATCTAGGGACTCGTTCCCTACTACTGGAGGATCAGTAATAAACAACAAGTCAATAAGATATTATGGAATTATGGCACAAATGGTGGAACTCCAATGATTGAGCAAATCTAGGAATGTCTTCCACTAATCAAGTGAGCAGATCCACCAATCAAAGAGACTAGATCCACTAATCAAGGGATTTTGGTGGGGAAAGCTTCCTCCATTCATGGGGAATGATTCCTAATCATTTTGTATAAGTACCAAGTCGAATTTGCCTCTAGGGGACCTTTTTTTTGGGATCTTCATACTTTTAGATTTTTATTAGTGTTATGAGGTAGAGAGCTTGGAGTTTTGCAGCTCCATTGTATTTTCGGGCAGCTATGTAATTCGTTTGATGAAAATATGAATATTGGTGTCATGTTTAGCTTCTCGATCTTATTCTCCTCTGTAGGTCTCTGAGTTTCCTTGGGCTTGGCCATCCCAGGAACTGCAAAGCCCTTTTTGTATCATTGCCTTTCCTTCTTTTTATTGCTTATTCACATGCTTCTCTAGTTCTTATGTTTTTCTATTTCTGCATTTAGTTTCTTGTTGTAGGATTGATTTAATGGTTAAGTTATAAAAATAGAGATTGAGTTGCCAATACAGTTAGGATAAGATTTGATTCATAAAAGAGGAAATAATGCAATGACAAAGAGATTGGATGATCGAGAATAGAGTGAGTAAGCGAGAGGTGTGACAGAGATAGGGTTTGAGATTGAAACAAAGGTGAGACAAACTGTTGTAATCGAGCTAAGAGGGCCAAGACTCTATAATTTCCATTTTGTTTAATAATTGATTGAAGTATGGTGTGGACGCACTGTTCTGGTGCATGAATTCATTTGTCTATGTGTATCGGGGTTCTGGACCTTAATCAATTATTTTTCTCTGTTTATGTGTTTTATTGGTAAAATCACAACCGATTAGCGTTAAAAGTTAACACTGAGATTTAGCACTAAAACCTTGGTTAAACGTCTTTCCTTAGGTTGCGTATCGATTAGCGTTAAGGGTTAACACTGAGAGTTAGCATTAAACGATTTCATAAATTCTCATCACTCCCATATAGTTAGAAGACTCTAAAGGAAGAAGGAATGACTACTATAGGAAGGAAGAATGCTGTTATAAGAAGGAAGAAAAGAAATTTGTGCTAAAACCACAAAATGACAGTGCCTAAGAGAGACCTAATCAAAACAGAGAACTCCAAGGCCATTAGGCAATCATCTAGGCCGCAAGCAGAAGAAGAAGGCAACAAAAAGAAATAAGGCATTCATCAGCAAAATATGAATCAAACTGCAGTGATGTTAGAGGTGTTCAAATGGCAGAACAAGGTAGTAGAAGGTGTATAAAGGTGTGGAAGACCTTGCCAAATTGAAAAATATTCAAGAACCAATCTTGAATAAGGAGGAGAAAGCAACCTAATGGTCTAAAGAAAAAATATTTTTTCTTTGCACACATATGTTTTTGGGCTTGTCCATGCAGAACTTGCTGCCCATATTCTTAATGCACAAGAGATAGGCCACTAGGGCCATGGAGGAGGCACAATGAGGACACTAAGTTGCTCAGAGGATGAGCAACCCTTTCTACAGGGGGGTATGATGGGCCTCTAAATTAGATATAAATTAAGGCCCATGCCTCGAAATTAAACAATAACTTAAAGCCTATGACAACCTTTCAGCACATTAAACCTCTCTTTTTGCATTAGATAATTTATTTTTAACTTTAATATATTCATTGGGAAGGTTTATGAATAATTGGATATTTGTGCCTAACGTTTCTTCTTTTTGTAGAATATTATGAGAATATTGGGCAGAAGATGAAGAGTTGGAGGAGGAGATCGTCTAGGGACTCATTCCCTACTACTGGAGGATCAATAATAAACAATAAGTCAACAAGTTATTATGGAATTATGGCACAAATGGTGGAACTCCAATGATTGAGAAAATCTAGGAATGTGTTCCACTAATCAAGGGAGCAGATCCACCAATCAAAGGGACTAGATCCACTAATAAAGGGATTTTGGTGGGGAAAACTTCCTCCATTCATGGGGAATGATCATTTTGTATAAGTACCAAGTTGAAATTTCCTGTAGTAGACTTTTTTTTGGGATCTTCAGACTTTTAGATTTTGATTAGTGTTATGATGTAAAGAACTTGTAGTTTTGCAGCTCCATTGTATTTTCTGGCAGAGATGTAATTTTTTTGATGAAAATAATGAATATTGGTGCCATGTTTAGCTTCTAGATCTTGTTGTCTTCCATAGGTCTCTGAGTTTCCTTGGGCTTGGCCATCCCAGGAACCTTAGAGCCCTTTTTGTATCATTGTCTTTCCTTCTTTTTATTTCTTATTCACATGCATCTCTAGTTCTTATGTCTTTCTATTTCTGCATTTAGTTTCTTGTTGTAGGATTGATTTAATGGTTAAGTGATAAAAATAGAGTTTGAGTTGTTAATAAAATTAGGATAGGATTTAATTCATAAAAGAGGAAAGAATGTAATGACAAAGAGCCTACATGATCGAGAATAGAGTGAGTAAGGGAGAGGTGTGACAGAGATAGGGTCTGAGATTGAAACAAAGGTCAGACAAACTGTTGTAATCAAGCTGAGAGGGCCAAGACTATGTAATTTCCATTTTGTTGAATAATTGATTGAAGTATGGTGTGGACGCACTATTCTGGTGCAGGAATTCATTTGTCTCTGTGTATCGGCGTTCTGGACCTTAATCAGGTGTTTTTCTCTGTTCATGTGTTTTATTGGTAAAATCATAGTCGATTAGCGTTAAAAGTTAACACTAAGATTTAGCGGTAAACCCTTGGCTAAACTTCTTTCCTTAGGTTCCGTATTTATTAGCGTTAAGAGTTAACACTGAGAGTTAGTGTCAAAACATTTCATCATTTCTCATCACTCCCATACAATTAGAAGGCTCTGAAGGAATAAGGAATGACTACTACTGGAAGGCAGAATGCTGCTACTAGAAGGAAGAAAATAAAATTGTGCTAAAACCACAAAAATGATAGTGCCTAAGAGAGACCTAATCAAAATAGAGAACTCCAAGGCCATTAGGCAATAGAAGGAAACAAAAAGAAATAAGGCATTAACCAGCAAAATATGAATCAAACTGCAGTGATACTAGAGGTGTTCAAATGGTAGAACAAGGTACCAGAAGGTTGATAAAGGTGTGGAAGACCTTGCCAAATTGAAAAATATTCAAGAACCAATCTTGAATAAGGAGAAGAAAGAAAGCAAATGGTCTCAAGAAAAAATATTTTTTCTTTGCACACATATGTTTTGGGCTTGTCCTTGCAGAACTTGCAGCCAATATTCTTAATGCACAAGAGAGAGGCCACTAGGGCCATGGAGGAGGCACAACGAGGACACTAAGTTGCTTAGAGGATGAGCAACCCTTTCAGCAGGGGGGTATGATGGGCCTCTAAATTAGACATAAATTAAGGCCCATGCCTCTAAATTAAACAATAACTTAAGGCCTATGACCATCCTTCAGCACATTAAACCTCTCTTTTTGCATTAGATAATTTATTTTTAACTTTAATATATTCATTAGGAAGGTTTATGAATAATTGGATATTTGTGCCTAATATTACTTCTTTTTGTGGAATATTATGAGAATATTGGGCAGATGATGAAGAGTTGGAGGAGGAGATCATCTAGGGACTCGTTCCCTACTACTAGAGGATCAATAATAAACAATACGTCAACAAGATATTATGGAATTATGGCACAAATGGTGGAACTCCAATGATTGAGCAAATATAGGAATGTGTTCCACTAATCAAGAGAGCAGATCCACCAATCAAAGGGACTAGATCCACTAATCAAGGGATTTTGGTGGGGAAAGCTTCCTCCATTCATGGGGAATGATTCCTAATCATTTTGTATAAGTACCAAGTCGAATTTGCCTCTAGGGGACTATTTTTTTTGGGATCTTTAGACTTTTAGATTTTGATTAGTGTTATGATATAGAGAGCTTGTAATTTTGTAGCTCCATTGTATTTCCTGGCAAAGATGTAATCCTTTTGATGAAAATAATGAAGAATGGTGTCATGTTCAACTTCTAGATTTTTTTCTCCTCCATAGGTCTTTGAGTTTCCTTGGGCTTGGCCATCCTAGACACCTTACAGCCCTTTTTGTATCATTGTCTTTCCTTCTTTTTATTTCTTATTCACATGCATGTATAGTTCTTATGTCTTTCTATTTCTTCATTTGGTTTATTTTTGTAGGATTGATTTAATGGTTAAGTGATAAAAATAGATATTGAGTTTTCAATACAGTTAGGGTAGGATTTGATCCATAAAAGAGGAAAGAATGTAATGACAGAGAGCTTAGATTATCGAGAATAGAGTGAGTAAGAGAGAGGTGTGACAGAGATAGGGTTTGAGATTGAAATAGAGGTCAGACAAAATATTGTAATCAAGCCGAGAAGGCCAAGACTCTGTAATTTCCATTTTGTTGAATAAGATTGAAGTATGGTGTGGACGCACTGTTCAAAACCCCTTACTGTCTATATTGCATTAATTAAAGAATAGAGAAGAAATATAATGCTTGCTCAAGCCTAAGCAACCCTTGCACTAGTATAATCTATCTCACTACCTCACAGACTGACTCAAGCAAATACTTAGCCAATTTATTATCTTGCCCAGCTCCTATTTCCTTGCTCGCTTTGAAGAGGAACTAACCCCTTATTAATTAGGGAAATTACTCATTCAGAATTTCGCAATTCCTTTAGGCCCTTCTTTGACACATGCACCACCTGTACAACTTGGAAAATTCTACAACTGATAGTACACTGCCTTTGATCTCCAATATCAAATGAGTAACTCGAATTCTCTGCATGCATGAGTTAATTTAGGTTAATTGATCAGTTAACTAGATGATCACTCAATGTGAAAAAATTGACACACCCTTGACTAAACCTCCATTAGTTCTACTAACAATGAGAACTAGTTACATTGCCAATAACTCAAATTAACTGAAATAGATTGCTACAAATTAACAATCACTCATGTAGAACTGAACTCAAGTGTCTCCAAATCGAATTAACTGAGTTAACTGAGTGACAAGATCTATGTCACCTCAGTTAACTACCTCCAAGTATTCTGCTGAAATTGAAATTCATTTTTTTCCTAATTTAATCAAGGCAAAATTAAATTAGGATTTTATTGTTGCATTTTCAACACTCCCTCTCAGCAAGAAAGGAATTATTAGATACCCCAATAATGATTCTATGAAATTTTAATTTTCCTCTTGAAAAAGACTTTGTCAAAATACATGCATCCTGTTCCTCTGTTAGAATGTATTGTAACAACATAATCCACCTTTGCACACAATCTCTAATGGGCCTCTAAATTAGACATAAATTAAGGCCCATGCCTCTAAATTAAACAATAACTTAAGGCCTATGACCATCCTTCAGCACATTAAACCTCTCTTTTTGCATTAGATAATTTATTTTTAACTTTAATATATTCATTAGGAAGGTTTATGAATAATTGGATATTTGTGCCTAATATTACTTCTTTTTGTGGAATATTATGATAATATTGGGCAGATGATGAAGAGTTGGAGGAGGAGATCATCTAGGGACTCGTTCCCTACTACTGGAGGATCAATAATAAACAATAAGTCAACAAGATATTATGGAATTATGGCACAAATGGTGGAACTCCAATGATTGAGAAAATCTAGGAATGTGTTCCACTAATCAAGGGAGCAGATCCACCAATCAAAGGGACTAGATCCACTAATCAAGGGATTTTGGTGGGGAAAGCTTCCTCCATTCATGGGGAATGATTCCTAATCATTTTGTATAAGTACCAAGTCGAATTTGCCTCTAGTGGACTTTTTTTTTGGGATCTTTAGACTTTTAAATTTTGATTAGTGTTATGATGTAGGGAGCTTGTAGTTTTGCAGCTCCATTGTATTTTCCACGCAGAGATGTAATTCTTTTGATGAAAATAATGAAGATTGGTATCATGTTTAGCTTCTATATCTTGTTCTCCTCCACATGTTTTTGAGTTTCCTTGAGCTTTGCCATCCCAGGAACTTCAGAGCCCTTTTTGTATCATTGTCTTTCCTTCTTTTTATTGCTTATTCACATGCATCTCTAGTTCTTATGTCTTTCTATTTCTGCATTTAGTTTCTTGTTGTAGGATTGATTTAATGGTAAGTGTTAAAAATAGACACTGAGTTGTCAATACAATTAGGATAGGATTTGATTCATAAAAGAGGAAAGAATGTAATGACAAAGAGCCTAGATGATCGAGAATAGAGTGAGTAAGCGAGAGGTGTGACAGAGATAGGGTTTGAGATTGAAAAAGAGGTCAAACAAACTGTTGTAATCGAGTTAAGAGCACCAAGACTCTATAATTTCCATTTTGTTGAATAATTGATGAAGTATGGTGTGGACGCATTGTTCTGGTGCCAGAATTCATTTGTCTATGTGTATCGATTTTCTGGACCTTAATCAAATGTTTTTCTCTGTTTATGTGTTTTATTGGTAAAATCACAGTTGATTAGCGTTAAAATTTAGCACTAAACCCTTCGTTAAATGTCTTTCCTTAGGTTCTGTATCGATTAGCATTAAGAGTTAACATTGAGAGTTAGCGTTAAACCCTTGGTTAAGCATCTTTCTTTAAGTTCCATATCGATTAGCATTAAGAGTTAACCCTCAGATTAAGCGCTAAACCCTTAGTTAAACATCTTTTCCTTAAGTTCCGTATTGAGCACATGGGTGGTTTTCCAAGGATGGTAAGTGGTATCTCATGCGCCCTAAAGGTGGGAAGTAGTATTCAGAAATTTCACGCGATTACCCTTAGCAGGTGACACGTAGCATAAGAAAACAACTTTTCTCGCATGCTTTCAGAGTATTAACAGTCATGCAAGATTTCGCAGGAGATTACGCGATAGCCGTTTGATTGGATGGGTCACATCGACAGTGAAGATTGGCCTTGCTAGTTGGCGAGTGGGTTGCACGATAGCCATTGGATCGGATGGGTCAGATCCAATGGTAATCGCGTCGGAAGCTGCATATGATTTAATCTAGATTTCGGACGCGATGTTTTATGGACTTTGATTTAATCCAGTTGAATTCCGGATCGATCATAGCTATTCGTTATGAAAGGATGAGATTTGACGATAATCACGTCAGAAGATGCATGTGATTTAATCTAGATTTCAGATGTGATAAAGTTTTGAATAGGATTAAATTTATTTGGGATCTGGTCATAATGTCAAAGAGTTGAGAAACGCGATATCCGTTGGATCTAGCAAAGTGAGATCAACAGCAAGGATTGAAGCGCTTGATAAAGTCAGATAAGCAGGACCCTCTGGGTGAAAATCCATGTACAGAGTCTATTTGTGTGTGCTGATTGGTTACAAAGCTAAACTGTAGTCGAATTACAGCCTACCACCTCATTTTCGTTAAGACAAAATGACAAAAAGAAAAACAAAGTTATTTTATTCATTTACATGTACAACAGTAGAAGGTTTGATGGTTTGAATTTGCATGCTTAGAATAGTAGGATTGCATACATGTTAACTTAGCATTCTTTTGCAGCAAAGCCTCTGAAGAGTTAGTTAGAAAATGGACCTGTGTTTTAGCATTTGATTTTGTTCTCTTTCCTTATACTTTCTTTATTGCAATAGGTTAAGGTTCCATTTCAAGCATTTCATCTTATGCAATTAGTTTAGCATTTGACTTCAGTACATGCACTCCATTACATCATGACAACAAAGGAAGGGCAAATTGTATGCTGCACATATAGTGCTGATACCTCTTAAGTTTGTCAAACCCCAGGTTGATATTTAAAGTTGGTAGCCTTGGGAGTTGCAACTTATTATTGCAATACCAAGGCTCATCACTTTTTGGCACCGTTGCTGGGGAGGTATCAAAGTATGCATTGTTTTCTTCCCTAATTGATTCATTTCTTTTTACTTTTTGCAAAAACAAAAAAAATTAGTTGCATTAGGCATATTTAATTTCAATAGTAGAAAATTGCATTGCATTATAGTTTTCATTCAATCATAAAAACAAAAACAAAAAAATTCTCCAACACCAACCCACCCCCCCATTTGATCACATGGTGCAGTAAGAGCCATATCACCATCCACTTTTGCAGGTAGAAGAAGAAGAAGATGACAAAGAATGGAGAAGAAATTGATGGCGATGATGACAATGAGGAAAATCCTATTGGATTTCCCATTCAAGATACTGATGGAAGTGTACACATGAAGAACATCCCTCCCTCTTTTCTTCCAAAATTTCATGGTCTAAGGTCAAAGGATCCGGAAACCTTTCTCTTTGAATTTGAGATTGTTTGTAGATCTTATGGTTACTTATTAAAAGCTCAAAAACTGAGATTGTTTCCAGCAACTTTGAAGGATAGATCTCTTAGATGGTTCATGAGTTTAGGGACTAATTCAATAAGATCATGGAATGATATGCAAAATATATTCACTCAAAAATTAAAAAGATCATGATATTAAATAAGAAATCTTTAGAATGAATCAAAGAGAAGATGCGAGTCTAGAGGACCTAGTAGAGAGGTTCATGTATAATGTTAAGAGGGAAAAGCTACACCATTTAGGATCCGACACACTAAAAACCCTCTTACTTAGAACAATTAGGGATGAATGGATTGATCTCCTTAATCTCATGAGTAGAGGTGATGTATATCAATTGTCATTTGAGGAAATTTGTGAAACATGCAAACACATGTCAAGAGGAAAAGAAAGAGTAGGTAAATCAGCATCAAGATCAGTAAGTCAAGCTAAACCTAGAAATTTGTTTGATGATTTTAAAATAGAAATTCTTAGCAGTGTAACAAAAAAAGAAGAAATTTTAAGAATACAATATGTAGGAAAATAAAATGCTGATATTTGTGTTGCAGAATCACGGAATGTTAAACATTGTACATCACTACCAAGGTTGAAGGAAGTTCACCAAGTGAACAATGGAGCAAGTCAATTGACAATGTAGCAATGTTATATAGCTCCAAGAGGACCATGGAATACTATTCAGCCTGATATGATGCACGAGCCTAATTCCCAATTTCAAGGTTATGCATATTCACCTCAAAGTAATTGGAACACACCTTTTACTTGGTAACATTGGCCATCTCAACCTCAAAACAAATCTTGGCAACAAGGTTGGCAAGGAACTTATGGGAACTATCTACAATATCCTCAATATCCTCAGTATTTTCCTCAATATCCTCCACACCAAACTCCATGCTATCCTTACCATTCACCTCCACCACAACCATGATCCCATCCACATCCATTTCAAATATACACTCCCACTCAACTACCTATACCACCATTTCCAAACCCACATATTGAAGTATCTCAGATCACTTACAATGCTAAGATACAACATTTCCAAACATCTCCTCTTGAGATCAATGGTATTCACCATAATTCAGGAAGAGTATTGAAAAAAGAGATTCTATTGATATCCTTGAAGGAAAACATGCAGAAGAAGAATATTCAAAAGAGAAGATCAAAGAACCATGGGCTGAATTTGATGAAGAGCAAACTGAAAAATCAGAGAATGAGAAAACTCCCACTCGGTTATCATCAAACCCTCCATGGGTTCAAGAGAACAATCAGAAAAAAGAGGAAGATTTGAAGGTCATGAAAGAAGAAGACATCCAAGACGATCCAAATCAGCAAAGGGACCAGGGATATCACAACTACATTGAAATGTGGTTCCAAACATTCACTAAGTTGCAGCATCACTCTCTTCCTCGACTATGCTTAATCCTTTCAAATTCAAATCATTTGGTCTCTGAAATCCAGGTACATGTCAAAGCATACATTTCAAACCTCAACATGATTTTGTTTTTTATCTTGATGTGCACATGGCTACATTGGAAGTATTTTTATACTTGAAAGTGATTTTGTTTTTCAAGTAGGGTAGGGTAGAAAAAAAAAGAAAAAAGAGGAAAAAAAACATAAGGGAAAAAATAAAAATCTCAGGTGAAAACCTCCTTTGAGGTGCCTCAGATTGGCTCATTAATTTAAAACATCCATGAGGTGGCCAATGGGTTGGGAAAAAATAAAAAAAGGAAAAACGAAATGATCCTAGGTGAAAACCTCCTTTGAGGTGCCTAGGCAGACCTACTAGTTGAAAACTGCATTGACGCAGCTAGTAGGCCTAGAAGAAAAAGAGAAAAAATAAAAGAAATCCTTGCTCCATGCATCTCTTTGATAAATGCATGTAATCTACAACATCTGCAAGCAACAAGAACAAGTTGGTCAAGCCTAGTCAAAAGAAGTCAAATTTTGACTTTCTCCTCCTTTTCTCAAATGCTCCAACAAGGCCAAGGCCATGCGAATCCATCACCCTCATCTGTTTTCACCATCCACCCATCATTCTCAAGCTTCGACCATTCAATTTGCTTCATATCATAAAAAAACTACATGATGCTCTGTTTTACTACAGGATACAAAAATACATGGAGCAGAAATTTGTTTTTTCCATAACTTGAAAACCATGCATCCATTTTCCAAGATGTTTCAGGGGGGGATGCATATGGATGATAGTAACATGCCCAAGAAATTTCAACAAATTCCATTGCACGTTTTCCAAGAAATTGGTCTACATCACCTTCAACCATTTTTTCATTTTCTCGAGAGCCGTGCATCCATTGACCAAAATGTTTCTATGGGGAGGTGCATAAGATGATGAGAACATGCTCAAAAAGTTTTAGGTCAATCTAGTGTACTGTTTGGGAGGTATGGACAAAACAAGTCATTGTCCTATAAACCTACAGGATACAGAACAACACCTACAGAATTGGTAGTGAGTAGTTTTAAAGGAGATCCAGAGGTCAAAGAAGATCCTCCAAAGCTTAGCAGCAACATCAGGATCATCAACATCACCATGCAACACTTGCACATCAACATCAACTCAGCAGCAACATGCATGTCTCTCCAACAACCATCAAGTAGGTACAAGTATGCAATTCTTGACATCTTCTCTTGAGCATATCATAGTTAGAAATTTGTTGTCAATGCATGAGAGATGAGGTTTTATAAGCTAAGGATGGGTAAGCAGTCTCAACCATGTTCAACTAGTTAATTGTAGCTCACTCCTTCACTGATGCAATGTTGAAAAGTCAAAAGGGTGATGATTTCAAAGAACGAGGACATAAGTTAAAAGAAGAATTTTTTTGCAAAGGGCAAGTCACCACATCACTCTAAGCCCTCCATCCACTTCATATTCACTATCTATTCATCATTCATCCAACCCATTTCATTCTTGAAAAAAACAGACAAGAGCATCCTCCCCATTTTCACAAACCTACACAACTCCCTTTGAGCCCTAGCATCATCATCCAATCCCTCTTCATCATTTCTCATCACTCCCATACAGTTAGAAGACTTTGAAGGAAGAAGGAATGACTACTACAAGAAGGTAGAATGCTGCTACAAGAAGGAAGAAAAGAAAATTATGCTAAAATCACAAAATGACAGTGCCTAAGAGAAACCTATTCAAAACAGAGAACTCCAAGGCCATTAGGAAATCATATAGGCCACAAGGAGAAGAAGAAGGCAACAAAAAGAAATAAGGCATTCACCAACAAAATATGAATCAAACTGCAGTGATGTTAGAGGTGTTCAAATGGCAGAACAAGGTAGAAGAAGGTTGATAAAGGTGTGGAAGACCTTGCCAAATTGAAAAATATTCAAGAACCAATCTTGAATAAGGAGAAGAAAGCAAGCTAATGGTCTCAAGAAAAAATAAATTTTCTTTGCACACATATGTTTTTGGGCTTGTCCTTGCAGAACTTGCAGCCAATATTCTTAATGCACAAGAGAGAGGCCACTAGGGCCATGAAGGAGGCACAATGAGGACACTAAGTTGCTCAGAGGATGAGCAACCCTTTCAGCAAGGGGGTATGATGGGCCTCTAAATTAGAAATAAATTAAGGCCCATACCTCTAAATTAAACAATAACTTAAGGCCTATGACCATCCTTCAACACATTAAACCTCTCTTTTTGCATTAGATAATTTATTTTTAACTTTAATATATTCATTGGGAAGGTTTATGAATAATTGGATATTTGTGCCTAATATTACTTCTTTTTGTGGAAAATTATGAGAATATTGGGAAGATGATGAAGAGTTGGAGGAGGAGATCATTTAGGGACTCATTCCCTACTACTCGAGGATGAATAATAAATAATAAGTCAACAAGATATTATGGAATTATGGCATGAATGGTGGAACTCCAATGATTGAGCAAATCTAGGAATGTGTTCCACTAATCAAGGGAGCAGATCCACCAATCAAAGGGACTAGATCCACTAGTCAAGGGATTTTGGTGGGGAAAGCTTCCTCCATTCATGGGGAATGATTCCTAATCATTTTGTATAAGTACCAAGCTGAATTTGCCTCTAGGGGACTTTTTTTTGGGATCTTCAGACTTTTATATTTTGATTAGTGTTATGATGTAGAGAGCTTGTAGTTTTGCAGCTCCATTGTATTTTCTGGCAGAGATGTAATTATTTTGATGAAAATAATGAAGATTGGTGTCAAATTCAGCTTCTAGATCTTGTTCTCCTCCATAGGCCTCTGAGTTTCCTTGGGCTTGGCCATCACAGGAACCTCGGAGCCCTTTTTGTATCATTGTCTTTCCTTCTTTTTATTTCTTATTCACATGCATGTCTAGTTCTTATGTCTTTCTATTTCCGCATTTAGTTTCTTGTTGCAGGATTGATTTAATGGTTAAGTGATAAAAATAGAGATTGAGTTGTCAATACAGTTAGGATAGGATTTGATTCATAAAATAGGAAAGAATGTAATGACAAAGAGCTTAGATGATCGAGAATAGAGTAAGCGAGAGGTGTGGCAGAGATAGGGTTTGAGATTGAAACAGAGGTCATACAAACTGTTTTAATTGAGCTGAGAGGGCCAAGACTCTGTAATTTCCATTTTGTTGAAAAATTGATTGAAGTATGGTGTGGACACACTGTTCTAGTGCATGAATTCAGTTGTCTCTGTGTATCAACGTTCTAGACCTTAATCAGGTGTTTTTCTCTATTTATGTGTTTTATTGGTAAAATCACAGTTGATTAGTATTAAAATCTAACAATGAGATTTAGCGCTAAACCCTTGGTTAAATGTCTTTCCTTAGGTTCCGTATCAATTAGCGTTAAGAGTTAACACTGAGAGTTAGCGTTAAACCCTTGGTTAAGAATATTTCTTTAAGTTCTGTATCAATTAGCGTTAAGAGTTAACCCTAAGATTAAGCGTTAAACCCTTACTTAAATGTCTTTTCCTTAAGTTCCATATTGAGCACGTGGGCGGTTTTCCAAGGATGGTAAGTGGCATCTCACGCGCCCTAAAGGTGGGAAGCAGTATTCAGAAATTTCACGTGATTTTCCTTAGCAGGTGACATGTAGCATAAGAAAACAACTTTTCTTGTGTGCTTTCAGAGTATTAATGGTCGTGCAAGATTTTGTGTGAGATTGTGCGAGAGCCATTCGATTGGACAGGTCGCATCGATGATGGAGATCGACCTTGCTAGTTGACGAGCGGGTTGCACGATAGCCGTTGGATCGGATGGGCCAGATTCGTCAGTAATCGCGTCGGAAGTTGCACTCGATTTAATCTAGATTTCAGACGCAATGTGTTATGGACTTTGGTTTAATCTAGTTGAATTCCAAATCGATCATAGTTGTTCGTTATGAAAGGATGAGATTCGACGGTAATCACGTTGGAAGATGCATGTGATTTAATCTAGATTTCGGACGCGATAAAGTTTTGAATAGGATTAAATTTATTTGGGATCTGGTCATAATGTCAAAGAGTTGAGAAACGCGATATCCGTTGGATCTGGTGAAGTGAGATCAACGACGAGGATTGAAGCGCTTGATAAAGTTAGAAAAGTGGGAGCCTCTGGGTGAAAATCGACGTACAAAGTTTTTTTGTGTGCGCTGATTGGTTACAAAGCTAAACCATAGTAAAATTATAGCCTACCACCTCATTTTCGTTAAGACAAAATGACAAAAAGAAAAACAAAGTTATTTTATTCATTTACATGCACAGCAGTAGAAGGTTTTATGGTTTGAATCTGCATGCTTAGGATGGTTGGGTTGCATTCATGTTAACTTAGCATTCTTTTGGAGCAAAGCCTCTTAGGATTTAGTTAGAAATGGTGTGTTTTATCATTTGATTTCATTCTCTTTCCTTGTACTTTCTTTATTGCAATAGGTTAAGGTTCCATTTCAAGCATTTCATCTTATGCAATTAGTTTAGGATTTGACTTCAGTACATGCACTCCATTACATCATGACAACAAAGGAAGGACACATTGTATGCTACACATATAGTGCCGATACCTCTTAAGTTTGTACGAACCTCGGGTTGATATTTAAAGTTGGTAGCCTTGGCAGTTGCAACATTCTTATTGCAATACCAAGGCTCATCAATTCTTGGCACCATTGCCAGGGAGGTGTCAAAGTATGCATTGTTTTCTTCCCTAATTGATTCATTTCTTTTTACTTTTTTCAAAAAGAAAAAATTTAGTTGCAATCCACTCTACCATTTGGGAGATATGGGCAAAGCAAGTCACTGTTCTATAAACCTACATGATACAGAACAACACCTACATAATTGACAGTGAGCAGTTTTAAAGTAGATCCAAAGGTCAAAGAAGATCCTCCAAATCTTAGCAGCAGCATCAGGATCATCAACATCACCATCCAACACCTGCACATCAACATCAACTCAGCAGTAGCATGCATGTCTCTTTAACAACCATCAGGTAGGTACAGGTATGCAATATTCTTGACCTCTTCTCTTGAGCATATTATATTTATAAATTTGTTGTCAATGCATGGGAGATGAGATTTTATAAGCTAAGGATGGGTCAGTAGTCTCAACTGCCTTCAAGTAATTTATTTCAGCTCACTCCTTCACTGATGCAATGTTAAAAAGTCAAAAGGGTGATGATTTCAAAGAATGAGGATAGCGGCTAAAAGAAGAATTTTTTGCATAGGCCAAGTCACTACAACACTCCAAGCCCTCTATCCACTTCATATTCACTATCTATTCATCATTCGTCCATCCCATTTCATTGTTGAAAAAAAAATAGACAAGAGCATCCTCTCCATTTTCACAAACCTACACTAATCCCTCTTCATCATTTCTCATCACTCCCATACAGTTAGAAGATTCTGAAGGAAGGAATGACTACTTCAGGAAGGCAGAATGCTGTTACAAGAAAGAAGAAAAGAAAATCATGCTAAAACCACAAAATGAATACATAGAACTCCAAGGCCATTAGGCAGTCATATAGGGGCCACAAGGAGAAGAAGAATCAAACTGCAGTGATGTTAGAGGTGTTCAAATGGTAGAACAAGGTAGCATAAGGTTGATAAAGGTGTGGAAGACCTTGCCAAATTGAAAAATATTCAAGAACCAATCTTGAATAAGGAGAAGAAAGCAAGTTAACGATGTCAAGAAAAAATATTTTTTCTTTGCACACATATGCTTTTGTTCTTGTCCTTGCAGAACTTGTAGCCAATATTCTTAATTCACAAGAGAGAGGCCACCAGGGCCATGGAGGAGGCACTATGAGGACACTAAGTTGCTATGAGGTTGAGCAACCCTTTTAGCAGGGGGGTATGATGGGCCTCTAAATTAGACATAAATTAAGGTCCATGCCTCTAAATTAAACAATAAATTAAGGCATATGACCATCCTTCAACACATTAAACCTCTCTTTTTGCATTAGATAATTTATTTTTAACTTTAATATATTCATTGGGAAGGTTTATGAATAATTGGATATTTGTTCCTAATATTACTTCTTTTTGTGGAATATTATGAGAATGTTGGGCAGATGATGAAGAGTTGGAGGAGGAGATCATCTAGGGACTCATTCCCTACTACTGGATGATTAATAATAAACAATATTTCAACAAGATATTATGGAATTATTTCACAAATCGTGGAACTCCAATGATTGAGCAAATCTAGGAATGTGTTCCACTAATCAAGGGAGAAGATCCACCAATCAAAGGGACTAGATCCACTAATCAAGGGATTTTTGTGGGGAAAGCTTCCTCCATTCATGGGGAATGATTCATAATCATTTTATATAAGTACCAAGTCGAATTTGCCTCTAGGGGACTTTTTTTGGGGATATTCAGACTTTTAAATTTTGATTAGTGTTATGATGTAGAGAGCTTGTAGTTTTGCAGCTCGATTGTATTTTCTGGAAGAGATGTAATTCTTTTGATGAAAATAATGAATATTGGTGTCATGTTCAGCTTGTTTATCATGTTCTCCTCCATAGGTCTCTGAGTTTCCTTGGGCTTGGCCATCCTAGGAACCTCAGAGCCCTTTTTGTATCATTGTCTTTCCTTCTTTTTATTGCTTGTTCACATGCATCTATAGTTTTTATGTCTTTCTATTTCTGCATTTAGTTTGTTGTTGTAGGATTGATTTAATGGTTAAGTGATAAAAATAGAGATTGAGTTGTCAATACAGTTAGGATAGGATTTGATTCATAAAAGAGGAATGAGTGTAATGACAGAAAGCTTAGATGATTGAGAATAGAGTGAATAAGTGAGAGGTGTGATAGAGATAGGGTTTGAGATTGAAACAGAGGTCAGAAAAATTGTTGTAATGAAGCCGAAAGGGCCAAGACTCTGTAATTTCCATTTTGTTGAATAATTTATTGAAGTATGGGGTGGACACATTGTTCTGGTGCAGGAATTCATTTGTCTCTATGTATCAGCGTTCTAGACCTTCATCGGGTGTTTTTCTCTATTTATGTGTTTTATTGGTAAAATCACAGTCGATTAACGTTAAAAGTTAACACTGAGATTTAGCACTAAACCCTTGATTAAACGTCTTTCCTTAGGTTCTGCATCGATTAGCATTAAGAGTTAACACTGAGAGTTAGCGTTAAACCCTTGGTTAAGCATCTTTCTTTAAGTTCCGTATCGATTAGTGTTAAGAGTTAACCCTGAGATTAAGTGCTAAACCCTTAGTTAAACGTCTTTTCCTTAAGTTCTGTATTGAGCATGTGGGCGGTTTTCCAAGGATGGTAAGTGTTATCTCTCGCGCCCTAATGGTAGGATGTAGTATTCAGAAATATCACACGATTACCCTTAGCAGGCGACACGTAGCATAAGAAAACAACTTTTCTCGCGTACTTTCGGAGTATTAATGGTCGTGCAAGATTTCGCGTGAGATTTCACGAAAATCGTTTTATTGGATGAGTTGCATCGATGGTGGAGATTGGCCTTGCTAGTTGGCGAGTGGGTTGCATGATAGCCGTTGGATCGGATGGGTGAGATCTGATGGTAATCGCGTCGAAAGCTACACACGACTTAATCTAGATTTCGAATGCAATGTTTTATGTACTTTAATTTAATCCGGTTGAATTCCGGATCGATCATAGGCGTTCATTATGAAAGGACGAGATTCGATGGTAATCATGTTGGAAGATGCACGCGATTTAATCTAGATTTTGGACGCGATAAATTTTTGAATACGATTAAATTTATTTGGGATCCGGTTGTTAGCCTCCTGCTACAGCAAGTTAATCATCTTTCATGATCGACATTTTTACATGCCAAATATGTCGTACAATTCATGCTGCAATGCTCCATATTTGCTACAGATGGCCAAAGAACTGTCCATGAAAGTGTGCTAGTCTAAATGCCACTGCTGTGTTCCAATTTTTGGTAAGCAATTCATTTTTGGTTTGAGGCAGTTTTTCAGTTGGAGGACTTCAAGCGAGGCATGTCTAACTCCCCTTCTTCCTCTTTCCCCAAATCACTCACTAACTTCCCCCAAAGAGGTCAAGATCTGCTTGATACCTCTTAGTTTCATCATTCTCCATATCATTTGCCTTGGTGAAGATCTGCTTCACTCAAGGAAGGTCCATACTGCTTCTATGAGTCATTTTCCCTCTTAATAGCCTAAGATTCACATACTTAGCGCTTTCTTATCACTTTTCATGTTAACTACTAACTTTACTATGTAGCTCCCTATCTATTTCCCCTTCCCCTACTAAAACTATGTATATTACTCCCCTATATACTTATCCCCTCCCCCTGGTTGAAAGATAACCATATACATCCTCGGGAATTGCTAAGTTTATCTGAAACTTAGCAAGAGCCCTCAATACCCCCTCTAACCATCTCCCAAATGCATAAGGACTCATTCCTTTGCATAGTTTCCCTTCATATGTATAAAAATCCATCTTTGGGCCTTGTTTTACCTTTCCCAAGGCATGAACCCCTTTTTATAGGCCTAAACCCTCCTCCGATCCGAATCCCCTCCCTCCGACGCGATATCGCTGTCGGAGGTGCTAACAGTGTTGGCCGCATATATATATAACACCATTTCCCTCTCCTCCGATGCGATATCGCTATCGGAGGCCCCCCTTATCATATCTCCCCTTTATCGCATTATACATATCGCGGCCGTCCGATCAAGCCTCAGATCCGACGGCCCGTATTAAGTCGCAACCCCCATTTCGGCGATCGCAACAAAAATGAAGTCACGCCCCATGCTCTCCTCCGACGCGAAACACTGATTTAATCTCAGCCGCCCATTCAGGCCCAGAGATCAACGACCCATATTTAATCGCATCACTCCCGTATGGCTCCGACCAGCGGAGCCGAAAAGTAATATAGCGCGGCATAAAGGCATTTCGGGTCCGATGGGTTTCGGCGTTTCTATGTGGCAACCCCATGACCCCGCCGATAGCGAAATGCCGACTTAATCTCCGCCGTCCATTTGGGCCCTCAGATCAACGGCCCGTTTTTGATCGCATTGCCCCATATATTGCTCCGACTGGCCGGAGCCGAAATAATAATAAGGCACGACATATATATTTTTCGGGTCCGTAAATGGCCCCTTGTACAGCGAAATGGAAAGGCTCCGACGGGCCGGAGCCGAAAAGTTATAAAGAGCAGTTTGAATGGGTTTCGGGTCCGCTTATCATTTTTATTAAAATCTGCCGAGTTGGGTTTGCCGATGGGCCGGACCCGATCTAAATCAAAAGGGAGCCTATAATGCATTTCGGGTCCGCGGGGTTCATCGCTCATCGGAGGCATTATGGTTTGGGATCCGCCGATCCGCCGATCGCCGATTTAGCGCCAGTCGTTGGATCGGCCCGCGCCGGATCCGACGGCCAGGATTTAGTATTTTGCACAGTGTCCGCCTAGCCCCAAATTTTGATGAAATTCATGTTTTAAAGGCATTCCGCCTGTTCATAATAAAAGGGCCATTTTTAATGTTTTGTGTGCGGCGCCCGTGCCCGCCCAGGTATAAAGGAAATGATGGTTTCCTTAGCCATTTTGAGATCGCTCCAGGCCCAAATACTTCCAAATGCAGGGATTTCTCCTCGGCATGCCGCCAGAGCTCCTTTATTCGACCCAGTGTTGCAAAATTTATCAGTTTAAGGACCATTTTTGATCGGCCATGCGCCGATAGCATTCTAGGGGCCACGGAAAGCACTTGCAGCAGTTATTTTGCATTCAAAGAGCAGAATGGGGCGATTTGACAGTTATAGAGTATCAGTTCAAAATATCAGCAGCCTAAAAGCAGCAGAACATTAAAGAGGCCCCCATCAAAGTCAATAAAGCAGCTCAGAGCCATCAAAGCCCACCAGATCACAGTTATGAGCATTAAAGCCAGCATTAAAGCCACTTTGCAGTAGCAGAACCGCCTAAAGAGGCAATTCAAGTGTTTAAAGCCCAGTTATTGCCAGAACAGTGTATAAAGACACCTGAGAGCAGCGCTGCAAGTTCCAAAGGTGCAGTTATGGCAAATTTCCAGTGCAGAGCTCCAAATGACCATATTAATTCATTCTTGAGGCTGCTGTCCCTGCGCAGCTGATTAGATAGATATTTTTTCATTCATTCCAATAAATGTTAGGTTACAATCATTCATTTCTCCAGATCCGCCCTCAGATCTGCTGTTTGTACATATTTTTAGATATTTTCTCTATAAAGACCACCCTCTGTATAGTGTAAAGGGTTGGTTGGTTGTATTTCTCATTCCAGACTTGCGCTATAAGCTTAAGAACTTCTGTAATCAAAGATTGCTGGAATATTTGCATCTGAACTGGCTGGTTGTGCTTTCAATGGCTGAAGAGCTTTGATGTGGAATTCATGTGCTTGCTCATGGTTCAATAAGTCTTTCCTCCCTCTGTTTATCAGTTTATATGTATCTGTATCATCTGTATATCATAATCTAAGTTGCAGGAAGAAGGAATAGTTCAGAGCTGGCTTTCATGCCCTCTGTGCTCAATTCTTGTAACTTTTCTATGTTTTCCTCTGAATTAGTGATAAATATGCATACTTAATTGATCATGTTTAAGCTATTTCTCATTTCTGAATTCTGTTTAGGAATCCTTCATTGCTCCTATATAGTCTTCATCCACTTTCCCTCTTTGGCTGGATGAGAGATCCTTAATTGCCTCTCATCCCCTGACCTCCATTTCATCCTTGTTCCAGCATTAATCATTGTGCCATGTGTAGCTATCCTACTCCATATTCCCCTCTTCTGCCAAGGAAAACACACCCTTCAATTCACATTCATAGACTCCATGCCCAATGGTTTGAACTTCTTACACTTTGCATGCCAACTCTGCTTGAATAGATCAACCATCCCACCAAAACTCAAACAAAACCCATGTGCATCATATCTAGCCTAAAATCATCCCTTAAACAAAGATAAATCCTAAAGAGAGAGCCCTCTCTGACTGTAGGTAGGCTAGGACCTGCAGTCCAAAGATTGGTTTGTGGTTACCTCGGCCGTATTCCCTTGGGAGTCAAAGGGAACAACCTGAGTGATAACACCGGTCATAACATCAAAGAGTTGAGAAATGCGATATCCGTTGGATCTGGTGAAGTGAGATCAACGACGAGGATTGAAGCGCTTGATAAAGTCAGATAAGCAGGACCCTCTGGGTGAAAATTCATGTACAGAGTTTGTTTGTGTGTGATGATTGGTTACAAAGCTAAACCGTAGTCGAATTACAGCCTACCAGCTCATTTTCATTAAGACAAAAGGACAAAAAGAAAACAAATTTATTTTATTCATTTACATGCACAACAGTAGAAGGTTTGATGGTTTGAATGTGCATGCTTAGGACAGTAGGATTGCATACATGTTAACTTAGCATTCTTTTGCAGCAAAGCCTCTTAGGATTTAGTTAGAAAATAGTGTGTTTTAGCATTTGATTTCATTCTCTTTCCTTGTACTTTCTTTATAGAAATAGGTTAAGGTTCCATTTCAAGCATTTCATCTTATGCAATTAGTTTAGGATTTGACTTCAGTACATGCACTCCATTACATCATGACAACAAAGGAAGGACACATTGTGTGCTGCACATATAGTGCCAATACCTCTTAAGTTTGTACGAACCCCGGTTTGATATATAAAGTTGGTAGCCTTGGGAGTTGCAACATTCTTATTGCAATATCAAGGCTCATCACTTTTTGGCACTGTTGCCAGGGAGGTGTCAAAGTATGCATTGTTTTCTTCAATAATTGAGTCATTTCTTTTTTACTTTTTGCAAAAAAAAGAAAATTAGATGCATTAGGCATATTTAATTTCAATAATAGAAAATTACATTTCATTATAGTTTTCATTCAATCATAAAACAAAAACAAAAACAAAAAATTCTCCAACACCAACCCAACCCCCCATTTGATCACATGGTGCAGTAAGAGCCATATCACCATCCACTTTTGTAGGTAGAAGAAGAAGAAGATGAAAAAGAATGGAGAAGAAATTGATGGCGATTATAACAATAAGGAAAATCCTATTGGATTTCCCATTCAAAATACTGATGGAAGTGTACACATAAAGAACATACCTCCCTCTTTTCTTCCAAAATATCATGGTCTAAGGTCAGAGGATCCATAAACCTTTCTCTTTGAATTTGAGATTGTTTGTAGATCTTATGGTTACTTATTAAAAGCTCAAAAACTGAGATTGTTTCCAACAACTTTGAAGGATAGATCTCTTAGATGGTTCATGATTTTAGGGACTAATTCAATAAGATCATGGAATGATATGAAAAATATATTGCTAGAAAAATATAAAGATCATGATTTTAAAGAAGAAATCTTTAGAATGAAAAAAAAAAAGATGAGAGTTTAAAGGATCTAGTAGAGAGGTTCATGTATAATGATAAGAGGGCAAAGCTACACCATTTAGGATCTGACGCACTAAAAACCCTTTTACTTAGAACAACTAGGGATGAATGGATTGATATCCTTTATGTCATGAGTAGAGGTGATGTATATTATTTGTCATTTGAGGAAATTTGTGAAACATGCAAACACATATCAAGAGGAAAAGCAAGAGTAGGTAAATCAACATCAAGATCAGTAAGTCAAGCTAAACCTGGAAATTTGTTTGATGATTTTAAAATAGAAATTCTTAGCAATCTAACAAAACAAGTAGAAATGTTAAGAATACAATATGAAGGAAAAGAAAATGCTGATATTTGTGTTGCAGAATCACAGGATGTTAAACATTGTACATCATTACCAAGGTTGAAGGAAGTTCACCAAGAGAACAATGGAGCAAGTCAATTGCCAATGCAACAATGTTATATAGCTCCAAGAGGACCATGGCAGCCTATTCAGCCTAATATGATGCAAGAGCCTAATTCCCAATTTCAAGGTTATGCATATCCACCTCAAAGTAATTGGAACACACCTTTTCCTTGGCAACATTGGCCATCTCAACCTCAAAACCAATCTTGGCAACAAGGTTGGAAAGGAACTTATGGGAACCATCCACAATATCCTCAATATCCTCAGTATTTTCCTCAATATCCTCCATACCAAACTCCATGTTATCCTTACCATTCACCTCCACCACAACCACAACCCCATCCACATCCATCTCAAATATACACTCCCACTCAACTACCTGTACCACCATTTCCAAACCCACACATTGAAGTAGCTCAACCCACTTACAATGTTGAGATACAACACTTCCAAACATCTCCTCTTGAGATCAATGGTATTCACCATAACTCAGGAAGAGTATTGCAAAAAAGAGATTCTCTTGATATCCTTGAAGGACAACATGCGAAAGAAGAAGATTCAAAAGAGAAGATCAAAGAACCATGGGCTGCATTTGATGAAGACGAGACAACAAAATCAGAGAATGAGAAATCTCCCTCATGGTTATCATCAAACCCTCCATGTGTTGAAGAGAACAATCAACAAAAAGAGGAAGATTTGAAGGTCATGAAAGAAGAGGACATCCAAGATGATCCCAATCAACAAATGGACTAGGGATATCACAACTACATTGAAATATGGTTCCAGATAGTCACTAAGTTGCAGCATCACTCTCTTCCTTGACTATGCTTGTTACTTTCAAAGTCAAGTCATTTGGACTCTGAAATCTAGTTACATGTCAAAGCATACATTTCAAACCTCCATGTCATTTTTTCTGTGATCTTGATGTGCACATTGCTCCATTGGAAGCATTCTTATACTTGAAAGTGATTTTGTTTTTCAAGTAGGGCAGGGTAGAAAAATAAAATAAAAAAGAGGAATAAATGAAAATAAGAGAAAAAAATAAAAATTTCAAGTGAAAACCTCCTTTGAGGCGCCTTAGATTGGCTCATTGATTGAAAACCTCCATGAGGCGGTCAATCGGTTGGAAAAAAGAAAAAAGGAAAAAATAAAAGATCTTAGGTGAAAACCTCCTTTGAGGTGCCTAGGCAGACCTAATAGTTGAAAACCTCATTAAGGCAGCTAGTAGGCCTAGAAAAAAAAAGAAAAAATAAAGGAAATCCTTGCTCCATGAATCTCTTTGATAAATGCATGTACTCTCCAACATCTGCAAGCAATAAGAACAAGTTGGTCAAGCCTAGTGAAAAAAGGTCAAATTTTGATTTTCTCCTCCTTTGCTCAAATGCTCCAACAAGGCCAAGGCCATGCCAATCCATCACCCTCATCTATTTTCACCATCCATCCATCATTCTCAAGCTTCTACCATTCAGTTTGCTTGTTGTCCTAAAAAACTATAAGATGCTTTGTTTTACTACAAGATACAAAAATACATGGAGCAGAAATTTGTTTTTTCCATAACTTGAAAACCATGTATCCATTTGCCAAGCCATTTCCGGGGGAGATGCATATGGATGATAGTAACATGCCCAAGTAATTTCAGCAAATTCTAGTGCACAGTTTCTAATAAATTGGCCTCCATCACCTTCAGCCATTAGTGCATTTTCTCAAGAGACGTGCATCCATTGACCAAAATGTTTCTATGGGGAGGTGCATAAGGATGATGGTAACATGCTCAGAAAGTTTCAGGTCAATCTAGTCAACCGTTTGGGAGATATGGACAAAACAAGTCACTGTCCTATAAACCTACAGGATACAGAACAACACCTACAGAATTAGCAGTGAGCAGTTTTAAAGGAGATCCAGAGGTCAAGGAAGATCCTGCAGAGCTTAGCAGAAGTATCAGGATCATCAGCATCACCATCCAACACCTTCACATCAACATCAACTCAGCAGCAACATGCATGTCTCTCCAACAACCATCAGGTAGGTACAAGTATGCAATATTCTTGACCTCTTCTTTTGAGCATATTATAGTTAGAAATTTGTTGTCAATGCATGAGAGATGAGGTTTTATAAGCTAAGGATTGGTCAATAGTCTTACCCACCTTCAACTATTTGATTACAACTCACTCCTTCACTCATGCAATGTTGAAAAGTCAAAAGGGTGATGATATCAAAGAATGAGGACAACAACTAAAAGAAGAAATTTTTGCAAAGCCAAGTCACCACAGCACTCCAAGCCCCCCTTCCACTTCATATTCACTATCTATTCATCATTCATCCATCCCATTTCATTCTTGAAAAAAAAACAGACAAGAGCATCCTCTCCATTTTCACAAACCCAACTACTCCCTTTGAGCCCTAGCATCATCATCCAATCCCTCTTCATTATTTCTCATCACTCCCATACAGTTAGAAGACTCTGAAGGAAGAAGGAATGACTACTATACGAAGGCAGAATGCTACTAGAAGAAGGAAGAAAAGAAAATTGTGCTAAAACCACAAAATGACAGTGCCTAAGGGAGACCTAATCAAAACAGAGAACTCCAAGGCCATTAGGCAATCATCTAGGCCACAAGGAGAAGAAGAAGGCAACAAAAAGAAATATGGCATTCACCAGCAAAATATGAATCAAACTGCAGTGATGTTAGAGGTGTTCAAATGGCAGAACAAGGTAGCAGAAGGTTGATAAAGGTGTGGAAGACCTTGCCAAATTGAAAAATATTCAAGAAACAATCTTGAATAAGGAGAAGAAAGCAAGCTAATGGTCTCAAGATTTTTTTTTTTCTTTGCACACATATGTTTTTGGGCTTGTCCTTGCAGAACTTGTAGCCAATATTATTAATGCACAAGAGAGAGGCCACCAGGGCCATGGAGGAGGCACAACGAGGACACTAGTTTCTTGTTGTAGGATGGATTTAATGGTTAAGTGATAAAAATAGAGATTGAGTTGTCAATATAGTTAGGATAGGATTTGATTCATAAAAGAGGAAAGAATGTAATGACAAAGAGCTTAGATGATCGAGAACAGAATGAGTAAGTGAGAGGTGTGACAAAGATATGGTTTGAGATTGAAACAGAGGTCAGACAAATAGTTGTAATCGAGCTGAGAGGGCCAAGACTCTGTAATTTCAATTTTGTTGAATAATTGATTGAAGTATGGTGTGGACGCACTGTTCTGGTGCAGGAATTCATTTGTCTTTGCGTATCGGTGTTTTGGACCTTAGTCGGGTGTTTTTCTCTGTATATGTGTTTTATTGGTAAAATCACACTCGATTAGTGTTAAATGTTAACACTGAGATTTAGTGCTAAATCCTTGGCTAAACGTCTTTCCTTAGGTTTCGTATCGATTAACGTTAAGAGTTAACGCTAAGAGTTAGCGTTAAACCCTTGGTTAAGCATCTTTCTTTAAGTTCCGTATCGATTAGCATTAAAAGTTAACCCTGAGATTAAGCGCTAAACCCTTAGTTAAATGTCTTTTCCTTAAGTTCCGTATTGAGCACGTGGGCGGTTTTCCAAGGATGGTAAGTGGTATCTCGCGTGCCCTAAAGGTGGGAAGCAGTATTCAGAAATTTCACGCGATTACCCTTAGTGGGCGACATGTAGCATAAGAAAACAACTTTTCTCACGTGCTTTCGGAGTATTAACGGTCGTGCAAGATTTTGCGCGAGATTGTGTGACAACCGTTCGATTGGATGGGTCGCATTGATGGTGGAGATCGACCTTGCTAGTTGGCGAGTGGGTTGCGCAATAGCCATTGGATTAGATGGGCTAGATCCAATGGTAATCACATCAGAAGCTGCACGCAATTTAATCTAGATTTCAGATGTGATGTTTTATGGACTTTGATTTAATCCAGTTGAATTCCAAATCGATCATAGCCGTTCGTTATGAAAGGACGAGATCCGACGGTAATTGCATCGGAAGATGCACGTGATTTAATCTAGATTTCGGACGCGATAAAGTTTTGAATAGGATTAAATTTATTTGGGATCCAGTCATAATGTCAAAGAGTTGAGAAACGTGATATCCGTTGGATCTGGAAAAGTGAGATCAACGATGAGGATTGAAGCACTTGATAAAGTCAGATAAGCGGGACCCTCTGGGTGAAGATCCATGTACAAAGTCTATTTGTGTGCGTTGATTGGTTACAAAGCTAAATCGTAGTCGAATTATAGCCTACCACCTCATTTTCGTTAAGAGAAAATGACAAAAAGAAAAAAAACAAAATTATTTGATTCATTTACATGCACAACAATAGAAGGTTTGATGGTTGGAATCTGCATGCTTAAGACAGTAGGATTGTATACATTTTAACTTAGCATTCTTTTGCAGAAAAGCCTCTCAAGAGTTAGTTAGAAAATGGTGTTTTTTAGCATTTGATTTCATTCTCTTTCCTTGTACTTTCTTTATTGCAATAGGTTAAGGTTCCATTTCAAGCATTTCATCTTAAGAAATTATTTTAGGATTTAACTTCAGTACATGCACTCCATTACATCATGACAGCAAAAGAAGGACACATTGTATGCTGCACATATAGTGCCGATACCTCTTAAGTTTGTACGAACCCCGGGTTGATATTTAAAGTTGGTAGCCTTGGGAGTTGCAACATTCTTATTGCAATACCAAGGCTCATCAATCTCGTAAACGGTGATACAATGTGTCGATATGGTTGGATAAATCATGAAATAATGGATTCTCAGAGAATTTGATACAACTCTGATTGTGACTATAAATTACTGTAGGATCCATATTCCAACCAAATAACCCAACAAGAATCTTTATGATCCAGATAACATCACATGTTGCTTGAATTGTAGCCATGTATTTTGCTTCTGCTGAGCTGAGTGCCACAAATATTTGCTTCCTTTTCCACCAAGCAATTGGTGCTGGCCCAACACTGAAAATTCCTCTTGAATTTCTATTCCTGTCTAATGGACTTGCCTCCCAATCTGTATTTGTGAATCCTTGCAACTTCACTCCCTCTATCTGTCTATAACAAAGACCAAAACAAGTAGTGACTCAAAGGTATCTCAACACATTCTTTTCTACCTTCCAATATAGTTTGGTTGGCTTAACCAATGCTTGACTAATCTGGTTAACTGCATAACACATGTCTCGTCGTGTGTTCACCAAATACACGAGTGAACCCACAAGCTTCCAGTAAATGGTAGCCTCCACTTCCTCACCGGAAGTGGCATCCTCTTTCCTCCAATCACCTTCTAGAGGAGTGTCCATGGGTTTGCTACTCTCCATGCATAGCTTCTTCAATATCTCATTGGTATACTTTCCTTGAGAGAAGCCTGATCTGATAAACTTATCAAGATCTGATAAAATTATCATCACCAGTAAGAATCAAGTCATCGAAATATAAAACAATTATTAATAATTTACCTTCTACCACAATGTGATAACCGTTTGCATCTGCTTCACTTTTGAAGAAGCCCGATCCGGTTAGACAACTATCAATCCTAGTATAGAAAGAACATGGTGCTTTCTTGAGTCCATAGAATGCTCACTTGAGTCTGAACACATACAACTCTCCGTCGAAGGTATCAAACCCATATGACTGCTTAATATACACCTCCTCCTCAACAACTCCATTGAGGAATTCTGTCTTCACATCCATCTAATGGATCTTCCACCCAATTTGTGCTAACAGTGCTAGAATTGACCTGATGGATGAGTACCTTGCTACTAGATCAAAGGTCTCCTCATAGTCAATTCCATCGACCTGAGAGAACCCCTTGGCCAGAAATTTGGCCTTGTGTTTATCTATGCTCCCATCTACTACATGCTTTACCTTGTAAAGCCATCTTGAACCAACCACTGATTTGTCTGCTGGTCTTGGGATCACTTCCCAAACATTATTTCTAAAAATGGAATCATATTCCTCTACCATAACATCAACCCATACTGGTTGCTGCACTGCTTTGTCGAATGAGGAAGGTTTTGTCTCAACTAGCTCACTCATAAGAGCCATGTACCTAGAGTACTAATTCAGTGACCTCCTTTGCCTGCGCTGTGATGTGGGTTCTCCTACATTCTCTCTAGCACCCTACAATAATTTGTCAGCTTCCCTGGTCCACTTCCTTCTCTGGATGTGTTTTCTTGAGTGGATATCTCCACTCTCTCCTCCTATGCTTGTGGTTGCTCCACAACTTACCGACGTTCTTCCTTTGGACACAAAAGCTCCTGATCAGGCTACAAATGAAGCTCCTTCTCAAGAGAACACCTCATTGCTTTCTCCTCATCAAAATTCACATCCTGTCTAACCATTGCCATCCCGAGGGATGGAAAGTACACTCTAGGGAAAAGGCACCATTATTATTACTCATTTATTGAGTAGAGAGAAAGAGACATAGATAATTGAAGAAAGAGGAGAGGAGAAACAAGAAGGGGCACAAATACCAAGATAGTTGCTTGCACACAAACCATGAAAATTTCCAATATTTATTACAACATAATTCCATACATATTGATCATGCCATACAATGCATTTATTGTAGGCCGTATAGTAGAAAACATGCATAAAAATCGATATAGAGTTTGGTATGATTTTTGAGGCATTGACCACTATAAAAAATATGTACATATAGTACATAAATGTAGAAATTTAACGTGTAGATTCAAAATTTCTAATGAAATTTACGAGATCACAATACTTGAAGCTACTCTACTCATATGCAGAAGAAAATCAAGATCGAGAACACAAATCATTAACATGCATAAATATTCCACACACATACACAAATATTTGTCTAGGGGAAAGCAACTGTTCAAAACCCCTTACTATCTATATTGCACTAATCAAAGAATAGAGAAGAAATAGAATGCTTGCTCAAGCCTGAGCAACCCATACACTAGTATAATCTATCTCACTGCCTCACAGACTGACTCAAGCAAATATTTAGCCAATTTCTTAGCTTTCCAAGCTCCTATTTTCTTTCTCTATTTGATGAGGAATTAATCCATTATTAATTAGGGAAGTTACTAATTGAGAATTTCACAATTCCTTTAGGCCCTTCTTTGACTGCATGCACCACCTGTACAACTTGGAAAATTCTACAACTGATAGTACACTGCCATTGAACTCCAATATCAAATGAGTAACTCGATTTTTTTGCATGCATGAGTTAATTTAGGCTAATTGATCAATCAACTTGATGATCACTCAATGGGAAAAAAATTACACACCCTTGAATGAACCTCCATGAGTTCTACAAAAAATGAGAACTAGTTACATTGCCAATAACTCAAAGTAACTGAAATAGATTGCTACAAATTAGAAATAAATCATGTAGAACTGAACTCAAGTGTCTCCAACTCGAAGTAACTGAGTGACAAGATCTATTTCACCTCAGTTAACTACATCCAAGTATTCTATTGAAATTTAAATTTAAAATTTCCCTTTTAGCAAGAAAGGGATTATCAGATAATCCAATAATGATTCTATGGAAATTTAATTTGCATATTGAAAAATCCTTTGTCAAAATATATGCATCCTTTTCCTCTGTCAGAATGTACTAAAACAACATAATCCACCTCTGCACACAATCTCGTAAACGGTGATACCATATGTCGATATGGTTGGATAAATCATGAAATATTGGATTCTCAGAGAGTTTGATACAACTCTGATCATGACGGTAAATTACTATAGGATCCATATTCTAACCAAATAACCCAACAAGAAACTTTATCATCTAGATAGCATCACATGCTGATTGACTTGTAGCCATGAATTCTGCTTCTACTGAGCTGAGTGCCACAAATCTCTGCTTCCTGTTGTACCAAGAAATTGGTGCTGACACAACACTGAAAATTCCTCTTTAAGTTCTCTTCCTGTTTGATGGACTACCCACCCAACCTGCATCTGTGAAGCCTTGCAACTTCACTCCCTCTATCCATGTGTACCAAAGACCAAACTAAGTATTGCCTCTAAGGTATCTCAACACATGCTTTGGTACCTTCCAATAAAGTTTGGTTGGTTTAACCATTGATTGACTAAGCTAGTTAACTGCATAACACATGTCTCGTCATGTGTTCACCAAATACACGAGTGAAACCACAAGATTCCTGTAAATGGTAGCCTTTGGCCCTCCACTTCCTCACCTGAAGTGGCATCCTCATTCCTCCAGTTACCTACTAGAGGAGTGTCCATGGGTTTGCTACTCTCCATGCATAACTTCTTCAGTATCTCATTGGTATACTTTCCCTGAGAGACAAACAATTCCCCATCTCATTGCCATACTTCCAAACCAAGGAGATAATTCATGAGTTCCATGTTCTTCATCTCAAACTCTCTTTCAAGGTCCTCCTTGGAAGATCTGATCAACTGTTCATCACCAATAATTATCAAGTCATCAACATATAAAACAATAATAAATAATTTACCTTCTACTACAATGTGATAAAGGCTTGCATCTGCTTCACTTTTGAAGAATCCCAAACTGGTGAGATAGCTATCAATCCTAGTATACCAAGCACATGGTGCTTGCTTGAGTCCATACAATGATCGCTTGAGTCTGAACACATGCAACTCTCAGTCAAAGGTCTCAAACCGCTCTGACTGCTTAATATACACCTTCTCCTCAATAAATCCATTGAGGAATGTTGTCTTCACATCCATGTGATGAATCTTCCACCTCATCTGTGATAACAATGCTAGAATTGACTTGATGGATGAGTACCTTGCTACTGGATCAAAGATCTCGTCATAGTCAATTCCATCCAACTGAGAGAAACCCTAGGCCATAAATTTGGGCTTGTGTTTATCTATGCTCCAGTCTATTGCATGCTTTACCTCGTAAAGTCATCTTGAACCAACCATTGATTTGTTTTCTGGTCTTGGGACCAATTCCCAAACAATATTTCTGAAAATGGGATCATATTCCTCTACCATAACATCAACCCATACTGGTTGCTACACTTCTTCCTCGAATGAAGATGGTTTTGTCTCAACTAGCTCACTCATAAGATCCATGTAGTGAGTGTACTATTTTAGTGACCTCCTTTTCCTATGTTGTGATGTGGGTGCTCCCACATTCTCTCTATCATCCTACAATAATCTGTCAGGTTCCCTGGTCCACTCCCTTCTCTGGATGTATTTTCATGAGTGGATGTCTCCACTCTCTCCTCCTATGCTTGTGGCTGCTCCACAATTGTTACAGATCCATTTGGGCACATCACTTCCATCATTCAGATCAGTACTTTTAGGGCTCATCAAACCCTAATTTAGTTGCTACATGCCCTACACAAGTCATCACTTTGGATGCCTCCTTCCCTGAGAGTTTATTGGCTTGAATCCCTCCATAAGTGCCTCCTTGATGGACTAGCGCAACCTTGGTCAGGGGTAAGTGCACTTCAGTGTAGGTAGGCCTATGTAAGGGTGCGGTTTAGAGCACCTAGGACCACTTTGACCTGCGCTGGGCAAGATTGAATGAAATCCACATAAGATTCTGGGAATATTATTATCTTCTGGAGCTTTCTAGAGGATTCCCACACTTATCATCTCATATGAGCTCGAAATTGGATAGGGAATGATTTAAGTAACCTCCTAACCTCTCATCCCTTTCTCCATGGAAACTAACTCTAGTTTGGAAGGCCATTCAATACCATCATTTATGACCAAAACTCCTCCATTTTTCTATAAATTGAGCACTTATCTAAGTGATCAGGGGCTAGACTTTGAGAATTTGTAAGGAGATATTGTTGGTGTGAGGTTTGAGATTGTAAGAAAGTATTGTTATGCTGCTAGAGTGTTGTGCTTTTGATGTGATGTTGGTTGGAACCCAAGCTGGAAGAGTGACAATGGATCAGACTTCATGGTTGTAATTATTCCTTCTACTTAATAAAGCTGTTTGCACCTTTTCCCATATTCTTGTCTTTATGTGTGAGGATTATATGTGTAAATTCTTTCGATTCCATTTGCTTATAGTAGATAGATCTCTTGCTTTGATTGGTTTTTGTCCTCTTTTTATGGTTGTAGGTACTTTTTGAGCGGACTAAGTTCGAGAAGGAGCAGCAGAACCAAACAAAGGAGACAAAGGGGAAGTGAAAGATAACAAGTAGGTCCCTTGTCTTATTTATCTTCTATAGAAAAAGGTTAAGCACTTTAAATCTGTTGTTCTAGGTGTAGCTACATACCTAGGGAAATTGTGTTTATTGGTAGATGCAAAATTCCACATAACAAATTGTTGACTCCACTTGGGATTCGTTTTTCGATGTTTAACAGAGCTCGAAAACCACCTAGAATCGAGTCATCATGCTAGGGGCATGTAAACCAATCCAAGCATAGTTTTTTGTTTCAAGCTATTGGGCGTGGAATCCCCACTAAGGCATGTTTTGGGGCTTAAAGCCCAAGTTTTGACCAAGTCCATTCTAAAGACTCCGTGATTTGTGGGCGCGGAGTGCGAAGTCGTAATAGAGTCACAGGGTTGTCTACCCTTGTTTTTGTAATGTAATGTCAACTTGAAAGATCTACCCATGGTCCGCGGACCATGGGATTGTATAAATAGAGCAAGGCTCTAAGTGAATAAGATAGAAGCATGATGAGTCTAAGGGATTGAGTCGAAGTGTAAAGTGTGTCTTTGGGTCATAGAGTAGGATAAGGCTTTGCAGCTGAGTGCACAGAGGCCTAGTAGTCCATAGCTGAGTGTGCAGACCCATGCAGTTGAGTGCGTAGGGTAGGTCAAGTCTGTAACCATTGGAAGCATTTATAAAAGAAAAGTTTTATCATATTTTTGTGTATCTTTTCCTGTTTTAGTATTATTGGGTATGAATTGCAAGTTTACTATTTATTTGCTGCGTGAACTCATATGAATGTGCTGTATAAATAAATATAACATAAGGCATCCATTTATGCAAAGATAACTAACCGGTGTAAGAAGATAAGTAAGATCTCGAGTGTGACTTAGGGGAATAGTGCAAATCGTTGCTCCAGCAGCGCGGAAGCCCCACAACCCTTGGTTAGGGTTGCACGGAGGTGAATATATCAATGTGCGGAGGCCAAGAAAGTGCGTGAAGTAACCTGCATGAAGTTGGACCAAATCAACCTCTTAGACATCTCAAGGGTGCGGAAACCTGGTTCCAGCACCCTCCCATACTACTTTGGGTGAGACCTCAGTCCACGGTCTTGGACTGTTGCTGAAAGGGCCAGTAGTACAGGGATTTGTTTGGATAATTAACTTCGAACCTGGGTCAAGCCCCAACAAGCCAACAAATGGTTCCGTTTCTGGGATCGAGATCTGCATAGAGATGTCTGATGTCGTATCACTAGAATTCAACTAAGAAAGAAATTCAGGATTGGTTGGATAGGAAGGTCCACAAGTTCGTGGCGTAGAAGAACAAGAATCTGAGGCTATCAAAAGAAGAGTGGTTAGACTTCTACTTATACACAGAGATCCACAAAATTTTCTTCGCATCTTTCCCTACTAAGCTATACGAGTGGATGATGAAGCTAGAAGATATCCAAGGAAGGTGCAAGCTCGATAGACCTATTGTGTGGACCCTAGAATTGGTACGCAAATTGGAAGCATCGGAGAATAAGATCGTGTGTGCTGTTGATCATTGGCTCGATCGAATTATAGGAGGATTCATTACTAAATTCGTGGTAGGTACTTCAGTCAACTACAACGAGGCAGAGCGATGCTTCCTCAAAGGACTGTGAAGTAAGTACATTAAATCTTTGAACACTTGGATTAAAGTGCTACTGTTTGAAAAGCGGGTTATGTGAATAAATTGATGTTTGGGGCTATGGGAAGTGGGATAAGTTATGGAAATGAAGGTAGTGCAGAACTAGAAACTAGCCCCTTGATTTCACCTCCATGAGGGGACAGGCAAGAGCTTGCGAAGGTCTCACCAAGAAGTGCGATAAATTTGATAAGATAGAGGGTTCCGCACATGCCACCCCCATCCACACCACTGCCAGTTTCACCATATTCACACTCATCTTTTCCCATACCACTTCTGCCACCACTGTGAGTCAATATGGTAAGCACAATAAAGTTGCCAGTTTTCAAGGGAATAGGAATTGAAGATCCGGACCAGTTTTGGTTCGTGATAAAAGCTGTATGGGAAGCGCAGGGAGTTACAGATGAAAATATAAAGAAAGCAACATTTGTCTGTTCTCTTCAAGATCATGCGCTAACCTGGTACATTAAACATTCCAATGATAATCTGAATGTGGGGATCACAGATATCCAAACTGCACTAAACAAAGAATTTAGCGGGTTGAAATTAGAGGCACAGTCGATCATTGGGTTCAAGGAAATCACAATGCTACCAGGAAAGACCCCTTGGGAGTTGGATCAGAGACTGAAGTGCACAATTCACGAAGCTAACATGACGTTGACAGATGGACAACATCACAAATGGTTTGTAGCATCATTAATGCCACATCTAAGGAACGCGCTGTCATAACAGAGGCTAACAACTCAGGTTGAGGCCTTGGAGATCGCAATTAGATTGCATGAGACCCTGATACAGGATCCCAACCTGGGAGTTCAGCAGATTCATGCGCAGTTGAAAAACTTGTTCCTTGAAATGCAGAGTCTGAAACAAGAGAGGACAACTCGCTTAGAAGTGTGTAACGAGGTATGGTGTGTAAAGTGCAAGGGTCAGGGACCTGACAAGGACCACTGCCCAGTGTTTGCAAATTACCTCGCGGGAGGAGGACCAATGCCATTGAGACTGAAGGCACAGGAAAGACCTAACACAACACCTGTATTGTGGTGCACAATTTTTCAAATAGGAGGAAAACATGCTACAGATAACTGCCATTTATTGTAGAAGTACATGCAGAATTCACAACAGTTGTTATGTAATTTCTGTAGATCAGTGGGACATGATGAGCACACCTATAGAAGTTATGAGATAATGATGGATAGGACTCCCACCTATAGATTTTAGGTCGAAATGTAGCCCCTTGACTAGAACGTAGTGATAGCGCAAACTGGATTTCATGGGCGCGGACGAGGCCGAGGTGGAGGGGGACCTGGAAGAGGTCGCGGATAGCTGATATGTTACAATTGCAGAGGGCTAGGACATTATGTCCGCGATTGTATGGATTGACGTGTCCATCATGCTTGTATTTTACATTGTTTGATCATGAGACGGAGGATTGTCCCACACTAATAGCGTGACTGTGCGATAAAGGAGTGCTCCAACCTCCCTTGATTCAGAACCTGCAAATGATGAGGTCTGAGCCATGCGAGGAAGACCCTAATGTGAATATTGTGCTCCAAAGTGGAATTAATTCAAGGGATGACAAAGGCAAGCAGCCTGAAGAGATTACTTGGGTTCACAAGGATCCAACGAAAGAACCAGAGTTTGATTTGGAGCGTGCTAAGGAAACCTTCATGGAAGCTAGGAAGAGCTTCACTGGTTCCTCCACTTCAGGAAGCAAAGACAGACTGGAGCTTGAAATGGAGCCATCGATGCTTGCAACATTCTTGGAAACATGCATGAAGCTACTGCGCAAAAAAAAGGTTGTAAAGGGGCTGCAGGAACTCATAAATAGATGCATTGGGACCGCGCCAAGAGAACCATGCATAGTCTGAAAGCTCAGAAAGCACGCGACGAGGATGAGAAGGGAGATGAGATTGACCACGCAGATTAGAGAATATTAGATGGAGCGAGTGATTCTAGACCTAGGATCAAACGCGAATGTTTTTCCGAAGCAGACATGGGAGCGAATATGAAGGCCTACGTTGCAATGGTCTTTTATCCAATTGCGAATGGCGAACCAGCAAAAGATCCTACCTATGGGAATATTGTAGGGAATCATAGTGGATATCGAAGGAGAAAGCATGCTAGTAGACTTTGAAGTGATAGAGATTGTTGATGAAAACAATCCCTACCCTGCTCTATTAGGGATAGATTGGACCACTGACATGAATGGGATGATAAATATGAAGAAGCGCAAGATGATTTTTGAGAAAAAGTCTCTGCGTGTAGTTGTACCTTTGGACCCTACAAAAGGACCGCGCTACACAGAGCCAGTTTGAGACTATGAAAGCAATGACAACTTGGACTGCATCTACAAGATAACCGCGCGAGAGCAAGACTGGGTAAATCCAATCGCGGATGGACGAATCTCATGGGAGCGCGAAAGCTCCTGCACCTCGAATTCTGACGAGGAGATAGAACGATGGCAGAACCGGTTACACGAGGTAACCACGCTGAACTGTAACATGATGATGAGATCGCTGCACTGCGTATCAATGGAGGTAAGGGATCTTTCTATGCATGATGGGTTAAGCGAGGTAGATGACTTCCTGAACAGATTTGAAAGAGAGGTGCTAGAACAACAACATTTTGAAGCTTTGAAATGGGTACTTCATGCTATGCCCGCAAGGTGGTGGGATATGCACCAAGGGAGCTTCGTGGACTGGCACGAATGCAGGATAATGATGTGCATGTGGTTTGGGAAGCGCTAGAGGCGACTGATTTGTGTGCACATCTCACCAAGTGGACAAAGGTCTATGGGGAAGAGCGACAACCTGAGTGGGTGCACCTGTTCTGTCATACCCTAGATGTTATACCCATGAAATGGTATATAGAGACAGAGCTTCGCCATGGGACGAGTGAATGGGATATCTTGCGCATAGGGTTCCAGTTAACCTTCACGTTTGAGGATCGTTGGTGGGATACTATTGATGATGTGCTACAAGCAGTAAAAACATCTATCTTTAAAATACCCCAGGAGCCAATAGAAGTGATTCGGCCTGAATGGGCAACCCAGCTGAGCTGTGCACTGGAGTGTTACAATGTGAATACTGAAGAAGATGATGAAGATCCGCGAAAAGTTAACATTCTAGAAACTGAAGGTTATCGTGAGGTTCAAGGGCCATTGGTTGAAGACCTTGACATAATTGCGCCGGTAAAGACAAAGCAGGTGAACTCTGGTACGAAAGGCAAACCTAAGTATGCAACACTCGATGACTACAAGGATGACGAGATGGTGGATAAGGTCCCTGAGTTACTCTATGAGTACTAAGACTTATTCCTGACCAAGATCATAGATTTAAATGTAATTGTTGGTGATTTAGGGATGATGAAGATCACCTTAAAACCTGATGTGAAGCTAGTTAAGCAGAGGCCTTACCACTTGAATCTGAAGTATAAGGAAAATGTCCGCATAGAATTAGACAAAATGCGCACAACTGAAATCATTGAGCCAGTGGAAGAGTCTGACTGGGTAAGCCCTATGGTAGTGCAGGAAAAGAAGCAGAAGGGCGAGATAAGAATATGCGTGGACCTCAAAAAGTTGAATGACACATGTGTGCATGACCCATTGGCAACTCCGTTCACAGATGAAGTACTGGAAAATGTCGGGGGGCAGGAAGCATATTCTTTCATTGACGGATTCTCAAGGTACCACTAGATCAAAATCGCACCGGAAGATAGGAATAAAATGACCTTCATGACTGAATGGGGCTACTTTCAATACATCGTTATGCCATTTGGGTTGAAGAACATGCCAGCCATCTTTTCGCGCATAAGTGTTGCAGCATTCAAAGAATATATCCACAAGTTCCTGGAGGTTTATCTGGATGATTGGACTGTATTTGGATTGGTTAAGCACCATGTATCAAGCTTACGCTTGATGCTGGATACCTGCCGACGACACCAAATCTCGCTGAACCTCAAGAAGTGTAAATTCCTCGTTCGCTTGGGGAACCTATTGGGACTTGTGGTTTGCAAACAGGGACTGATGGTAGACCCCGTGAAGATTGTTGTGATTCTGAAATTGGAAGGGCCGCGAAGTGTCAAACAGCTACATGCTACCCTGGGACATACAGGGCACTATAGTAAGTTCATCAAAAGATATGCGTAGATCACCACACCAATGGAGAAACTGTTGAAAAAGGATGTCACATTTTGTTGGAATGATGATTGTATGAGGAGATTGGATGTACTAAAAGATAAATTGGCCTCTGCACCAATGCTGGTCTTCCCAAAATGGGATGTGGAATTTCATGTCGATATTTACGCATCATGTATAGCACTGGGAACGATACTAACACAGGAGGGTGGAGAGGGCTTGGATCACCCTATCACGTTCGCAAGCTGCAGGTTGTCTAAGGCCGAAAAGAACTATTCCACAATTGAATGCGAGGGATTGGCTATGGTGTACGCGCTCCAAAAATATTGACACTATTTTCTAGGAGGACACTTCAAGATGTATACAGATCAATCTGTGCTGAAATACTTGGTTAATAAGCCTGTGTTGGGGGGCCTCATATGCAGGTGGCTCTTATTGTTCCAAGAATATGATTTTGAGGTCGTTGTGAAGCCTGGAATCTTGAACACGGGAGCAGATCACATGTCGCGCATTGAGACGGGAGAGGAACCTACTAGTTTGGAGGAAGGATTACTTGATGCACAGCTCTTTGCGGTACACATAGTAGACAGACGCTTTGAAGATATAATCCACTTTTTTACAACAGGAACTGCACCGAAAGAATACTTTTTCCAGTAGAAGAAGGAACTAGTGGTGCGCGCGACAAATTTTTCTGTCATCGCGGGGCACCTATATAAGATGGGCAATGAGGAAATACTACGAAGGTATGTACCTGAATTCAAATGAATTCAGATCCTTGCGGAAGCACATGGGGGTGTTTCAGGAGGACACTATGCAAGGCGAGCGACCACGGAGAAGATTCTTCGTGCAGGTTGTGGTGGCTAACCCTTCATTAGGATTCAAAAGCACATTGTAAGGCCTGTGATATATGTCAAATAACAGGTAAACCACCGTGGAGGGACGAGATGCCTTTGAATCCGAAAATGACCCTGCAACCATTTGAAAAGTGGGCAATCAACTTTGTAGGACCTATCAAACCTCAAGGAAAGACGGGCGCGAGATACATTAGCACCGCGACAGAGTACCTGACTTGTTGGGTCGAAGGGCAGCTTGTAAAAGATTACACGATTGCTATAGTTGAAAAGTTTCTGTTCGAACACGTATTGACTTGATTTGGATGTCCATAGATCTTGATGAGCGATCACAGTACACATTTCCTGAATGAAACAGTCAATGCGCTGATAGAAGAGTTTCAGGTGTATCATCAGAAAAGCACACCGTATCACCCCCAAGCCAATGGGATAGTAGAAGCATTTAACAAAATATTGGAGATTACACTGACCAAAGTATGTAATGCACAACGGAGTGATTGGGACCTGCGTGTACCTACAGTACTATGGGCTTATAGGACAACGTGCAAGAAACTGATGGGACAGACACCTTTCCGGTTGGTTTATGGCATGGAAGCTATCATGCCAATGGATTATATTGTGCCTAGTCTACGCATAATAGCGCTCACAGGTATGATAGAACACGAAGCCGTGGAAGAGAGGCTCGTGCATTTGGAAGAACTTGAAGAGGAAAAGTTCCTAGCTAGCTTCCATCAGTAGGTACAAAAGCAGCGCGAGAAGGCCTAGCACGATTGCCATATTAAGTTGCGCACCTTCAAGGTAAATGATTTAGTGTTACTGTATGACAGTAAGTTTGATAAATTCCCGGGAAAGTTTAGAATGCATTGGCTGTGACCATAAGTTGTTAAGGAGGCCATAGACGGAGGCGCGGTGCAGCTGGTAAAGCTAAATGAAGAACCTTACCCAGGAAAAGTG
This sequence comes from Pinus tabuliformis, assembly GCA_031772625.1. NCBI lineage: Eukaryota > Viridiplantae > Streptophyta > Pinopsida > Pinales > Pinaceae > Pinus > Pinus tabuliformis. The sequence goes on along the minus strand of CM062816.1, from coordinate 1,354,372,628 downwards.
AATGGCAGTTGATTGAAGCCCTACACGGGTGGCTCGACTATCTGACTAGCCGGTATAAGCACAGTCTTCGTGCTCCAAGTAGCCGAACGAAGGCGTGGAACTATAAAAGAGGCAGGGGACACATGAACAGATGCAGGGAAGCAGTTTCGACACCGTGGTCTCGGAACAACGAGTATAGGGGATTCAATAGGAAACCGCTTAGTGCGCTGCCGACCTTGTAGCGGTTAGAGTAGAGTTGGAGGGACTCTGCACGAAGCTCTCCACACTAACAAAGTGACTCAAGGGTGAGTCACGATGTTTGCGTTGGGGCCTGTTGGGCATGGAATCCCCCCCAAGGCATGTTTTGGGGCTTAAAGCCTAAGTTTTGACCAAGTCCATGTAAAGACTCCGCGATTTATGGGCACCGAGTGTGAATTCATAATAGAGTCACAGGGTTGTTTGCCGTTGTTTTTGTAATGTAATGTCGGATTGAAATATCTACCCATGGTCCATGGACCATGGGATTGTATAAATAGAGCGAGGCTCTAAGTGAATAAGATAGAAGCATGATGAGTCTAAGGGATTGAGTCGAAGTGTAAAGTGTGTCTTTGGGTCGTAGAGTAGGAGAAGGCTCTGCAACTGAGTGCGCAGAGGCCTAGTAGTCCGCAGTTGAGTGGGCGAACCCCTGCAGCTGAGTGCGTAGGGTAGGTTGAGTCTGTAACCATTGGAAGCATTAATAAAAGAGAATTTTTATCATATTTCTGTGTATCTTTTCCTATTTTATGAATTATTGGGTATGAATTGCAAGTTTAATATTTATTTGCTGAGCAAACTCATATGAATGCACTGTATAAATAAATATAACATAAGGCATCCATTTACGTGAAGATGACTAACTGGTGTAAGAATATAAGTAAGATCTCGGGTGTGACTTAGGGGAATAGTGCAGAGCACTATTCCAACATCGTGGAAGCCCCAAAATGGGAGGTGGAATTTCATGTCGATATTTACGCGTCATGTATAGTGCTAGGAGCGGTACTAACATAGGAGGGTGGAGAGGGCTTGGATCACCCTATCACGTTCACGAGCCGCAGGTTGTCTAAGGTCGAAAAGAACTATTCCACAACTGAATCCGAGGGATTGGCTATGGTGTATGCGCTCCAAAAATATCAACACTATTTGCTAGGAGGACACTTCAAGATGTATATAGATCACTCTGTGCTGAAATACTTGGGGGGCCTCATATGCAGGTGGCTCTTATTGTTCCAAGAATATGATTTTGAGGTCGTTGTGAAGCCTGGAGGCTTGAACGTGGGAGCAGATCACTTGTCGCGCATTGAGGCGGGAGAGGAACCTACTATTTTGGAGGAAGGATTACTTGATGCACAACTATTTGCGGTACACATAGTAGACAGACACTTTGAAGATATAATCCACTTTTTGACGATGGGAACTGCACTGAAAGAATACTTTGTCCAGTAGAAGAAGGAACTAGTGGTGCGTGCGACAAATTTTTCTGTCATCGCGGGGCACCTATATAAGATGGGAAATGATGAAATACTGTGAAGGTATGTACCTGAATTCGAACAAATTTAGATCCTTGCGGAAGCACATGGGGGTGCTGCAGGAGGACACTATGCAGGGCGAGCGACCACGGAGAATATTCTCCGCGCAGGGTTGTGGTGGCTAACCCTTCATTAGGATTCAAAAGCACATTGTAAGGCCTGTGATATATGTCAAATAACAGGTAAACCATCGTGGAGGGACGAGATGCCTTTGAATCCGCAAATGACCCTGCAACCATTTGAAAAGTGGGCAATCGACTTTGTAGGACCTATCAAACCTCAAGGAAAGACGGGCACGAGATACATTAGCACCGCGACAGAGTACCTGACTTTTTGGGTCGAAGGGTAGTTGGTAAAAGATTACACGATTGACATAGCTGAAAAGTTTCTGTTCGAACACGTATTGACTCGATTTGGATGTGCGTAGATCTTGATGAGCGATCGTGGTACACATTTCCTGAATGAAAAAATCAATGCGCTGATAGAAGAGTTTCAGGTGTATCATCAGAAAAGCATGCCGTATCACCCCCAAGCCAATGGGATAGTAGAAGCATTTAACAAAATATTGGAGACTATGCTGACCAAAGTATGTAATGCACAGCGGAGTGATAGGGACCTGCGCGTACCTACAGTACTATGGGCTTATAGGACAACGTGCAAGAAACTGATGGGACAGACACCTTTCTGGTTGGTTTATGGCATGGAAGATATCATGCCAATGGATTATATTGTGCCTAGTCTATGCATAATAGCACTCATAGGTATGATAGACTGTGAAGCCATGGAAGAGAGGCTCGTGCAGTTGGAAGAACTTGAAGAGGAAAAGTTCCTGGCTGGCTTCCATCAGCAGGTACAAAAGCAGTGCGAGAAGGCCTAGCACGATCACCATATTAAGTTTCGCACCTTCAAGGTAAATGATTTAGTGTTACTATATGACAGTAAGTTTGATAAATTCCCAGAACAGTTCAGAATGCATTTGCTGTGACCATAAGTTGTTAAGGAGGCCATAGATGAAGGCACGGTGTAGCTGGTAAAGCTAAATGAAGAACCATAACCAGGCAAAGTGAATGGCAATTGATTGAAGCCCTACACGGGTGGCAGGACTATCTGACTAGTCGATAGAAGCACAGTCTTTATGCTCCAAGTAGCCGAATGAAGCCGTGGAACTATAAATAGAGGCAGGGGACACAGGAAGAGATGCAGGGAAGCAATTCTGACACCGCGGCCTTAGAACAACGAGTACATGAGATTCAACAAGAAACCACTCAGTGCACTACCGACCTTGCGGTGGTTCGAGTAGAGTTGGAGGGACTCCGCGTGAAGATTTCCACACCGACAAAGTGACTCGAGGGCGAGTCACGATGTTTGTGTTAGGGCCTGTTGGGAGTGGAACCCCCCCCAAGGCATGTTTTGGGGCTTAAAGCCCAAGTTTTGACCAAGTCCATGTAAAGACTCCGCGATTTATGGGCGCCGAGTGCGAATTCATAACAGAGTCACAGGGTTGTCCGCCCTTGTTTTTGTAATGTAATGTCAGCTTGAAATATCCACCCATGGTCCACGGACCTTGGGATTGTATAAATAGAGCGAGGCTCTAAGTGAATAAGATAGAAGCATGACGAGTCTAAGGGATTGAGTCGAAGTGTAAAGTGTGTCTTTGGGTCGTAGAGTAGGAGAAGGCTCTGCAACTGAGTGCACAGAGGCCTAGTAGTCCGCAGCTGAGTGCGCGGACCCCTGCAGCTGTTTGCATAGGGCAGGTTGAGTCTGTAACCATTGGAAGCATTAATAAAAGAGAAGTTTTATCATATTTTTGTGTATCTTTTCCTATTTTATGTATTATTGGGTATGAATTGCAAGTTCACTATTTATTTGCTGAGAAAAATCATATGAATGTGCTGTATAAATAAATATAACATAAGGCATCCATTTACGTGAAGATGACTAACTGGTGTAAGAAGATAAGTAAGATCTCGAGTGTGACTTAGGGGAATAGTGCAGAGCACTGTTCCAGCATCGTGGAAGCCCCACCACCCTTGGTTAGGGCTGTGCGAAGGTGATTATATCAGGAAGTGAAGGCCAGGAAAGTGCACGAAGTAACCTGTGCGAAATTAGACCAAATCAACCTCTCAAACAGCTCAAGGGTGCGGAAACATGGTTCTAATACCACCCCCCCCCATACTACCTCGGGTGAGACCTCAGTCTGCGCTCTGCGGACTATTGCCGAAAGGGCCAGTAGTACAGGGATTTGTTTGGCTAATTAACTTCGAACCTGGGTTAGGCCCCAACAAGCCAACACAAGCTTGTGTAAACATCAAACTGAATCCAAGCATAGTTCCCTATGGTTCAAGCCTATGTAAAAATGAACCCATCTCCATTTTAACCCTTGTTATTGCCATTCTATTAACCGCTCCTGTCAAATCAGCCTTGTTTTTTCTCCTTCCATCGTTACTATTTGCTTGGCCGATCATACGCTCTCACTTTGTTGTTTTACCCTTTTTGAGGAACAATTGCAATGAATGGTCTTATTAGCTAGCATCTTCACATAAATCAACATGTTTTGATAAGTTCCAACATCATTGGAACCAATTTTTATCCTAGACACCACTTGTTCCTCTAAGTGGAGTCTTCTTTAAGCTCTTTTCAGACTTTCTAAATATGAAAAGATTGTCGAGCACTTGTATTTTTCAGCTCGTTAACAGATTGGAAATGACATCTACTCAATATAAGTTTAACCCTTTTTCGGACTGAGAGATTATTTACGAAAAAGGAATATGTTGATCAAACATGGTCAATAGGTTCTCTCTTGTATTGTTTTATGCTTTTTTGGAGTTGAGAGACAAACTTACGAAAAAGAACTTGTGGATTTTTCTTTTCGTCCCTTTTCAAACTCTCTAAACATGAAAAGGACCAAGTTATCATTGTCGTTAAACTTGTTAAAACATCAAATAGTGACAAACTTGTCCATCATGACAAGACTGAGTTTCACCTTCGCTAGACTTGTTAAAACATCACATAGAAATGGACTCACCCAAAGGCTGGAATTATAAAACAAGCATATGTTATCCTCCTCAAGCTTGATAAAAATAAAGAGGCACTGGTCAGCAATGACTGGGGAAAATGGGAAAATGGGTAAACCACTTTATGGCACCAGGTCGCTCTTGAACATGACACTTTCATTTCATCATTGTGACTATTTGGGTTGGGTAATCTGCTTAATGGTCATCATACCTTGGTCTATCATACCATCCATTACTTTGGTTTTGGGTCAATGCTGCCACTCCATTTAGTGTCGCTGACATGTTCAAGAGAAGTCACTCAGTTAAAATTCATCCTTTTAAATATTCATAAGCCTTCATTTTCATGACCGCCATCCCTGAACGTTGTGTCATTAGTCACATTCCGTCTCCAAAAAAAATTACACTCATTTCGTGTCATTGATGTAGGATACATCAAGGTCCTCTTGTGACGAGTTACTTCTTGTTGACATTAGCACATTATCCAAGAAGTTTCTTAGAAACACCCTTTCATTACCTTGAGGCTTGCATACATCAATGGCAGGTTTCTCATTTTCGGTGATATGTTGACATCACTGACCTTCGACTGAAAGAATTTGTATGGTGTTCAACATCAAAACATCTATTCACACCATGCAGAATGTACTACAGTACCTTGAGGATCATTATCGTTATCGATGATTTCTCTCGCGTCTGTTAATGACTTACATCATTGGTTGGTAATTAGACGGTGTCTTCCCATGTTCAACTTCATATCACATATTCACATGGTTAGACTCGTACTTGAGAGAACAATTGAATGAGATAGAAGACCTTGGATCTAGTTTCATCCATCCGGGCTGTGATTTCAGGAAAGTACCAAATCATCTGTACAATGGATTTACACTAATGGTCATCCCATCATGGGTCTATATCTGTAGACAACTATCTATGTACATGTAATGAAAGTTTATATGCTCAACATGGGTATGCCTTCCCTCAACAATTCATGAGAAAAAATCAAAATATCATGATATTATGTATTGTAATCGATGCAAGTCACCATTCACTTCGGAACCTCCTAATCACATCGTAAAGCATATCACTCAACATTAACATTTTCGACTTCATGCTTTAGGGGGAAGCTGTTACAGATCCATTTGGGCACATCACTCCCATCTTTCAGATCAGTAATTTTAGTGCTCATCAAACCCTAATTCAATTGCTACATGCCTTAGACAAGTCATCACTTTGGATGCTTCCTTCCCTAAGAGTTTCTTGGACAGAATCCGTCCAGAAATGCCTCCTTGACGAACCAGCACAACCTTGGTCAAGGGTAAGTGTGCTTCAATGCAGGTAGGACCATGTTAGGGTGCATTTCAGAGCACCTAGGTCCACTTTGACCTACACTGGGCGCGATTGAGAGAAATCCACATAGGGTTCTGGGAATATTCTTATCTTCTGGAGCTTTATAGAAGATTCCCACACTTATCATCTCCTATGAGCTAGAAATTGGATGGGGAATGAGTTAAGCAACCTCCTATCCTCTCATCCCTTCCTCCATGGAAACTAACTCTAAGTTTGGAAAGCCATTCAATACCCTCATTTATGACCAAACCTCCTCCATTTGCCTATAAATTGAACACTAATCTAAGTGATAAGGGCTGAACTTTGAGAATTTGTAAGGAGATACTGTTGGTGTGAGGTTTGAGATTGTAAGAAAGTATTGTTATGCTACCAGAGTGTTGTGCTTTTGATGTTATGTTGGTTGGAACCCAAGCTGGAAGAGCGACAATGGATCAGACTTCATAGTTGTAATTCTTCCTTCTACTTAATAAAGTTGTTTACACCTTTTCCCATATTATTCTCTTTATGTATGATGATTATATGTGTAAATTCTTTCAATTCCATTTGCTTATAGTAGATAGATCTCTTGATTTGATTGGTTTTTGTCCTCTGTTTATGATTGCAAGTACTTGTCTAGCAGATTAAGTTCGAGAAGGAGCAACAGGAGCCAAACAAAGGAGACAAAGGGAGAGCGAAAGATAAAAACTAGGTCCCTTGTATTATTTATCTTCTATAGAAAAAGGTTAAGTTCTTTAAATCTATTGTTCTAGGTGTAGCTACCCACCTAGGGAAATTGTGTTTATCTGTAGATGAAAAATTCCACATAAAAAGTTGGCGACTCCATTGGGGAATGATCATCATTCCGGGTAGTTTACCTTCATCCTAGTAAACCCTAGTAGACTTTACTTGCTTCCATTGATCTTGTTTCAGCCTTTTTGAAGTGTTTTTTGGTAAAAATTGTGCTTGAAAGCCCCTCGGATGGCCTCTTTGGTACTAGTGCAGGTTTGGTCAAGAGACAAAGTGCTACATAGCACCCTTGGCTTTAGGACAGTGCACTTAAGCGTAATGTCTCCCATTCAGGGTTGCGTTGATCCTCCTTAGGTAAAAAATTCCTACTTTGACTTGATTTTTCCCAAATTTCCTTTTGTTTCTACTTGCTGAATGATCATTGATTGTTGTACTTCTGAAATCAATTTGTGTTTCCTCTCCCAACCCTGCTTTGGCCTTAATTGCTTATTGTTTCTTATATGATTTCTTTATCACTATCAATTCATTGTCAAAGTTAGTTTATAATCGACTAATCTTTGTTCAAAAGAAAGTGTTGTAAAAGTCTTCATTTCTTTTGAAACAGAACTGTCGTAAAGTCTTCATTATTGCAAAAAGATTGATTGATTGTATGTGCATTAGTTTCCTTTTGTTCATATCAGCATTAAGGGAATTGAAAAGAAAAACTTGCATTGTGCATTGAAAGAGTTTGTGTGTGCTCATAGGAATAGTTTAGGGAAATTGCATTAGATGTGTTCTTTGTTCTTTGATTAAAATAATCTGATTGCTCTAGCCCTACTAGCTAAGGTTTTCATTATTCAAATTGAAAGAAAATAATGTTTATCATATTAGTTGCATTCTAGGAATTTCAAAATACATCACATGGTGAACCTTGAAAGGCAAATTCTTAATCAATATCAACTTAAAATTAACATCAATTAACCTAATGGAGCATTGTCACCTAACACAAAACATTTAGAGGTTCTAGGCTAGAGACGTGTCCCGACATCATAAAACATAACAACTATCACTAAGTTGTCTACGATACATTTCGAATGTGATACCTCATTCCATGTACGTGAGTATATTGTAGCTTGTACATGTACCTTGAGGTATGTAAGGTAGTGTTACAGTACATAAAGTATAAAGGAATGTTCTCACTGTGCGGTTTCGCATTAGACAACGCTGATATAGATTGGGCTTCCACGTACTTTTGGGTATATATGGGAGGACTACATTAGGTTGCTATCCACCCTTAGGTAACTAAGTCGGCCTCCTTGTACACTGTGATACATCGAACACAATATTTGGGGATATTTCCTACCCGTACTTCTCGGTTCACCAAGAGGTATTCTGTAGTTCATAGTTGCTTGATAATCCTTTTGCCTAGATTTTCCCTCTTTTGTTTTGTTATGTTATTTTGATTAAAATAAAATTAATTGACCATGGATAACATCCTCCATGCTCACTCCTTAGTTGATCTTAGGTTGAGACATATGGAAACAAATCCGGAGTCCACCGATCAAGGAATTCATTTTGATGGGAATCCTAGTCCTTTTCCTCCTTTCGAAAATATTGGTGCTCCTTATATGGCTACATTGTCCCTTTTGGGATTTACCATTGGCTTGCCAGTGTGGTTGTTTTCAACTTCCTTGGTTCAAAATTTCGTGATTTCTCCTCAACCGAGTACTCCTCCAACTGGACAAAATCAACCTCCAGTTGATCCTAAAGTTGACCCTTTGCCTTCTTCCTCGATTTTTTCTTCCTCCCCTTCTTCCTCTTTGCATGGTGAAAGTATTGACACTAGTAACTAGGTGGCTAAGAAGAATAATAAAGGGAAGAGGAAGAAGAAGAAAATTCAGCAAGGGGGCAACCAAGCAACCATTTCTTTGAATGCAACTTCTGATGAGAAACCATTTGATAAGCCTCACAAAGTTTTATGTCCATGCAAACTTTGTTTGGGAGACCATCTTCTTCAAAATTGTCCTGATATTCCTCAGATCTTAGAAGAATGGTCTTCTCGTTCACATCATCCTGTGTCATCAAATTCTGGAGATCATGCTGGTGACACACCATCAACTAGTGGTAGTAAAATTCATGGAAAGAAGGGTAAAGTTAAGTTTCCCTGTAAGTTATATGAAGGGAATCACCCCATTCACCTTTGTCCCTATTTGGATGAAGCCAAAAAAGTGTTGGATAACCATCCTGCTTCTCCATAGCGACTTCCATCTAGTTACAGGAGACTCTTCCTTAATCCTTCACTAGTTGATGAAGTGACTAACCCAAATCAACCATCAGTCAAACCCACTCTCTCTGAATGTGAATCCCATGTGTCTATACCTAACCAATCACAGGTTGAGGAAACAGTTGACCCGATTTCACCTTCAGTTAATCGTACCTTTCTCGTAGAGAGTGAGTATGATACCACTTAGGTTCTTTTCGTTTCTTCAGATTCTAATGAGCTTGGAGGCAACCCTCTTGTTCCATCAATACAGGAGGAAAATCCTCCCGCTCTCGTAACTCAAGGGGGTAATTATTCCATTCTTATGGTACCCCCTCCAAGTAGTCTAGTCACTTCCTTTGATTGGAATCGACTAGAAAGATGTTGTCTTCCTTCTTATGTGCCTTTCTAGATCATAGTACAGGTTTGTAATATGGTTGTACCTAGCACTATTATAGATGAAGGTGCATCTATGATTATCCTTTCCTCCACTGCTTGAAAAGCACTCGGTTCGCTGCCACTTGTGCCTGTTACCCAGAATCTGTTGGCTTTTAATAGAGGAATCAATCAACCATTAGGGATCCTCCCTAAGTTGCCTATTACTTTGGGAGGAAAAATTGTTTATCTCAATGTGATGGTAGTCCCAGGCCCTTTAGATTACAATTTAATTATGTTGAAAATTGGCAACAAGAAATTTCTAAAAATAGAAGTGCTAAAAATAGCACAACTAAAAATAGCAGTTTGGGCATCAATGCTGGATTGGGCAACAAGGAATGAAAAATGGAAGTGCTAAAAATAGAAGTTATATTTTTATCAGTTCAGTGTGGATTCCTATTTTAGTCAGTCCTTAGACTAGAAATAGGAAGTAAAATTCGAATTTGGTCTTACCAGCAGTTTGAATATTAATTAATTAATTCAGTTTGAGTTAATTAGTTAAGGAAAATCAAACTTGAAGTCTTTGTTAGAACATGCAATAATTTCTCCATTGATTGGGGAATGTGTCCTTGATTTTCTCCACTGATTGAGGAATTAAGGATGAGTTCTATATTGAGAGGATCAGTTGACTTAGTTTAACTTAGTCAAGTCTAGTTAGATTAATTTAACGGTTTTTTAAATTAATGAGATTCAGTTTGTTGATGCTTGCATGCATGTGACAGCTGATATTTTCAGATCACTGAGTATTCACTCATGGATAACTGATGCATGGTAGTTCAGACAGAGACCCAGTTGAGATCAGATGAGGGATAATGTACTATCAGTTGCTAGGATATTCCTAGTGAATATTTGTTGTATGAGGAAGGAATATTATTCCTTCTAGTACTGTGTATTTGGACTTGAGGTGACAACAAGTATGATTTGGCCAATTCACACATGTTATGATATTGGACCCCAATCAAAACTGCGCAAGGAAATTGGGGCTTGGAGGACTTGTGGAGCCTATATATACAGGCCTAGATAGTCCATGAGCTACATCATTAGAGTACAGAGAGAGCAGGATAGCTTTTGAGCTGATTCTTTTTGTATGTTGTTGAGGATTTCCACTTGATTGATAATACAGAGATAGGGTTTTAGGATGGTGCTTTTCCTGGATAAATTCTTCTGTGTTATGTGTGACTGATTCCTTCTTATCAGTTATATGTGTTCATGCTTGATGTTGCTCATGGTTGATTAGCTTTCACAAAGTTTATGGTAGTTGTAGATCTAGTATTATGATTTAATACATTGCATATATCAGTTTGATCTGCAGGTGAAATTTCTACATGATATCAGTGAGCTAGCTGATTTGTAGAGAAAATTCTACATGGTATCAGAGCACAGGTGACCAAGGAAGAACAATATACAAGAAGGAAGAAGTTTGTGGTTTCTGAATATTGAATTGAGTTCTTATCACATCTATTTCACCGATGGCATTCTATGGTTTGAGGCTTGAGTATGCACTGGATGGCAGCTCAAACTATATAGGCTGGAAGGATCACATGGAGGCAGTATTAGAGGATAACGGGGTGAAGGACTTCATTGAGCAAGAAGTCCCCAAGCCCTCAGGATCTAATGCCCAAGAGTTGGTGGAATGGAGGAAGTGTGTGGCTAGAGCTAGGAGAATCATCCTGGAGGGAGTTCGAGATCACATAGTCTCAAGCCTCCATGGGAAGGAGACTCCGTTTTCGATGTGGAAAACATTGAAAGATATTTATTAGAACAACAGTGATCAGAGGAAGCTGGCACTGAAGGAAAAACTTCAAAAGATCAAGTGTGAAAAAGGACACAATCTCTATGTATCTGACCAAGCTCACCACATGCAAGGATGAGCTTGCAAGTGTAGGGGTTGTGACAGCTGATGATGACATGGTGAGTCTTGCACTCCTCGAACTTCCTAAGAGCTGGCATAGTTACCAGGACTCAGTTAATGGAAGAGAGAAACTGCTAGATTGGGAACGACTATGGTCAGATTTGATGCAGGAGGAGATCAGACGGAGCACCAAAGACAGTTCTTCATCCATGGAGGATGAAGAGAACTGTGCCTTAGCAAGTAAGGCGAAGAAGGGGAAGAAGAAGGTTTTTCTTCCCTAATCCAGTTCTTCCCATGATGAGAAGAAGGTTGACAAATCAAAAGTACGATGCTTTCGTTGTCATGAGGTGGGCCATTTTGTTACAAATTGTCCACTGAGGAAATCCAAGAAGGGATCCGGGGAAGGATTTGAGGGTAAAGCACTTGCTTCACAGTTCGAGTTGGATTTCACACTCTTCGCATGCATGGTTTCATCCATGGTGGGAAGTGGTTGGTTTCTTGACAGTGGAGCTTCTTTCCACATGACTGGCGACAAGAGTTTATTCAGTACTTTGGAGGAGAAAGATCTCCAGATACTCATAGCGATGGGTAATGATGAAAAGTATAGTGTCTCAGGTGTAGGCACGATTATTTTTTAGAGGAAGCATGGAGCTCGCCTTACCTTGACCAATGTCAAGTATGTACTAGGACTGAAGAGAAACTTAGTGTCGATCGCAATGCTGGAAGACAGAGGCTATGCTGTAGTCTTTAGTAAGGGAGAGGTTTTCCATAGACACATCATCACTAGATAGGTGAAGCAGATTGGTTCATGGGTCAAGAATCTGTATGCACTTGAGGTACAAGATGCATGCAAAGCATTGAGCAGAAAGGCAACTGATGGAGACTTGGTGGTTGAGAGGGAGGGTATATTACCTCTCAACATGTAGCGCTAGAAGAAGTCTTAGACGATTGTGGAGGAGCCACGATTGGTGGATCAACTTTCGGAGGTTGTGGAGTAGCCACGATTGAGTAGAGACATCTACTCATGCAGAGACCTCTAGTAGGGGGAAACTTCAAGCCAGGTGGGCTGAGGGATCACATGCAGCCATACCTCCAGGTAGGAGGTGGGGTGATGTAGAGTGATCGTCCCAAGGATGAGGGGCAGGATCCTTGAGGTACCCAACCTCTTAGATGAGATTTTGCTACGGGAGCCCCGATGAGGAGTAGTGAGAACTGATTGATTGGGTAGAGACAGATGCAAATGGAGTGACAGAGAGAGCTACAGTGTAGGGAATCCCAAGACAGCGTGGAGCATGTAGGCTGCAACAATGCAAGAGGCACAAGTGTGTTACACAGTGCAGGGTAGCATAGATAAGGGTGAAACGATGTGAGATGCATGGAGATGTTGTAGTAGCATAGAGGTCAGAGAGGGAGCACTTTTCAGCAGCAGGTAGAGCTTCAACATCAGAGTACGTTTCTAGCCCAACAGAGAGGTCAGTTGGGAGTTTTTTTTTTTTTGTTTTGTTCCGAGAGTTGCTAGAGCAACCACACTTGGTAGATGTGTTACATGTAGAACATTCCGAAGGTACATGATCGGGTTTGAGAGGAAGCCTTTCTTGTTGAGAGGGAGTGTTGAAAATTGGCAATGAGAAATTGCTAAAAATAGAAGTGCTAAAAATAGCAGTTTGGGCATCAGTGCTAGATTGGGCAACAGGGAATGAAAAATGGAAGTGCTAAAAATAGAAGTTCTATTTTAGCAGTTCAGTGTGGATTCCTATTTTAGTCAGTCACTGGACTAGAAATAGGAAGTAAAATTCAAATTTGGTCTTACTAGCAGTTTGAATATTAATTAATTAATTCAGTTTGAGTTAATTAGTTAAGGAAAATCGAACTTGAACTCTTTGTGAGAACATGCAATAATTTCTCCACTGATTGGGGAATGTGTCCTTGATTTGCTCCACTGATTGAGGAATTAAGGATGAGTTCTATATTGAGAGGATTAGTTGACTTAGTTTAACTTAGTCAAGTCCAATTAGGTTAATTTAACAATTTGTTAAATTAATGAGATTCAGTTTTTTGATGCTTGCATGCATGTGACAACTGGTATTTCAGATAACTCAGTATTCACTCATGGATAACTGATGCATGGCAATTCAGACAGAGACCTAGTTGAGATCAGATGAGGGACAGTGTACTATCAGTTTCTAGGATATTCCTAGTGAATATTCGTTGCATGAGGAAGGAATATTATTCCTTCTAGTACTGTGTAGTTGGACCTGAGGTGACAGCGAGTATGATTTGGCCATTTCACACATGTTATGACATTGGACCCTAATCAAAACTGCACAAGGAAATAGGGGCTTGGAGGACTTGTGGAGCCTATATATACATGCCTAGATAGTCCATGAGCTACATCATCAGAGTACAGAGAGAGTAGGATAGCTTTTGAGCTGATTCTTTTTGTATGTTGTTGAGGATTTCCACTTGATTGATAATATAGAGATGGGGTTTTAGGCTGGTGCTTTTCCTAGATAAATTCTTCTGTGTTATGTGTGATTGATTCCTTCTTATCAGTTATATGTGTTCATGCTTGATGTTTCTCATGGTTGATTAGCTTTTGCAAAGTTTATAGTAGATGTAGATCTAGTATTATGCTTTAGTACATTGCATATATCAGTTTGATATGCAGGTGAAATTTCTACATGATATCAGTGAGCTAGCTGATTTGTAGAGAAAATTCTACAAATTCTTGGGCGCAACTATGTTTATGACGTGGGAGCTATTGTTTCAACACCCTTTTGAGTGATGTGTTTCCCGCATGAAGGCATAATTGTCACCGTTGACCAGCTTTCATTTCCCGGTCCAAATATGGCTTCCAGTGAACCATCTTCCCTAAATGGTCATTTTGTCCCAATGGTATCTTCCCCACCATGGGTCAATTATGTGGCAACCCATTCCATGCCTACTTCAATGGACAATCAATTCCGTGATGTTGTACATTATGTATTAGGGGCATTGGAACCAGATCTCTCCTTCCAGAGCATCGTTCTCCCATCTGATGAGAACCTCTTGGAAGTCATGACCTCTTATGGGTTGTGATCAAGGAATCATGACGATAGTTCCTGGTCTTGTGCCAACCTCGTTTAAAAATGAAATAAGGAAAATGAGGATAGTTCATGGTCTTGTGCCAACCTTGTTAAAAAAATGAAACAATGAAAATGAGGATAGTTCTAGGTCTTGTCCCAACTTCGTTAAGAATATGAGGATAGTTCTTTTACTGTGTCAACCTCATTTAAAAAATGAAATAGGTCCATGAGCATAGTTCCTTGTCTTGTGTCAAGCTCGTTAAAAAATGAAACAAGGAATATGAGGATAGTTCTTTTACTGTTTCAACCTCATTAAAAAATGAAACAGGTCCTAGAGCATAGTTCCTTGTCTTGTGTCAAGCTTGTTAAAAAATGAAACAAGGAATATGAGGATAGTTTTTTTACTGTGTCAACCTCATTAAAAAATGAAATAGGTACAAGAGCATAGTTCCTTGTCTTGTGTCAATCTCGTTAAAAAATGAAATAAGGAATCTGAGCAGAGTTCCTTGTCTTGTGTCAAGCTCATTAAAAAATGAAACAAGGTCCCCTGGAGCAAAGTTCCAATTCGAGACTTTGATTAGATCTCGTAAAATCCCAGTCGAGTCTTTCACTTGATCTCATATATGAACCTTCATTCCATCCAACTCATAGCCACGAGTAGTATACTTAGGTGAATGCAATGAAGCTTGGGGGTATGCACCTAGAATCGAGTCATCATGCTGGGGGCATGTAAACCAATCCAAGCATAGTTTTCATTTCAAGCTTGTGTAAACATGAAACTAAATCCAAGCATAGTTTTTCATTTCAAGCTAAACATGAAACTAAATCCAAGCATAGTTCCCTATGGTTCAAGATTGTGTAAAAATGAACCCATCTCCATTTTAACCCTCATGATTGCCATTCTATTAGCCTCTTCCATCAAATGAGCCTTGTTTTTTCTCCTTCCATCATCATTATCTTCTTGGCTGATCATACGCTTTCACTTGGTTGTTTTACCCTTTTTGAGGAACAGTTGCAATGAGTGGTCTTATTAGCTTGCCTCTTCACATAAATCAACATGTTTTGAGAAGTTCCAACATCACCGGAACCGGTTTCTATCCTACCACTCATTCCTCTAAGTGGAGTCCTATTTAAGCTCTTTTCAGACTCTCTAAATATGAAAAGATTATCGAGCACCTCTCTTTTTCAGCTTGTTAATGGATTGGAAATGACATCTACTCAGTATAACTTTAACCCTTTTCCGGACTGAGAAAGGTTATTTACAAAAAAGGAATACGTTGATCGAACATGGTCAATAGGTTCTCTCTTGTATTGTTTTCCGCTTTTTTGGACTTGAGAGACAAACTTATGAAAAATAACTTGTGGAGTTTTATTTTCGTCCCTTTTGAAACTCTCTAAACATGAAAATGACCAAGTTATCATTGTCTTTAAACTCATTAAAACGTCAAATAGCGACAAACTTCCATCATGAAAAGACCGAGTTTCACTTTCACTAGAATCGTTAAAACATCACATAGTGTTGGATTCACCCAAAGGGTGGAATTATACAACAAGAATATGTTATCCTCCTCAAGCTTGATAAAAATAAAGAGGTATTGGTCAACAATGTGTGGGGAAAATGGGAAAAGTGGTAAACCACTTTATGACAGCAGGTCGCTCTTGAACATGACACTTTCAGTTCATCACTGTGACTATTTGGGTTGGGTAATCTGCTTGATGGTCATCATACCTTGGTCTATCATACCATACATTACTTTGGTTTTGGGTCAATGCTGCCAATCCATTAAGTGTCATGGACATGTTCAAGAGAAGTCACTTAGTTAAAATTCATCCTTTGCAATACTCATTTTCATGACCGCCGTCCCTGAACCTTGTGTCGTCAGTCACATTCCGTCTCCAAAAATCATTACACTCGTTTTGTGTCGTTGATGTGGGATACATCAAGGCCCTCCTGCGACGAGTCGCTTCTTGTCGACATCAGCACATTATCCAAGAAGTTGACTTAGAAACACCCTTTCAGTACCTTGAGGCTTGCATACATCAATGGCAGGTTTCTCGCTTTCGACGATAGGTTGACATCACTGGCCTTTGACTGAAAGACTTTGTATGGTGTTCGACATCAAAACATCTATTCACACCATGCAGAATGTACTGCAGTACCTTGAGGATCATTATCATTATCGGTGATTTCTCTCGCATCTGTTAATGACTTACATCATTGGATGGTAATCAGACGATGTCTTCCCATGTTCGACTTCAGATCACATATTCACATGGTTAGACTCGTACTTGAGCGAACGCTTGAATGAGATATAAAACCTTGGATCTAGTTTCATCCATCCGGGCTGAGATTTTAGGAAAGTACCAAATCATACGTACAATGGCTTTACAATGATGGTCATCCCATCATGGGTCTATATCTATAGACGACTATCTATGTACATGTAATGAAAGTTTATATGCTGAGCATGGGTATGCCTTCCCTCAGCAATTCATGATAAAAAACAAAAATATCATGATATTATGTATTGTAATTGATGTAGGTCACCATTCACTTCGGAACCTCCTCATCACATCGTAAAGCATATCACTCGACATTAACATTTTTGACTTCATGCTTTAGGGGGTAGCTGTTACAGATCCATTTGGGCGTATAACTCTTATCATTCAGATTAGTACTTTTAGGGCTTATCAAACCCTAATTCAGTTGCTACATGCCCTAGACAAGTCATCACTTAGGATGCCTCCTTCCCTGAGAGTTTCTTGGCCTGAATCCCTCCAGAAATGCCTCCTTGAGGGACTAGCGTAACCTTGGTCAAGGGTAAGTGCACTTCAGTGCAGGTAGGCCCATGTTAGGGTGCATTTCAGAGCACCTAGGCCCACTTTGACCTGCACTGGGTGAGATTGAGCGAAATCCACATAGGGTTCTGGGAATATTCTTATCTTTTGGAGCTTTCTAGAAGATTCCCACACTTGTCATCTCCTATGAGCTCGAAATTGGATAGGGAATGAGTTAGGTAACCTTCTATCCTCTCATCCCTTCCTCCATGGAAACTAACTCTAAGTTTGGAACGCCATTCAATACCCTCATTTATGACCAAACCTCCTCCATTTGCCTATAAATTGAGCACTCATCTAAGTGATCAGGGGTTGGAATTTGAGAATTTGTAAGGAGATAATGTTGGTGTGAGGTTTGGGATTGTAAGAAAGTATTGTTATGCTGCCAGAGTATTGTGATTTTGATGTGATGTTGGTTGGAACCCAAGCTGAAAGAGTGATAATGGATCAGAATTCATGGTTGTAATTCTTCCTTCACCTTTTCCCATATTCTTGTCTTTATGTATTATGATTATATGTGTAAATGCTTTCGATTCCATTTGCTTATAGATCTCTTTCTTTGATTGGTTTTTTTCCTTTATTTATGATTGCAGGTACTTGTCAAGCGAATTAAGTTCGAGAAGGATCGATGGGAGCAAAAAAATGGAGACAAAGGGAAAATGAAAGATAACAAGTAGATCCCTTGTCTTATTTATCTTCTATATAAAAAGGTTAAGCTTTTTAAATATTTTGTTCTAGGTGTAGCTACCCACCTAGGGAAATTGTGTTTATCTGTAGAAGCAAAATTCCACATAACAACAACTTACTGACATTCTTCTTTTGGAACCAAAAGCTCCTAATCAAGCTTCAAATGAAGCTCCCTCTCAAGAGAACACCTCATTGCCTTCTACTCATCAAAATTCACATCCCGTCTGACCACTGTCATCCTGTGGGATGGAAAGTACACTTGATAGTTGTGAGGTGTATCTTTGTACCCCACAAATATGCCCAACTCTACTGTCAGCTCTATATTTTTCCTTGCTTCCTTGGAAACATGACAATAAACTAATGATCCATATATCTTGAAGTGTGGAGCATATGGTTTCTTCCCTGAAAAATATTCGTCTGGTGTATTCATGCCAAGAATCCTATGAGGAATCTTGTTTTGCAAATATATTGTTGTGTTGCATGCTTCAGCCCATAAGTGTAGAGGTAGACTTTGGTCATGAAACATAGCCCGTGCTGCTCCCACAATAATTATGTTCTTCCTCTCAGCTACCCCATTATGTTGTGGTTTATCAGGTGTTGTCAACTCTTGTTGAATGCCTTTATTTGCACATAAATTTTTAAACTCATTCGACATGTACTCACCATCATTATCACTCAAGAGAGCCTTCAATTTCCTACCAATCTCTCTATCAAGAAGTGCTTTAAAACTCAAAAAATTTGGAGAATGTCTGGTATTTCTTCTGCATGAAGTAGATCCAACACTTATGTAATAAATCATCTACAAATATAACATAACACCTGTGCTTGGAAGCGAAGGCTGTCAAGAAAGGTCCACATACATCAGAGTGGGTCCTTTCAAATATTGCATGCACCCTACTGTCATGATCATTGAAGGTGGCTTTTGTGTAATTCCCCAATGTACACCCTTTGCATGTATCTTGCTACTCTAGTGCTCCATCGGGAAGGCTTGCAAAAATATTCTGTATGATCTTCAAAGTACCATGATGGAAATGGCCAAGTATTCTATGCCATAATTCACCGACATCTCGGATCTGCAACTTATTTTCTTTTGTGCTCAATGTTGCAAAATATTCTGCATCTAATTTGTATAGGTTCTTCACTCAAGCACTGATTTGCTTTACTTATCCCGTGGCGATGTGTCTCAAGAAAGCCTTTCTTTTGTTGAATATCACATCATAGCCACAGTTGTCCAACATGGCTATTGAAACTAGATTCTTCTTTAGACTGGGTACAAACATTACATCCTTGAGCCTGAGAGGGGAGCCATAATCCCTTTGTAAAGTAATGATACCAATGTCGATCTAGCTATACCTTCCATCATCTCTCATCTCGATGTACATTTGGAGATCCTTCTCCTCCAAGTCATTGAAAAATTATTTGTTGTCGGTCATGTTGAATGAGGCACTGCTATTGATATACAACACACTACCCATCACTTTGCTTTTCATGCATGCAATGAGGGTAAAATAAAGTTCAAATTGTGAAGCCAAGGCTTCACCCACTCCTCCTCCCATGGTCTTCTTGCTTGCCTTATTGTGTGGACATTTGATGGCAAAGTGTCCCTATTCATGACAGTGAATGCACTTGATTTTAAATAAGTCTTTCTTCTTTCCCCCTTGACTCAAATCGTCTTTGGATTAGGATTTCTTCCTTTTCCCTTTCTTTTCCTTTCCAACCAAGGAATGGTTATCCTCATCCTCACCCTTGGATGAGGTCCCATCTCTGGTGCTCTGCTTGATCTTCTCTTTCACTAAACCAAACCACAATCGTTCCCAATTTGGTAGCTTCTACCTCCCATTTATTGAATACTAGTAGCTATTCCAACTCTTGGGAAGTCCTAGAGGTGTTAGGCTTACCAAATCATAATCTTCTACAGTAACACCAACTTAACCAAGTTCATCACAAAACTATGTGAACTTGCTCAGGTACTGTGGTATTATGTCTCCCTTCTACGTCTTGATATTTCAAAGCTTGTCCTTCAGTGCCAGCTTCCTATGGTCACTATTGTTTTGTAAACAATCTATCAATGCCTGCTACATAGCATATGGATCTCTTTCCCATGGAGATTCAAGACAATATGGTCTCAAACTCCCTCCAATATGATCCTCCTCGCCTTTGCTACAAACTTCTTCCATTCTTCTAGATCTTGAGCATCAGATGTTGGAGGCTTCGAGATATCATTATATAGGAATTCCTTTAGCCCATTATCTTCCAACACTATCTCCATCCTGTCCTTCCAAGCAACATAATTCAAGCTATCCTCAAGGGCATACTCGAGTCTCAGTCCATAGAAAGCCATCTTGCTAGCTCTAGATAATTGATCCTGCAAATTCAATCTAGATGCAAAGATAACTTCAAATTCTCTTATCTACTATTCTTCCTACTCTGATATCATGTAGAAATTTAATTTGTAGATTCAAAACTTTTTCATGAAATTTACTAGATCACAAGACTTGAAGCTACTCTACTCATCCTCGAAAATCAAATCATGATCAAGAACACAAATCATTAACATCCATCAAGTTTCAACACACATATACACATATTTATCTAGGGGAAATAAATTGCTAAAAACCCCTTACTATCTAATATTGCATTAACCAAATAATAGAGAATAAATACAATGCTTGCTCAAGCTTGAGCAACCCTTGCACTAGTATAATCTATCTCACTGCCTCACATACGGAATGAAGCCAATACTTAGCCAATTTCTCATCCTTCCAAGATCCTATTTCCTTGCACTGTTTGATGAAGAATTAGCCCCCTATTAATTAGGGAAATTACTCATTGAGAATTGTGCAATTCCTTTGGGCCCTTCTTTAACTGCATGCACCACTTGTACAACTTGGAAAATTCTCCAACTGATAATACACTGCCATTGAAATCCAATCTCAACTAGGTAACTTGAAATATCTGCATGCATGAGTTAATTTAGGCTGATTGATCAGTTACTGGATGATCACTCAGTGTGAAAAAAGTTACACACCCTTGACTGAACCTCCACTAGTTCTACTCATAGTGAGAACTAGTTACACTAACAATAACTCAAATTAATTGATAGATTGCTACAAATTAGCAATCAATCATGTAGATCTAAAATCAAGTGTCTCCAACTCAAATTAACTGAGTTAACTAAGTGAAAAGAACTATGTCACCTCAGTTAACTACCTTTAAGTATTCTGCTAAAATTGAAATTCGAACTTCTGCTAATTTAATCAAGGAAAAATTAAATTAAGATTTTCTTGCTGCATTTTCAACAAAAAATATGGCATAAAAATGAGGAGCATTTATTGTTGTTATAGCATACAATAGTACAAAATTAATATTGCACATATTTCAAGGGCCTTGACACAATTTTCGAGGTGGTGCAGTGGCTCAGTTTTTGAGATAACTACAATAATTTATTGTTGGAAAAGTTTGCTATAAAATCATTAATTTTTGTGAGATTATAATAAAGTTTGACTCTCTCTACTGGTTTTCCCTCCAAGGTTTTTTCAGGGGGAATTTCCCAAAAATATCCATGTCATTTAATGTGTTTTCTTTCCTATTTTCCACTTAGTATTTGAAGTAAATGATTCAATGTGTTTTCATTCATAAGTTCAAATTTATATGCATTTATGGATGAATAATCAGTGAGCATTAAACTATGGAAAAAATTATTGAAACTGAAAACCATCATATTGAGTCAAGAAAAATTTACATGGTATCAAAGCATTCATACTAAAAGGGAAAACCAATCAAGAAAAGATTGAGACCTTTCCGATTTTTCAAGAAAAGGATGAGATATCTCTGGGTTTTCAAGAAAAGGTTGATATCTTTTCGGGCTTTCAGGAAAAATATATTATTTTTTCTGGGTTTTCAAAGAAATGTCTAAATTTTTCTGATTTGTCAAGGAAAGGTCAATTTTTTTTGGGTTTGCAAGAGAGTTGGAGGTTTCTCATTGGAAAGAGGGTTGGACCTTGTTATCATTTGAGTAGGTCAGATGACTACATGTTTGAGGTTTGAGGATAGATTGGAGGGGGAAAGAAATTTCAGCCCACGGAAAGAGAGGATACCATTGATTCTAGAGGAATATGAGTCATGGGATATAATTGAGAAGACTGTCATAGTTACTACAGATGCAACTCTTTTGGTCAACTATAAAAAAAATAATGTTAAATACAAAAGGATTATCCTTGATGACATTAAATACCATGTGATTCCCCTTGTTACAAGTATACAGATAGATCATGGCAATCATTTCCATTTTAGCAACGATGGAATGGAGGATACATCAGATGGATGTAAAGAAAAATTTTATAAATAAAATTATATAAGAGGAGGTGTATATTGAGAAACCTAAGGGATTTTAGGTGCATGGGAGAGAGTCTCATGTGTGCAGGCTTAAAAGGGTCTTATATGGATTGAAGCAAGCTCCTAAAACTTGGTATTCAAGGATTGGCACCCACTTGTAGTAAATGGGTTTTGAGAAAAGTTAGATGGGTCCCAAACTATACTACATAGTGGTTGGTGTAATATATATGGATGATCTGTTTATTACAAGTTCAGAGAGGTGTTAGTGCCTTGATCTACCTCAGGCTGAAGGAAGGCAGGTCTAGGGTAACATCAAACCACGCTTAACTTGGTAGCTATCCCTACCAGGTTGGGAGAGGGCTCTCTCCTTGTCAATCTCAATTAGGATATTAGCAACTACGGCTTGAGATGACTGAATTGAATGCTGACTTTAGGCTAGGTATAGTAGATTAGGGTTTCTGATTTGATTTTTTAGGTTTTGGTTGCTGGATTAATTGGAGAAGGCAGCTTGGGTCTGGGAAATCAACTCAGGAATACAGTCATGTCCTGTGGGGCGAGGTAGACCAGAGTTTATGTACTAGAAATGGATTAATATGGTAGTTTAGGACATCTAAACAGTTGAGGAGGGCATAACGAAACTATGAATTCTCTTCAAAAAGTTGAAAACATTGAAAACCAAATGCATTCCCAAGACAAAGCACTGTAAGTTAGTGTATTTTTCTATTCACCTTGATTCATTTAGTTTAGAAGAGAGAGAGAGATGTGGATACATATAAAACATCAGAAATAACTCAACTACAAAGAAGAAACAATACATAAACTCACTGTCACAAGAATCCCATAGAAATAGCCGTGAAACCTAGTTTTATTCCTTGCCAAACTGCTAATACAAATGTTCAATGAGTGCCAACACTTTTGCCAAAGTCTAACCTTTACAAATGACTAAGAAATTACATCATATAGGTAAGGAAACCACTCATGATAGCTATCAGGGTCGAATCCATGACAAGAGGGGTGGTTTCAACCATATCTAAACTAAGAACAGGAATATAGGTAGTGGAATAACTTGCCTCTAAAACCAAGGAAACCAATTCAGTACAGCTCAAAACCACTTGGAACTTGATGTATCTACCCTTTGAAGTGATTTTCATCCATATTTACATCAAATTCATCATTTAACATGCTTAAATTTACCAAGAAACGAGGAAACAATGATCTCCCAAGAAAACTAGGAAATATCTGGAAAATCAGGCAAAATTGGCAAAATCAATTTAATGCGCAGTGCCAAAATTTCAATGCATAGTGCCATTTCAGGGCCAGTTTTGGAGGACTTCTCAGTTTCAAAATTAGGTGAAAGTTATCTCATTGGAAAGCTTGTCGATTCTACTTTCTGGAACAACTCGAATATCTGAATTTGGAGTTCATTTGCCCCTCCAAAAATTGATTCTCCTAAGACTGCTTCCTATGTGGCAAAAAAAGTGGCAGAGAGGGCACTTTTTGGGTGTTTTTTTGCCTTTCAGAGACCTAGAACTTGTCCAGAATTCCTCACTATTTTTGAGCTTTCTTATTTTTCCATGTTGATTCCAAATATATAAGCCGTTTTGCCAATGGATGCCCCCAACAAGATGACAGATTCGTATCGAATGTTGAGGAAAGGGCATCCGTTTACGGCGTGGGATAGAGCGTGGTGAAAGCTGCTGGATCGTATCCCATCTCAGCTGGGGATCGGTTTGCGGCCAGACATAAATGATTTGGAATGATCTCCTTATGCTCCATCTCATCCATTTTGAACAAACCTTTTACTTTTTTCCCGAGGATATCTTTTTGATCGGGTTCAAACAATTACGCAATAGATCAATCTATGGATCCCATACCTCGTTCTATCACTCGTAATTTGTCTAGATTTCGGATAGAACTGACAAGTGAATCAGGAGTAGGGTCCAACAACAGAAGTAAGGAAGGAATCAGCCAGAAGACATTAGTATGACACTGCACCTGCTTTTCCTCAGTCTAATCAAATCTATTAGGCTAGGAGAAAGCTCTTTAGGTTATGATTCATAGAATATCTAAGGCTATAGTTATCATTTCATCTATGGGGTGAAGTGATCCCCTTAAGTGAAGTGTAACCTCCTTAATTCAGAGAAAAATGACTAAGAGAATAAGGCAGTGAGTTACTTAGGTTTGGGAGAGTATAGATCCTGAATTCTTGCTATTGGTGCCTTCCACCAGGGCTACTAGTTCTGTCAATTGCCTCCTTCTTGAACTTCTTCTTCAATCAACTTAATTGATCAAAGACTCTCTTTAGCACCATGAAGTGTTCTTGTCCTAGATTTCACGAGGATATCATCGACATAATCCTCCATATCTGTATGCTTTATATCGTGCTTGCAGTCATCATCTGGTTACTCCTGCTAATAGTTTAGCATATTCTTTGCTGCTATTATGGGGTCCCAAAGCACAAGGAGATTGGAATAGATTCTAGAAAATATTTTCATTTTCTGTTTTCATTTAGCAAAACCTCCTTTTTAGAGGGGCCGAGGAAACACAACTCATCGCGGTAATGATTCCATCTATAATAAGGATCCTCAGATGAGAAAGAAGTATATAAAAGATCTCTATATTTACTGAGCTTTTCCCCAAGGACCAATACACTAGGTAAAAACGTAAAAGAGATTATTTTTTTCCATCACTTGAGTATTGGAGAAACCTATTTTTACAACAAAAATTCAAAAATGACAAAATTTTCTCCAAATTTCTTGAAGTTTGGCATGAATGATCCTTGTTAGGTGCTTTGATGGGACAATGATGCTTTAGCCAAGATTTTGAGTTTATAATGCTATTTTTTGCTTCTTAAGGCCTTTTCCAACTTAGCCTTAAGCCTCTTCATCATAATGTCAAGATATTGTCCTTTGTTCCACTGTTCACCAACATTTGGAATGCCTGTTGCTTTTGAGATGGTGGTAGGTGACAAGGTGAAGGAGACACCAGCAAGGTTCACTTGGCCATTATGGAGATGGATAACAAACAACCTAGCAAGCTCATGATGAAATTTTACCCCCTCTACCATTTCACAAAACTAATAACAAGACTGGTGTTTAAAGCTAGCTACAACAAGAGGGCAAGCAAGCAATTCTATAAGAGTGGTGGGCTCCTTCCGGATGATCTTTCCCCCTTTGTGTGGCTTTCTTGGCACATGAGCTTCTCTGGAAGAATCACTGAGAGTTTCCTCTTCCCTCTCATAATCTGAATCTCTCTCCATGCTTTTGATAATATGATGGGTGATGAAATTTGCAGTGAAAACATATGAGTATGAAGAGATTTTGAAATAGAAAGTAAGTGATATGTAAGGTGAGGGTGAATGTTTGAAGGAATTAGGGTAAATGATTTATGAAGGAATGGGGGAAATGAGGGAGGGAGTAGGGTTTTCAAATGTGAGATTAGGGTTTGTTAATGAAGTAGGTGTAATGAGGATGTAGGATTTGGGAGTTTGGGAATGGGGAATTTGGGGCTAGGGTTTGATGTAGAAATTAGGGTTTAATGGAATGAATCTTAATGGGTGATGGATAGTGAGGAAGAGTTGATAAACCAAGTGTAAATGGAGGAGAAAGGCAGCCGATGACCCTTAGTGGCTTATGAGAGGTAGGTTATCTTATTTAGAGTTTATGAGAGAAATCTCAATGCCAATAGGGTTTGCTATGCACTGATGAAAACCACACTAAAGAAATCAAGCAACAACTTTATTTTATTAAGGAGGATGGTGAACTTACTTGGCACAAGCATCAAGGTGTTTTTGAGGAGTTTGAGGGCGATTTGCAGTGTTTTTAGCTTCCCCAACAGGAGCACAGTGCCTACTAACAGATGCATAGTGCAAGTCTAATGCGTAGCGCCAGACCAAAAAGACACTGCCCAACTGCAAAAGGTGCGCAGTGCTGATTTAATGTGCAGCGTCGGGAAAATAATGCGTAGCGCTGGGAAGATGCTACAAATTTTTCCTCTGTTTTCTCCCTTTGGCTCGAAATCACGTTTTGCAGGTCTCCTTAACTCTCAAATTCAACAATGAAACATTAGAACATATGAATTGGCCTTTTTATACTTTTCCCTCTTTTGATTTTTCATAAACAAAAACCCTCTTTCCTAATGTTTTGTCACTTTTGAACAATACTCTGTTTTTTTGAATTTTGGACATTTTGACTTTTTTGCAGGTGGACTTACTCTCTTCATGGACCTTTTGCAGTGGCAGAAGCTGACATTGTTACCAGGTCACCAGGAGTACTTATTACATATAGGAACAGTAAAATTACATAATTTACATGAAATGAAACCATGAAGTACAAATGCTCTGTTTCACTTCAAAACAAAGTTTGGAGGTGAAAGAGCTTTATTTCAGCATATCAGAAGTAAACTCATGACTATATGAACCTTTTTATCCTCCTCATGTGCCTACTGACCTTTTATTCAATCTTGGATAACCATAATGAAAAACCCTAAGACTTAGTGAATCTAAACCCTAAAACTCGTTTTTATAAATGAAATGAACTGAAATGACTATAAATGACTGAAAAGATGTTTGAACAAGTCAGCAGGTATATGACATGAGTGAAACTGAAATGAAACCACTACCATCAATTGATCCATGATCTAATGGAATGCAGCTGATTGAATGAGACACCTAGCATGAATGAAAAAGAGCAATTTGATCATTGACGGAAGTGTGAAGACACTGACACTAACATTGGCTCCAATGGGGATGGTAGCTCCTTGGAGGTGCCAAGAACCACAGATCTTTGGGAGAGCAGACCAGTGCCTTATCCATTGGGCAATATGGAATCAATATCTTGGCAACAAAAACACAAGACTCAAGACTCAAAACTCATAACTGAAATGTCTAAGAATTGACTAACTCAAAACTAAAACAAGACTCTCAAAAGCTGAAACTAGACACTCATCCAAAACTATCTTGAAACTGACTGAAACAAAAAATGACTCAAGACTAAAACACAACTGACAAATTGGAAAATATGCTCAAAATAGAGCTTATTCAATAAAACCTACTCTAACTGTTCCATTCATCACCTGATCAAGTGAAATGAAACAACCAATGCAACCATGTAAGTATTCTGGCTACTGTTTGCATTCTCCACAAGTGCTTGCTTATGAACAACAAGAAAGAACCACTAAAATGCAACTCCCACGAAAACTTGTAAATAGATCCATTGAATAATATGGATTCTCTATCTAACTCCAAAAATACTGCATAAGGATCTTGAAATTCATGTGCACTAAGACTTAGCTCATCCAATGGATTACTTTGCTTCTCCTCATACCATGAATGTAAACTTTAGTTTGAGCTTTGTGATGAGACTCCTGCTGAAAATGACAAAGAAACCAACTGCCAGATCAAACTTTCAACACTTTTTTCAAGCTCACAGTTAGCTAATGAAGAAGGACTTAGATTGCAGACATCATCCAACATGTCAACTATTGGATCGTGAAAAAATTAAAAAGATTGCTTCAACCCATTTTCTATTGGCTCCGATGAGATTACATGATTTTCTACAAGCTGCTTATCCTTTACTAAAGATGTACTATGCAAATTTTCCTTCAAAAACTGAAATGATTCAAAACAGTATGGTACGGAATCATCTTGCATCATTTGATCATATGTTCCAGCTTCCAAGTCTTCATCTGCAACTTGACAATCAATGGCATTCGGGGGCTGCAAATCTAGATATGAGAAGTCTTGAACGAGGATTTCATTGCCCTCAAGATGGTCCAGATCAAAACTTATTGGCGGTTGGTTTTTGATTGCACAAAAGTTGTCTATGATGATCTGAAATGAATCAAAACAAAATGGCAAAGATCCTTCACTTACTTCAAAATTTTTTGCACTTTCCTCCTCACTTCCATAGCTGATATGCATCGGCTGATCACTGTACTCAAGCTGCTGAAAGTGAACTTCCTCCTTCCACAAACTAGCTGCTGATTTTTCTGCAAGACTAGCTTATGTTTGGAGAACATAATCATCATCATACTGATCAAACTTAAGGAATTCATTAGTATAAAACACATCATCAAGCATACATGTCATATCAACAGATCTCTCTTCTCCAAGATGATCTATAAAACAATCATTATCAGATCTATGAAAACTGGGATAAGAAAGAAGATGTTTTGGATCAGAAACTTGTTCTTCTTCAATCAGTGAGCCATGATCTTGGACATCATACTCATTCCTTGTAGTGATCTTTTTCATCATCTCTTCCATTGCACTTACCAAAATGTTGAGATTTACTTCTAAAGATGTCAATTCCTTTGGATCTATGTTCTTCATCTCTTCTTCCTTCAACATTGCTCTTCTGATCAGCAATCTACTGCATTGTTTTTCATCTCCTCAGCAAGGTTCCTTTCTCTCAGCTGAAACTCCATTTCCAGATCAAAGGCTTCCAGGTAGTGCAAGAGAGCAGATCCAGGAGGAGGCCTTATATTAACCGGCATCGAAAAATAGACTTGGTTAAACCTAGAAGAAAACTATTGTACTATCTCCCCTGGCTGTCTTTTCAGCGGGTTATACTCTTCTAGAATCAAGAAAGGGTTCTGTCTAACCACCCACTCATCGAGGAACACTTTGATGAACTGCTAGAAATATGAGATGCTCACATCAAGCAGGGTTTTGAACCAACTCTTGACTTTGCCTTGCAAAGAAAGAGCAAAAAGCCTAATATTGACATCCTCTTCATCAACTTCAAAAAGATAAAGAAAAGACTCAAGATTCAATACATGTCTCTTAGCAGTGATGTTGTCGTGTTCACCATCAAATCTTGGTAGATAGAGGTAATGATTTTTAGGGAAAGCATGGGATATAGGAGGTAAAATCAAAGGCTTGTATCTATCCAGAATTTTACAAGGTAGTGGGGTATGTTCAGAAGCTGTAAAATCAGTCTTGGTCTCTTTAGGCTCATCAATTTGAAGATGGTCATCGCAAGATTCAGAAAAAAGGTCTTGATCAAGATCAAAGGCATGCGAACATTTTATATTCACAATCTTCAAAGGGAAGGAATCAAATGAAGGTCTTGGATCTTTTCTTGAACACAATATACTTTGTAAAACCTTCTTGATATTCTTGGGAAAAGAGAAGCAATAATTTATAACACAGAATATAATGTCTTGGATGAAATTCCAACATGAATACCTGATCTCTCCATATTGTCCTTTCATGTTTCTGCTCGTTAGGTTCATCTTTCAGTGGAGTCCTTGGATCTGATCTTGAAACTAATTTGGAGTTGCCAGGTGAATGATTTTAGCCTTCCGATGTCTGATCATTGTCCACCATCAACAATTAGGTCTGAACTTGATACAATTGCTGAGGAACATAACGCTACGTTCCCTAGTATGGTTGCCACTATGTTAGAGCCTTGATCTACCTCAGGCTGAAGGAAGGCAGGTCTAGGGTAACATCAAACCACGCTTAACCTGGTAGCTAGCCCTACCAGGTCAGGAGATGGCTCTCTCCTTGTCAATATCAATTAGGATACTGGCAATTAGGGCTTGAGATGACTGAATTAAATGCTGATTTTAGGCTAGGTATAGTAGATTAGGGTTTTTGATTTGATTTTTTAGGTTTTGGTTACTGGATCAATTGGAGAAGGCAACTTGGGTTTGGGAAATCAACTCAGGGATACAATCATGTCCTGTGGGGTGAGGTAGACCAGGTTTTATGTACTAGCAATGTATTAAGATGGTAGTTTAAGACAGATGAGGAGTTGAGGAGGGCACAACGAAACTATGAAGCCCCTTCAAACAGTTGAAAACATTGAAAACGAAATGCATTCCCAAGACAAAGCATTTTAAATTAGTGTATTTTGTTTATTCACCTTGATTCATTTAGTTTAGAAGAGAGAGAGAGATGTGGATACATATAAAACATTAGAAATAACTCATTTACAAAGAAGAAACAATACATAAACTTACTGTCACAAGAATCCCATAAAAATAGCTGTGAAACCTGGTTTCATTCCTTGCCAAACTGCTGATACAAATGTTCAATGAGTGCCAACACTTTTAATGCATAGCGCCAAAATTTTAATGCATAGATCCATTTCAAGGCCAGTTTTGGAGGACTTCTCAGTGTCCAAATCAGGTGAAAGTTAGCTCATTGGAAATCTTTTCGAGTCCACTTTCTGGAACAACTTGAATTTCTGAATTTTGAGTTCATTTTCCCCTCCGAAAATTGATTCTCCTAAGACTGCTTTGTGTGTGGTAAAAAAAGTGGCAGAGAGTGCACTTTTTGGGAGTTTTTTGCCCTTTTGGAGACCTAGAACTTGTCCAAAATTCTCACTATTTCTGAGCTTGCTTATTTTTCCATGCTGATTCCAAATATATAAGCCATTTTGCAAATGGATGCCCCCAACAAGCACCTATTGGAAAAACTTGTTTTTCCAATTCAAAAATTCAAAAATTACAAAATTTTCTCCAAATTTCTTGAAGTTTGGCATGAATGATCCTTGTTAGGTGCTTTGATGGGCCAATGATGCTTCAGCCAAGATTTTGAGTTTATCATTCTCTTTTTTGCTTCTTAAGGCCTTTTCCAACTTAGCCTTAAGCCTCTTCATCATACTGTCAACATACTGTCCTTTGTTCCATTGTTCACCAACATTTGGAATGCCTGTTTCTTTTGAGATGGTGGTAGGTGACAAGGTGAAGGAGACACCAGCAAGGTTCACTTGGCCATTATGGAGATGGATAACAAACAACCTAGCAAGCTCATGATGAAATTTTACCCTCTCTACCATTTCACAAAAATGATAACAAGACTGGTGTTTAAAGCTAGCTACAACAAGAGGGAAAACAAGCAATTCTATAAGAGTGGTAGGCTCCTCCCGGATGATCTTTCCCCCTTCGTGTGGCTTTCTTGGCACATGAGCTTCTCTGGAAGAATCACTAAGAGTTTCCTCTTCCCTCTAATAATCTGAATCTCTCTCCATGCTTTTGATAATATGATGGGTGATGAAATTTGCAGTGAAAACAGATGAGAATGAAGAGATTTTGAAATAGAAAGTAAGTGATATGTAAGGCGAGGGTGAATGTTTTAAGGAATTAGGGTAAATGATTTATGAAGGAATGGGGGAAATGAGGGAGGGAGTAAGGTTTTCAAATGTGATATTAGGGTTTATTAATGAAGCAGGTGTAATGAGGATGTAGGATTTGGGAGTTTGGGAATGGGGAATTTGGGGCTAGCGTTTGATGTAGAAATTAGGGTTTAATGGAATGAATCTTAATGGGTGATGGATAGTGAGGAAGAGTTGATAAACCAAGTGTAAATGGAGGATAAAGGTAGCCGATGACCCTTAGTGGCTTATGAGAGGTAGGTTAGCTTATTTAGAGTTTATGAGAGAAATCTCAATGCCAATAGGGTTTGCTATGAACTGATGACAACCACACTCAATAAATCAAGCAACAACTTTCTTTTAGCAAGGAGGATGGTGAACTTACTTGGCACAAGCATCAAGGTGTTTTTGAGGAGTTTGAGGGCGATTTGCAGTGTTTTGAGCTTCCCCAACAGGTGCGCAATGCAAGTTTAATGCGCAGTGCCAGACCAAAAATACATTGCCCAACTGCAACAGGTGCCCAACGTAGGGGAAATAATGCACAACGCTGGGAATATGCTGCAAAATTTTCCTCTGTTTTCTCCCTTTGGCTCGAAATTACGTTTTGCAGGTCTCCTCAACTCTTAAATTCAACAATGAAACATTAGAACATATGAATTGAAATTTTTATACTTTTCCCTCTTTTGATTTTTCATAAACAATAACCCTCTTTCCTAATGTTTTGTCACTTTTGAACAATACTCTGTTTTTCTGAATTTTGGACATTTGGAATTTTTTGCAGGTGGACTTACTCTCTTCATGGACTTATTGCAGTGGCAGAAGCTGACATTGTTACCAGGTCACTAGGAGTACTTATTACATATAAGAATAGTAAAATTAGATAATTTACATGAAATGAAACCATGAAGTACAAATGCTCTGTTTCACTTCAAAACAAAGTTTGGAGGTGAAAGAGCTTTATTTCAGCATATCAGAAGTAAACTCATGACTATATGAACCTTTTTATCCTCCTCATGTGCCTGCTGACCTTTTATTCAATCTTGGATGACCATAATGACAAACCCTAAGACCTAGTGAAACTAAACCCTAAAACTGGTTTTTATAAATGAAATGAACTGAAATGACTGAAAAGATGTTTGAACAAGTCAGCAGGTATATGACATGAGGGAAACTAAAATGAAACCACTACCATTAGTTGATCCATGACCTAATGGAATGTAGCTGATCGAATGAGACACCTAACATGAATGTAAAAGAGCAATTTGATCACTGATGGAAGTGTGAAGACACTGACATTAACAAGAGGTTCATAGCTAGTTTCAAGCAAGATTCTTTCTTTAGAGTTTGAGATGAAAGATATTAGCCTAATGAATTATTCTTTATGATTGGAGGTTTGGAAGGAACCAAGACATATTTTTCTAGGGCAAGGGATGTATGCAGTTGACACCTTGAAGATATTTCAGATGGAGGATTGCAGGCTTATGTCAACACCAATGATAACCAACTGGAAGAAGTTGAGTGATTTTAAGGGTGAGTTGGTGGATTCTACATTGTATCATCATTCGATAGCATCATTGATGTATCTGATCAAAAACAAGATATATTTGTGTTTTTTTCCAACACTCTAAGTTAGTATATGGTTGAGCCAAGGAGAGTGCACTGGGTGGCAACAAAACATGTGCTTAGGTACCTGTGGGGTATAGTTGATTTTGATTGGACTATGTGAGATGGGATGGAGCTAGTTTGACTAGTTACACAACCTATACAGGGTAGGAAGTATGGTGCAAATGAAAAGAACTTCATGGTGTTGTTTTAGTTTCGGTTCAATAGTTGTGTCGTGGTTCACCAAGAAACAAAAGTTAGTGGCAATGAGTTCTATTGAGATAGAGTACGTAACAACTAATAAGGTGCGTTATGAGGCCATATGGATTCTCAAGTTATTGGTTGGGTTATTTTATCAATAATTGCAACATAAGATGATTTACTGCAACAAATAGAGTTGCATTAAACTCTCGACAACGATATTTCATGATAGGTCAAAACATATTGATATCAGATATCACTTCATCTGAGATTATGTTTAGAGAGGGGTAGTTGAGCTTCAATATATATCCACAGATGAACAAGTAGTGAAAATTCTGACGAAATTGTTGGTGAAAGATAAGTTTGTGTTTTTCAAAGATAAGTTGGGAGTGGTGAAGAACACTTTCCTTGCTAAGAGGGAGTGTTGAAATTTTAGCTTGGACAAGTGTGTTTAGTATGTAGGAGAATGTCCAAAAGTGATCTTTGTAATATTAAATTTATTTGTTATAAAATTAAAGTGACTTTTTGCATTATTAATGAATAAAGTGGCTTAAGTGATTTAAGTTATGATAATGAGAAATTATATCACAACTGTATATCTTATTGGCCAATGATATAATTTGAGCCATTAGATCTAGGTTTAGGATAAATTCATAATAATGTGATATAAATGAGATTCTAGGGAAAAGACACCATTATTATTACTCATTGATTGAGGAGAGAGAGAGACATAGAGAGCTAAAGAAAGAGGGGAGGATCAAAAAGAAAGGGCACAAATACAAAGAGAGTTGGTGGCACACAAACCAAGGCAAGTACAAAAATTTATTAAAATAAAAATGTGTACATATTAAGTAGGTGGTATAATGCATATATTGCATGCCATATAACAAAAAACATGCACAAAAATCAAGACAAAGTTTGGCACGATTTTTGAGGCATTGATTGATGTCAGAAATCTATACAGATAGTATAGAAACCAAGCACAAAAAATGAGGAGCATTTTTTTCTTCAAATAGTACAACCATACAACATAAATCATGCACAAATTTCGAGGGTCTTGGCATAGTTTTAGAGGTGGTGAAGTGGCTCGGTTTTTGAGATAAGTACAATCAGTTATTGCTAGAAAAGTTCGCTGTAAACTCTATAATTTATGTGAGTTTATTATAAAGATTGAATCTCTCTACTAGTTTTCTCTTCAAGGTTTTTCCAATGGCATTGCCCAAAAATATCTATCTTTTAATGTGATTGTTTCTTAGTTTCTGCTCAATATTTGAAGTAAATGATTCAATGTTTTCACTCATAAGTTCCAATTTATATGCATTTATGGATGAGAAATAAATGAGTATTAAATTGTGATAAACCTTTTTTAAATGAAAACCATCATATTGAGTTATGAAAAATTTAAAGAAATGGCACTCGAAGGGGAAGAGGATTCAAAAGAGGAAAAACGAAGTATATTATTATTTTTAATAGATTTTGAATCGATGGGAATAAGGTATCTAAATGTCTAGAAAATCATAATGCAAGAAGAAGAGGTGAAGCTTGAATGTAGGTCATACATAGAGGTGAGGCAACCATTGTTGGTGAAAAATTAATGGTCATTTAGTAGAAATAATGTGAGAATTTGACATTCTGAAGGGTGCTGCTTAAACATGAAAATAAGATAGTAGAAAAAATACAACAAAGAAGGATTTTTTTAAAAAGTAAATGTAAAGTTCAGGGAAAATGTTGTAATTTTGTCATAGATGGTGGAAGTACAAAAAAATTGGTAGGCACATGAGTCATACGAAAACTAAAGCTAAAATTTATTCCCCATTCCAATCCATATCAGGTTTTATGGTTACAGAAGGGACACAAGTGACTAACGAATCAATGATTGTTAATTTTTCAGATTGGAAGTTTTAGTGAATAGGTATTATGTGATGTAGTAGACATGGATGCATGCCATATATTTCTTAGAAGACCATGATAATTTGATAGGAATGTATTCCACGATGGTAGGTGCTATACCCTCCTCTTCCTTCCTTTTATTCTTCATATGGAAGAACGGTCGAGGTGTAAAAAATAGCAGAGTTTGAATCCATTTTCAGCGTAGAAGACGAGCTAAAAGATCACATCAGACCCACTCAACTAGAAAGTCCTCTATAAGATATTTCTAACAATATAAGAAGTCCAAAAATGGCCTCTTGGATCAAAATATAAAGACAATAAAAGTTGGGCCTATAAAGGTCAAAATCCCAGAAACCCCGTGATCCTAGAATCCCACAACTAATTAGAAAATAAATTTCAAAGAGCTCTGGGGACAAGGGGACCAGGGATCCATTAACTGTCTGAGCTAGGATCATCTACTGATGAAACCTCGTAAAAATAATTGGAGGCATAAATCCCGGAATGCCAAGGCCTTGTAACCTTTTGTTAAATGAATTTATGAAAGCATTGTGATTGAACCATTTACAAAGAAATAATTCGCAAAATAAAGGGATTGGGGACTCTTCTTTGTCTCCTCTGGCTGGATAGGTGGCAACACATCATTGTTCATAACGTCATCAATTTCCCATTGGGAGGTGGACATGTGGTAATAAATTTTGAAGTTTTCGGGTACCTAAAGAGCTCATATATGGATGACACTTGGAGCGACCATAGGTCGACACGTGGCTTGTTTAATATCAACATGACATTATCCTAACACCATACCCCAGAGGGTCAAAATCCTATAATTGTTTGTTAATTCACAAAAGGGCGCCAGGTTACGGGGAGCAGGGAACAATATCAGAGAAATCATGTAATCCTAGAATATCGAAGATATTTATAATTGCATTTCAATGACAGGAGGACTAGGGCATCTGGATTCTAGCTCAACAATTAGCATAAGTCTTAGGAAACACTCTTTTTCAGTGCATAGGAATCACCAAGTGGCAGTGGGCCTTCCCCCACTTCCCAAATTTAAATGGTTAAATATAAACCAACTATGGGGCGAATCCCCATCCATCTCGAAGGGGCCCCACCTAGGAGAAGCTCCGATAGGGTAACAAGTGTGACAATTAAGTCGACACTTTGTCTCAGAAAGTTAGAGTTAGTAAAGTGAGGCGTGCAAATCAACAATCATGATTGACTCTAGGGGTTCAAACATTGCCTCCAAGTCTGCCCAAGCATCCCACCAGAGGAGATAAAATGGGCCTGCTAGCTATCAGGCCAACGTGGCGACCACATCAACAGCTGGGACCATTTTCAGGAAAGCGTGGCAAGCGAGCAAGAAAATATTAAAGCCATCACCCCCCCCCCCCCACACTTTCTTTCCACCCAATTTGATTCTGCCATGTGTCTCCCTCATGTCATCCCATTGGTTTCCCACCTAGAAACCCCCGTGAACTGACCGTTGCACCTAGCGAGCCGACTGTTGCAATTTAAACTTGTTTATTTCAAACTATTCTATGTCTGGTCGCTCTGCTTTTTTTCAGCTACCTCTAACCGATTTTCAACTGGAGTAAAGACCTCCATGCACTCACAACAACCAATTCCCCCTGCTTACTAGGGAAGCCTCAACGTCTTTTGTCAAGAAGAAATAAAGAAATCCAAGAGCAAGGTAGACTCATCACATGAAAATACTGCCACTCTTAAGGGCGGGACCATAGTGAATTATCTTCAAAGAGACTTTCAACTACTATGGATTGTGAAGACCTTGTTTGCGGTCAGGCCAAATTGCACTGAGATCACAAATTTAAGGATGACATACATTACTCTTATCACACTCCCATGCCAAATCTATTTTTATGTAAAAGATGTGATCAATTGGTTAACCCACCATGTGTTTGGGTAGTGGAGCATGGGTCCACTTCGAAAGATCAAGCGAGCCAACAATGAATAATTTTCTAATTTGGAAATCATGACATACCACTATAATTTTGTAAATATTTTATTTTCAAGAAGGAATCAAGTTTGTTATGTAATCATTAGTACAACTAATCCATTGGCACGCTTGAACAACTGATTAGTTTAGATAGCTGGAACACTCCAATATATTTCTGTAACTATTTTTGTTTGGACTTTCCCTATAAAAGGGAGGAATAACTCATTTATAAGGGTTCAATTTTCTATTCAAGAGCCTTTAATTCTTTGCAAGTTTTGCAAATTCTGAAGCTTATGAGATGTATGATGTTCCTGAGGACTAATAAAGAAGTTTTTGGTGATTTTTATATGTCGAGTATGTGATTATATCTTTGTTTATCATTTTCATATGTGTTTCTTTCCTCTTAGAAATCATGTAATTGTAGCTATTGGAACTCAGTATTGTATGTCATATTTATCTATGTCATGCTATGGAAAATGGTACCTGTAATATGTGAGATTGAAGGCCTTAAAATGTGCTCCATGGTTTTTAATTTCATTCCCTTTGTCTCTTCATAATTCTACTGGAATTTAGTGTACAAGATTCTATCACTAGAACTCTGCACTAGATTTCTCTCTTTCATTCTTTCTTGTCGCCTATACTACAACAATTAAAGAAACTTCACTATCTATGTGTAGGCCACCATTGCTGAACATTAATTCTTTGGAACACAACACTGTTAATATATGAAATGTGATTAGCCTTTGAGTAATATAATTGAACCAAATTTAAATCTCTTATATTTAACTCTTGAGAAACATTGATTTATCTTTAAGAGACACTAAGATGTCCTAGGCACTGACCCTTCTTCTCAACCCGAGGGGTTGTCTCTACGAGCCACAACAAGAAGAATAACTTATGAATTCACAAAGACTAGACAACAACAAAATTTGGAACCCATGTTGGAAAGTGCAATAACAATGAAAATAAGCAATAGCAACCAAGATGTGAACAACAGTAGCACTGGAATTATTCCATGTTCAATTAATAAGTTTTTGAGGGAAAATAAAAATGTTTATTTTGGTTTCACCATAATGCAAAGACAAGTCCAAGAAGGTGGGGAAAGGAACTTTATACCACTAGAGATTTGATCTTT
Organism: Pinus tabuliformis; assembly: GCA_031772625.1. NCBI lineage: Eukaryota > Viridiplantae > Streptophyta > Pinopsida > Pinales > Pinaceae > Pinus > Pinus tabuliformis. Next base: position 1,354,334,660 of record CM062816.1, on the reverse strand, counting down.
GTTGAAGGAATTTGAGGAGAATGTTGTGAATGATTTGTCAGTAGGATTACCCCCCACAAGGAGTATATCACATAAGATTGAATTGATATTAGAGTCAATTTCACCTAATAAATCAATAGGAAGGTACAATATTTTCTTAATAGAGGATTGATTAGGGATAATTCAAGTCCTTGTGTTTTACCAAAAGTATTGGCAGTCTAAAAGGGAGGTGAATAACAAATTTGTACAAATTTGCAAGATATTAATAAGATCACTATCAAGTATAGATTTCTCTTACCTAGGATGGATGAACTCATGGATGTTTGTGTGGAGCCAAGTACTTGTCAAGAATTTATTTGAAGAGTGGATATCATTAGATTCAAATAAGGGAAGGTGATGAATGGAATACAACATTTAAGACTATGGCTAGTCATGTTATTTGGGTTATCCAATGCTCCTAGCACATTAATGAGACTTATGAATGAAATATTGAAACCATTTTCGGAAAATTTTATTGTTGTGTACCTGGATGAAATTATGAGTTTCAAAAAGATAAGGAAGAACACCCAGAGCATGTGAAAAATGTGTTACAATAATTGAGGGAAGAAAAACTGCTAATAAATTTGCAAAAAAATGTGTGTTCATGAATGAGGAGTTAGTGTACTTGGGATTTGTAATTTCTCAATAAGGCTTGAAGATGGAGCTTAAAAAGGTAAAGGTCATTTTGGATTGATCAAAACCTAAGTGCACATTTTATGTGGGAAGATTTTAAGGTTTATCAAGCTTGTATAGGAAATTTATCCGAAACTTTAATGAATTTGTGCATCACTTACAGAATCTATGAAGAAATGGATTTTCCAATGGACAATAGGACCCGTGAAATCATTTGAAAATTTGAAGATTAAGATAATAAAACAATCAATTTTAGTGCGTCTCGAAGTTAATAAGGTATTTGAAGTGGACTGTGATGTTAGTGGTTCAACGATTGGAGTAATTTTCCGTCAAGAAGGAATACCAATTGAATTCTTTATTGATAAGTTGAATGATGCTAAGAATAATTATTCTATTGATGATAAAAAATTATTTGCTATTGTACAAGCTTTGAAAAATGGTGACATTACTTGCTACTGAAGGAGTTTGTCTTATTCACTGATGATGAGGCATTGTGCTACATTAATAATGAATGTAAGCTTAATCAAAATAATTCTAAATGGATGGAATTTTTTCAAAGTTAAATGTTTGTTTTGAATCATATGTATGGATAATCAAATAAGGTTGTAGATGAATTAATTAAGAGGATAATGTTTTTGATTACCTTCTTAATTTAAGTTGTGAGTTTGGAACCTATGAAGGAGTTATATGAAGGGGATGTAGATTTTGTAAAACCTTGGAATACATGCAAGGAACCATGGAGTATTGATATAATTTCATATTTGAATCTCCACATCTAAAATTGTTTAAGAATCAAAATTAGTGCATTCCTTAGAGCTCATTATAGATGAATTTTGTTAAAGAGTTGAACAATGGAGGTTTGGGTGGACATTTTGGAGTTGAAACAATCACAATATTAGTGAATGAGAGATACTTTTGGTCCATCATAAAAAAAATGTTAAGAAATTGTTGGGTGATGTAGGATTTGTTAGTTACAAAAAGGAAAGAGTTAGAACACAATGTTCTATACCGCACTACTCATACTACAGAGGCCTTAGGAAGATGTGTGGAATTCATTTTGAGATTGCCTAGAACATAGAGAGGTCAGGATCTAGTGATGATTGTAGTGGATAGGTTTTCAAATATGGAACATTTCAGACCATGAAAGAAAACCAATGATTCTACTGAAATGGATATTTCTTTTCTTGTAAGAAATTATGAGATTACATGGACTATAAAGGGGTATCACTTCTGATAGATATAACATATTCCTTATACATTTTTGGAGCATGCATTGGAAGAAAATGCACTCCAAGTTGTTGTAAAATGTCACATATCATCCAAAAGCGGACATACAGGTTGAGGTTGTTAATCAAAGCCTTGGGAATTCGTTGAGGAGCTTGATTGGAGAAAAACTAGGACACTACGATTTGGTTTTGGACCAAGATGAATTCACTTACAACAATTCAATCAATAGATTTGCTATAAACATTCCCTTTTAGATTGTTTATGGAAAGTCACTAAGGGGAATTGTGGATTTAGTAAGGTTTCCAAATCTAGAAGATAACGAGGTGATGAAGAAAGTGAGTTTGCAGAGTACATGCAGGAAATGCATGAGCAGGTCAAACTAAAGCTAGAACAAATGAATGCAAAATATTAACAAGGGGGAGATATGTGAAGAAGATAAACATATTTTCAAGGAGACTTAGTGAAGACCTATTGAAAGAAATAAGGATATCCCATAGGTACATATAGTAAAATCAAGTACAAGAAAATCAGTTCATGTTGAGTATTCAAGAATATTCCTGATAATGCATATAAGTTAAGTTTTTAGAGAATTTTGACATTTACTCATCATTAAATGTTGTTGACTTCTACAAGTTTCATAGGGGGAAGGGGTGATGAAAAAGGTTCTCTTGATGAGTGGGAGAAACAATTTCCATTAATCTAATTGAAGAGCTAGAGCAAGTACTTCTGAAGATGGTTGACATAAGCACTCAAAATAAGAAGTATTATGAGTATTTTGTCAAGTGGAGAAACCATGGTTATGGGGATGCACCATTGGTTTCTAAATAAGATCTCGTACACCTACAAGGGAATTCCTCCTCTAGAAATTATATCTGCATTCACATGAGTTTGAATATCATGTTTTTCTTATCAACTTGGATGTTTGATGTAGAGTATATTTGGAAAATAAAATTCACATTAACCAAAATTAGTTAGTATCTTAGAGGATGAAATAAGAGTTTTATAACTCCACCATTACTCCAACAACGCCTTGTTGATATAGTTCAGTGGCATTATTTTTGTTACATTACCGCGACTCCATCGTGTTGCAACACTGCCTTGTTGACATAGTGTTGTGACATTGTCTTTGTTATAGTGTTGCAACTCCACCATTGCTGTGACACCACCTTTCCCAATACAATGTTGTGAAGTTGTTGCTATTATAGTGTTGTAACTTCACCATTGTTATGACACCACCCTTCTGATTAGTGCTGTGACATCATTGATGTTACAACACTATAACTCTCATTAAAGAATTCTTGAGGTAAAAAAATGGTCCTCAAAACAAAAATGTACAACAAAAATCAAGTTTATAAGAACCAATAGGATTAAATATGATGATGTCAACCATGGGGGATGATTCACCATTTTTGAAGTAAAAAGGTAAAAAGATAAAAAATAAAAAATAAAAAAACTACTTTTTCAACTTATCTACCTATGATTTTACTCAAATTTTGAGCGGGAGCACTCGTTGGACGTGGAATTTAATTTTGCATCTAAGGAGTACCCATGTTGCATACTTTCAATGGACCTTACTACACTAAAAATGTGAAATACATGAAAAAAATGATTGCAATCACATGTTTTTTATGCATTTCACATTTTTCATGTAGTAGGGTCATCGAAAGTATGCAACATGGGTACTCCTTGGATAAAAAATTAAATTCTACATCCAACGAGTTCTCCCGCTTGAAATGTGAGTTAAATCATAGGGATATAAGTTGAAAATATGAGTTGAAAAAGTAGTTTTTTTTATTTTTTTCTCTCCAAAATTTAATTTTGTTTTATTATTTTCACTATTGTTTTATAATATTCCTTAGGAGGCCAATTTTAGACCACAAAATTTCTCTAATGACCATTGCTGTGAGACCACCCCGATGATACAATGCCGTGACCCCATTGTTGATATAGTGCCATGACTCCATTGTTGCGACAACATCATTGTTGATATAGTGCCATGACTCCACTGTTGCTGCGACACCACCCTACTATTATAGTGTTGTGACATTGTTATTGTTACATTTTTCCGATTTTGTTCAACACTATAAATCGTGACTTGCAATGATTCCATGTGTCTCAAGGGACTTTGTATTGAATGGGTGGGCCACTTGTGCACATAAATAATGATTAACTATAGAACTTGATGAGGAAATAATGATTAGATGGGGAGTCGTATCACCTTGGTTGTTCAATATGTGAAGGAATGATAACTATATTGGGAAATGGACGAGGAAGTCAAACCATTGTGATTGCTTAGTTTCCCATCCATCATATAAGATCAAGGATTAGACAAAGAGTAGACAAGTGGCTGAGGTAGTGAAAATAAGAAGAGTGTTGAGGTAGCTAAAATGAGAAGAGATCTCAAGAGGCTAAAAATGAAAAGAACTCGAAACGCTGAAAACAAGAAGAGATCGTGACGCTAAAACTAAAGAAAAAAAGAGGAATAGTTGGTTGCATCTAGTGATGAGGAAAATAATGCATATGTAGAGGCATAATACATAATAGGATTGTATACTGATTTTAAGAACATTTTGATTATTACGTGAATAAGGAAAATTTGTTGTTGTCTTTTATCTTGTTTCTTGTAAATTTCTCATTTCCTCACTGTACGTGTTATTCTTTAAATTTTTGTTATGCTATCATACAAATAAATGTGCGCTCTGTGGGTAGAGACCTAGTTTATGGAGTGGTTGAATGCAAGATTATATGGTCCCTTGCATCAAAATTTGATGTTTCAAGTGAAATTTACGGTCACGTTTTTGAAACTTGTTGACCTTTTCCCCTTTGATGGTCCTCGGTATTGCAACAAGAATGCTACAAATCCCAAGGGTCTCAGCTTTAATTGTCAACGCGAGGTTCATAAAAACTTAAGAGGGGTCAATACTATGTTTGTGCAATAAGAACTATCTCTTTATTTTTCTGAATTTTATATGGGTGGAAATGTCGCAATGAGATCTGGTTACATAAAGACCATTCTAACTTATGCTACAGGTAAAACTTGAAATTGCTGGGAATGAAAGACAACAAGCAAACATACACTAATTGAAATGAAGGGATGAAAATCATATTAACTGTAATGAAAGGAAAAAGAAAATATATTATATTGTGCAAAGAAAGAAAATAAACAATTGAAGTAAAAGCTTGTGAGGAGCAAGCCCTAATTCTATGGCAAAAAAACAATTTCTACAACAAACTAGGTCAAAGCATCTTCTTGGTCTCTCTGCTTATAAATTTCATCTTTAGGTTTCTAGGGATGTTGTAACTTATCAAAGAAGGCGAATCATGGGTTCAATGCAATTTTGGACCAGTTTCAGAGGCAAACTGCAAACTGCTACAAGAGTCTCTGTTTTGATACATGAGACAATCCAACGAGTTGAGAAGTAAAGGAGGCTAATGAAGGCTAAGAAATGATAAAGAACTCATGTAAAAGTCATCACATCAGTGGTAGAAGGATTTATTCAACAAAACATATGGCTATAGGATTTCCTGTAGACACAGTGAAACAAAAATGATAAACAACATATAAACAACAATACTTGAAATGCACATAAATGAATAAAAAATAATGCTACTATAAAAATATAACCACTATCAATGCTATGATATAATGTTGACAATATTTGTAAGGAAATACTATTCATAAATCATCTAACTAATCATGCATACAAGCAATATTTATAAATAAACTACATAAATGAACAAATGCATAAAGAATAATGGCCCAAAAGGGGCCTCGATCACTTGAGGTGGGCCCTAACCCAAGGAATCTTAGATACTTGAAATAGAAGAAGATTAAAAATTAGAACCAAATATGAATTTCAATAACTAGGGGATTTCTTATACATAGCAAAAGTTGTAGAACTTGAAAACTAAACTTCCTAATGCTCTCTACTGTTATTCTTGTACATTTACTTCTTTCCACTGAGATTCTATTATACAAAGGAGCCTTGGCAAGTGCAACTTGTAGTATGTCAGGGAAAAGGTATTCTATAGTATTCATGTTGTGAGGCAGTTCTTGCCATCTCCTTTTGCAAGCCTGTGATATTTCTTCTCCTAACAATGTGAAGGTATTCTCAAAGTGTAGGATGGCCTACAATTGACTTTGTTTGTAAATATACACTACTTTGGGATCCTTTTTAAGAGTGCATAAGTGGAGGTGATGATAGATGGATTAAGATGTTTATATCTAATACAAAGTGGATCCTTTAGTTCTACATCCATGGTTCTTTTCACTTCTTCAACCTTGAACTGCTCATGCCTCAACTAAGATGCTAACACCATAAACTATGCATTGAAAAAATATGGGTTTGGGACCCATATAATCAAATATGGAAGTACAAGGTTGTGAAGGTAAAATTCAACAACCTTGGCTTTGTCTTCTATGGTACATTGCAGGTAGAATTCAATGAAGTCCTTGACATCTTGTAGAGGGATAGTCCCTTTCTGTGCAAGCATTCTTATATAAACATGCATCATTACTCCTTTAGGAATAAGGAGTATGTCTTTGTGGATTTCCTGCAATTGACTTCCTCTAAAGAGAGGTGTACCATGGTGCCCAAAGATGTTTACAAAGATGCAACCTGAGTGTCCCTCTCTTGTAGAAATCCTTGTGTTTGCTGCAATTAGTTTTTTAGCTACTTGTTTTCCTTTTCCAGGTGGTCCCTTCTATTAACTTAATAAAACCTTAAGAGTGCCATTTCTTGTCTCATTTTATTTATTTCATATTCCATCTCGGTGATATAAACAACTCCTTTGGTTTGGAAATTATTTTCCATAGATGAGTTTCAACCTTCTCCTACTTTACTACGAGGAATGTAGTGCTACATTTATAGGGAGTGTTTTTCCTACCTCAATCCAAGAATAGAAGGAGGTGGTTCTCATTTGAACTGGTTTCTTTGTTGACCTTTCAATATGTAATTTTGTAGGATGTTCCTATAGCATGGCAGGATCTTCTTATAGCTAAGCATCTTACTCCTATTTTTTTATTTGTTGCCTCATTTCCTCAAGAAGTGTTCGTATTTCTGCTGTCTGTACCTCTGATGCCTTTAATTTATTCCCCTTCACATCCTAATGCTCTTCTTTTTTTGTGCTAGGGGTTTCTTCAATAATGATAGGAGTGGGAGAAGGTAGTATTGGCTTACCACTATACAATACTTTGTGTTGATTTTTTGTTTAGCATCAAGAGGTATTCCTGCATTCCAAGAGGCAACTTAAGTCAGCTTAGAAGAATTATGGAAATTAGAATAAAATTATTATTTTTAGGCTTCATGTAGGCTCCAAATTGTCAAGTCGGCACCACCATGAAAGGGTGTGAACCTTGGTCAAAGTTCATCCATTTTGAAAAGTATATATACATAATGTGACACCTCCACTTGAGTAATTTGGATCATCATATATGTAGAAATTTTGAATAATTTAACACATATTCAATGGAGATTATCCTGATCATGTACTATTGCGGAATACATACACAATACATAAGCTCCTCTACGTTGATCATCAATATAGCAGCATCAATAACAATAAAACATCAAGATCATTCACACATTAACACAATATGTAACCCGGGGAAAGCATCTCGCTAAAAACCCCACACTATCTGTATATTAATGATTGAGAACATGTAACATTACAAAGTACAATGCTTATCACAAGCAATCCAGTACCAGCTCCACCTGTTACACACAATACAACTCAGATCTGATCTCCAAATCTATTCCACTGCTTGCCTGCCTCTCCAGCTCAATACCTGCTCAAGAACTCATGAGAATGGTTTACCAAACTCGTATTTCACCTGCAAAGAATCACTCACACTCTGTTGGACATGAGCACAAGCTACAATTCTTGATATTGGCAAATTCATTGGCATACTCAATCCCTCTGATTGTGCAAGATCTGATGCACAACTATAGTCACAACTGATAGCAATCTGATTCTCTAACACCTGTCCCTGCTGAACTGAACATGCACTGACATGCAACTGAGTTAACTGATGTATTCTATAGTTTTATTATGAGTTAATAATTTGTTTAACAACTCATCATTAGTCTATTTGCGGTTAGACTAACTACAACTAGTTTAACCAAGTCAAACTGAACACAAATCCATCAACTGCACCTCCAGTCCACTAAACTCAACTCACTTGAGTTCTAAATGAAGTCCTGCATACAAATATTAGTCATCCCATAGGTAACCACGTATTTCCCTCTGGGATCTGCATGTACCACATCCGTAGCTCATCCTGAAGTGCTCCAAGAGAATAAGATCAAGTTTATAGTCCAAATATTATTATGAGACAATAAGTGACTTTTCTATTTTTGACAGCCAGTATAAAAATAGACTTTGATCACTCATACTGTGATCACCCACACTATGGTCACCCACACTGTGGTCATCTACACTGTGATCACTCATACTGTGATCACCCATACTGTGATCATCCACACTGTGATCAAAAATAGAACTTGCGCCATAATTTGCCTACGGGCCCACTTAGTGAAGGCGACTCTTTTCACTAAGCTCCATCATCTTGTTGCAATCTCAACACTCCCTCTCGACAAGATATGGATTATCAGCAACCCCTATCCTACCTCAGTGGTACTCGAATTTGCTCCTGGTGAGAGCCTTTGTCAGAATATCAACATCCTGATCCTCCGTTGGAATGTATGAAAGCAACATGATCCTCCGCTGCACACAATCTCTGATATGATGGTACCTGATGTCAATATGCTTAGATCTATCATGAAATACAGGATTAGCCGAGATTTTAGTGCAACTCTGGTTATCACAGTAAATCACAGTAGGATCCAAATGAGAACCGAACAAACCAACCAGGATCTTCCTCATCCATATAGCCTCGCATGCAGCCAAACTTGCTGCCATATACTCGGCCTCCGCTGAACTGAGTGCCACAGATCTTTGCTTCCTACTGTACCAAGAAACTGCTGTCGATCCAATACTAAAGACCCCTCCTGATGTGCTCTTTCTGTCCGTTGGGCTCCCTGCCCAATCTGCATCCGTGAAGCCACATAACTTCACCTCATCCTCCTGTCTGTACCATAAACCATATCCCGATGTGCCTCTAAAGTAGCGCAATACATGCTTGCCCGCCTTCCAGAAGAGCTTGGTAGGCTTAACCATAGCTTGTGAAAGCTGGTTAACTGCATAGCATATATCAGGTCGTGTATTGACCAAATACATCAGCGACCCCACCAACTGTCGATAAACAGTGGCATCCACTTCTTCTCCCGAAGTGGCATCCTCCTTCCTCCAACCTCCAGGAAGAGGAGTATCAACAGGCTTGCAGCCATGCATGTTGAACTTCTCCAGTATCTCCCGAGCATACATGCCCTGAGAAACAAACAGTCCACCACTGCGCTGCCATATTTCCAATCCTAGGAAATAGTGAAGGAGGCCCAAATCCTTCATCTCAAACTCTGTAGCAAGATCCTTCTTGCATGACAGTATCAACAGCTCATCACCCGTTAGAATCAAATCATCAACATACAGTACAATGATAAGCAACTTACCCTCCACCACAATCTGGTATAGGTTAGGATCCACCTCGCTCTTGGAGAATCCAAGTCCTGTGAAATAGCTGTCTATCCGTGTGTACCAAGCACGTGGTGCTTGCTTCAACCCATACAACGCTCTCTTGAGCCTGCACACATGCGACTCGCTGCTGAAGACCTCAAAGCCTTCGGGTTGCTCAATGTACACCTCCTCCTCAATGACTCCGTTGAGGAACGCAGTCTTCACATCCATCTGATGAATGTGCCATCCCATCTGCGCTGAGAGAGCAAGAATCATCCGTATGGAAGAATACCTTGCGACAGGTGCAAAGGTCTCCTCATAATCGATCCCCTCTATCTGTGAAAAGCCTCGGGAAACAAATCTTGCCTTGTACTTCTCCACACTCCCGTCAGCTGCCTGCTTGACCTTGTAGATCCATCTCGAACCCACCACTGATTTCCCTTCCGGTCTAGGAACAATCTCCCATGCACTGTTTCTGACAATAGAATCATACTCTTCCACCATGGCGTCTACCCATGCGGGATCCTCCACAACTTCCTTGAAAGAGGATGGCTCAGTCACAACACACTTTCTCATAAGAGCCATGTATCCAGTGTACCGATCAGGTGACTGTCTCTGCCTGCGTTGGGCTGTAGGTGGTCCTACAACTTTCTCTGCATCTTGAGCCAGTCGCTTAGCTTTTGTCAAGCGCTTTCGCCCTCTGATGGTTGGCGCTGCATGAGTGGTCTCTTCCACTCCATGAACCTAATCCTGTGGTTGATCCACGTCCTGAAGCTCATCCTTAGGAACTAATAGCTCCTCATCTGCATGCAAGTGTAGCTCCCTCTCAAGCGAACACTTCATGGCTTTCTCCTCCTGAAATTTTATATCCCGTCGCACGACAGTTTTACCACTGTCTGGCAAATACACACGATAGTTGTGGGGCGTATCAGTGTACCCCACAAATATCCCAACCTCTGTGGTTGGCTCCAACTTCTTCCTGGCATCCTTTGTCACATGCATGTAAACGTTAGCACCAAAAATCCTTAGATGAGAAAGATCAGGCTTCTTACCAGAATAAGTCTCCTCGGGTGTACTCATGCCAAGTATCCTATGAGGACAACGGTTCTGCACATAAACTGTTGTATTGCATGCTTCCGCCCACAAGTGAAGGGGTAGGCCCTCATCATGCAACATTGCCCGTGCAGCACCCACAATCGTTCTGTTCTTCCGCTCAGCTACCCCGTTCTGCTGTGGGTTATGGGGAGCTATGAGCTCTCTTCGAATCCCTTCTACCTTGCAAAAATCCTTGAACTCATCCGAGATGTATTCACCACCATTATCACTCCTAAGAGCCTTCACCTTCTTCCCCGACTCCTTCTCGACCAGTGCTTTGAATTCACAGAACTTTGAATATGTCTCGCTCTTCTTCTGCATGAAGAAGATCCAGCACTTACGAGAGAAATCATCAACAAAAATCACATAATACCTGTGTTTTGCTGTCGAAGCAACTGAGAAAGGTCGACACACGTCTGTGTGAATTCTCTCAAGGATCGTCATGGAGCGACTATCCTTCTCGTGAAAGGTGGCTTTCACAAACTTCCCCAAAGTACACCCCTTGCACTGATCTGACTGCGCAAGTGTGCCTTTAGGAAGCCCTGTAGTGATCTGCTGCAGTATCTTCAGGGCTCCATGGTGAAGGTGACCCAATCTCCTATGCCACAACTCGCCATCATCCCAGCTCACCAATCCTTCTGCCTTGCCCGCCATTGCTGCGCATCCATCTACATGCAACTGATAAAGGTTCCTCACTCGAACCCCTATCTTTCGGGTCTCACCAGTTGTCTTGCTGCGCAGGAAAGCCTTTCCCTCGCTGAAAACAACATCATACCCCTTGTCTTCTAACATCGCCACTGAGATAAGATTCTTCTTCAATCCTGGAACATGCATGACTTCCTTCAATACGAAGGGTTTACCAGACTCCCTCTCAAAGGAAATGGTACCGATACCAGTCGCACTGTATCTACCATCATCGCCCATCTCGATGTGCACTCCAAGATCTTTGTCCTCCAGATCAGAGAACAAATCTCTATCTCCCGTCATGTGAAAAGATGCACCACTGTCCAAGAACCACACCGATCCCATCACACTTGAAACCAAGCATGCGATTAATGAAAAATCAAGCTCAAACTGTGAGGCTAGAGCCTCTCCTGCTGAAGATCCAGCAGCCTGCTTGTTCTTCTTCTTCTGCGGACAATTAGTGGCATAGTGTCCGTGCTGGTGACAGTGAAAACACTTCGCCTTGGACATATCCTGCTTCTTGCCTTTCGCACCAGACTGAGAAGCTTTCTTGCTCTTCCCTTTCTTTGCTTTGGCAGCCAAAGCACAATTCTCTTCATCAACTCCCTTTGACGAAGATCCATCCCTGGTACTCCGCCTGATCTCCTCCTACACAAGATCTGACCATAGTCTTTCCCATCTTGGCAATTTCTCCCGACCATTGACAGAGTCCTGATAGGAATGCCAACTCTTCAGAAGACCCAGGAGAGCCAAGCTCACCAAGTCCTCATCATCGACAGTAACCCCCACACTTCCCAGCTCATCTCGACACTGAGTGAACTTTGTGAGATACTTGGGTATACTGTCACCCTTCTCGCATTTGATGTTTCTGAGTTTATCTTTGAGCGCCAGCTTCCTCTGATCGCTCTTGCTTTGGAATAATTCTGTTAATGATTTCCACATAAAATATGGAGTAGCCTTTCCATGGAGGCTGGACACAATGTGATCCTTCACGCCCTCCAACAGAATCCTTCGACATTTTGCGGTCTTCTTTTGCCAAGCATCAGCTTGAGTAGCATCAGTAGGCTTTGGGACATCCGTCTCTATGAACTCCTTCAGCCCGTTATCATCCAATACTGCCTCCATCCTGTCCTTCCATGCAATATAGTTTGAGTTGCCTTCAAGAGCATACTCCAATCGCAATCCGTTGAAAGACATTGCTGCGTTGTCACCAAGAAAACACTGCTGCAAATTCGAATTCCACCAGCAACCAACTCAACCGCCTCAGATCTAAGATTCGTGAGAACACAATATTTCTCGTACAGAGATTGACTGTATGGGCATTCAACAGATATCTCACCTTCCAAAGGAAGGATGAATCCAGAGGCTACCTAGCCCGATTAAAGACTCTGCTTGAAGAAATAGAATGTAAACACTTCCTGAATAGTAGATCTGATGATCAACAACTCTGATACCATGTAGAAATTTTGAATAATTTAACACATATTCAATGGAGATTATCCTGATCATGTACTATTGCGGAATACATACACAATACATAAGCTCCTCTACGTTGATCATCAATATAACAGCATCAATAACAATAAAACATCAAGAGCATTCACACATTAACACAGTATGTAACCCGGGGAAAGCATCTCGCTAAAAACCCCACACTATCTGTATATTAATGATTGAGAACATGTAACATTACAAAGTACAATGCTTATCACAAGCAATCCAGTACCAGCTCCACCTGTTACACACAATACAACTCAGATCTGATCTCCAAATCTATTCCATTGCTTGCCTGCCTCTCCAGCTCAATACCTGCTCAAGAACTGATGAGAATGGTTTACCAAACTCGTATTTCACCTGCAAAGAATCACTCACACTCTGTTGGACGTGAGCACAAGCTACAATTCTTGATATTGGCCAATTCATTGGCATACTCAATCCCTCTGATTGTGCAAGATCTGATGCACAACTATAGTCACAACTGATAGCAATCTGATTCTCTAACACCTGTCCCTGCTGAACTAAACATGCACTAACATGCAACTGAGTTAACTGATGTATTCTATAGTTGTATTATGAGTTAATAATTTGTTTAACAACTCATCATTAGTCTATTTGCAGTTAGACTAACTACAACTAGTTTAACCAAGTCAAACTGAACACAACTCCATCCACTGCACCTCCAGTCCACTAAACTCAACTCACTTGAGTTCTAACTAAAGTCCTGCATGCAAATATTAGTCATCCCATAGGTAACCATGTATTTCCCTTTGGGATCTGCATGTACCACATCCGTAGCTCATCCTGAAGTGCTCCAAGAGAATAATATCAAGTTTATAGTCCAAATATTATTATGAGACAATAATATTTGACTTTTCTATTTTTGACAGCCAGTCTAAAAATAGACTTTGATCACTCATACTGTGATCACCCACACTGTGGTCACCCACACTGTGGTCATCCACACTGTGATCACTCATACTGTGATCACCCATACTGTGATCATCCACACTATGATCAAAAATAGAACTTGCGCCATAATTTGCCTGCGGGCCCACTTAGTGAAGGCGACTCTTTTCACTAAGCTCCATCATCTTGTTGCAATCTCAACAATATATTCTCTTCTATTGTAGCCACTTGTGAAAAGTCAAAGAAGAATATTCTTAGATGTTTGGTCAAGCTAGTTCTTGACTGTTTGACCAGTATTTCATTTGAGTTTGACCAGAGAAACATGTTGATTTTGATTGTAGAAACAAGCTGAGTTTGACAACAGAAACAGGCTGAGTTAGACCCCAATAGGCTGAGTTTGATTGTAGAAGAGGATTGATTGACCATAGGTCCAAAATTGATCATAGGTGATAAGTAGATTAGGCCAAAAGTTGACCATAATTAACTATTTGGGTGGTTTGACCAACATTGGAAGGATGGAATTTTGACCAGGTTTGATTGATATTTGGACTTGGATTTTGGCACAAATTTCTAGACAATTTTGAATTGTAAGCCTTGCTAAAGAGAAATTTCTCCTAGAAGAAAACCTGTTGAGTTTTCTCTCGAGTTTGGGTTTCCCAGGGTAAATTTGTTGTCTCTATTGTGCATGGTTGTCTCTTTATGATGTTACTATTTTCATTGCATTATTGTTGAGATTTTCTGTGTATAATTAATCAATGATATCAACGACATAAAGAATAAATTGTTAAATATCATTAGGTAGTAATTGTTAGATCAAAAAGTTAGTTTTTACTATGCATCATTGTAGAAAATTCAACATGGGATTAGAGCTTTGTTGAAAAAGCAACCATTGAAGTAAGCCCCAGAGACAAGTGTTCAACAAATTAACTTATTTTTGGGTCTCTTACCAAAAATGGCACCAAGTCTTATATTTGAAGACATGCTGGATGGTGTGATCAACTTCAGATCTTGGAATACCAGGATACTCCTTATCTTGGAAGAGAATTAACTTCAAGATAATGCAGAGAAATCCATTCTAGATACAGAGGGAGCTGAGGAGAAAGACAAGTATAAGAAGAATGAGGCCAAGGTAAAGAGAGTTTTGATAGATTCCATAAAGGACCACTTGATCCATCATGTTACTAGATTAAGGAATTCCAAGGTAATATATGATGCTCTAATAAAATTTTATGCAAGAAGCATTATTAGCAAGAAATTAGCCTTGAGAAATCGTCTTCGTATTGTCATAATGACTAGATTATATTCTATTGTCTCATATATTATGTAAGCCTCTAAGATAAGAGATGAGCTTGTAGCCATTGGAGAGACCATTGATGATGCAAAGCTTGTTATAGTTACTCCCAATGGATTTCATCTCTCATGGGAGCCATTTATTTAGGGAATTTGTGCACAATCAAACCTACCCACATTTGATAATCTATGGACTGATTGTGTCCAAGAGGAAGCTACATTATTGTCTAGGAATAACTCACAAAATCCACATAGTGAAAAAACTCAAGCCCTTGCATCTCATACTAGAAAAGGAAGGGTATAAGGAAATTTGGAAAAATTGACAAAAAGAAATTTTGAAAATTTGACAAGAAGAATTTAGGTAGAAGACCCGCTCTTTTTCAAGAGCTGAAGAAGACGGATATGTCAAAGATTAAGTGCTTCATTTGCCATAATTTTGGACACTATGCATCCCATTGTCTTGAAAGGAAAAGGAAGCAAAATCAACATGCATTAATAGACAACATTGATAATAATCATTGTTGTCAACTTGGAGACAAACTCTAGCTGCAAGAGGCCAATGCCCAAGACATCTAAAGATTGAATAAAAACTTTTTAAAATAATTGGTTGGAGGGATGAACCATGAGAAATTGTAACGAATGATCTAATTAAAAAAACACGTCTTTCAAAACTGGAATGGCCAAAGATAATAAGGGTTGCAGAGTTTTTGAGCTAAAGAAATGGGTTAGAAGAAAAATAAAGGAAGGCAAGGTTTAAACTCAGGCAGTTAAGAATATGAATGAAATGTTAAATTTAAACAATATTCTGCATCATACAATATTCCAAGAGAAGCAAGACATAAATGAAATAGCACATACAAGAGAAAAACAATGTCCCCAATTACACCAAAAACTAAAATAAAAACAAGCTTCTATTACTGAGTTCTTGAAAGATTTATTCACTACATATTGTCATGATTTTTAGAGTCCTAACCCTTGCAAAGTGTATATTTTTGATTTTTTTTTTTTAAACTAAACTAACTATTCTTTCATCACTTATCTGACTGGTTTTGAAACAATTATAAAACTATTTTGAAAAGAGATTTAATTAAAGTAACTATTCTTTCATCAATTATCTAACTGCTTTTGAAACAATTATAAAACTATTTGAAAAGGGATTTAATTAAACCAATATTAATAGATCATAAAAATTAAAATAACCTATTATTATAAATACATTGTTCAATAATATATATTAAATATTAAATCTTTTTTTTTGAAGCAAAGTCTTTCCCTAAACTTTACAATATACGTGGCACTATACAGAACAGTTTGAGCGGAGAAACAAAGATGGCAATGAAATTCACATTCTTCCTCTATTATTTTCCAAAGTCGCAGCTTTGTCAACTATTTCTACAAAGTGGGGGCATCCACACATGCAATCCAGTAATCAATGTATGATCATGCTGTATTTACATAGATGTTCCAGTCACTAAACATTAAAGTTGAGGGAATTCTGTTTGATTTGCATTGTTGAATCTGCATGATAGTCAAACGCTAGATTGGAGAACTTGTTTTTCAAATGAAATACGAAGACCATGAAATTGTGAAGCCATCTCCGACTTACGACATTAGTATCATTGATGAGGAAGTAGGGAGCTTCTTTAAAGAGTGATAGTCATGCAAGTACATATTTCACAATTACATAATTCTTCACTCCATCTCGATCTATAAGAACCTTGATCTTTGGGACAAGCTGAGTCATGAGTGTCGCAACCACATTTCCAACATTGTTTTCCTCTATGAAACTCATGGTGGAGTCACATAAAAAGAAACAATTTGAGACGTAGAGTCAAAATATCATAATCGAGCATATATAAAATATGTGTATTTATTTTATTGCATGATGTCATAAGACTACTCTCGACATGTAATATGAGCCTTCGACCTTATGTTTGCATGTAGGCACACAACTGTGGGTCGGCAATAGAATTTTTTATGTTAAAGTAATGAGAAAATATCCCACATTTGGTGGGTGAAAGGTTTTCTTAGTGTTTAAATACACAAAAATATCACAACTTTTCAACTTGTTTTACAATTGTATGGGTCTCATGATGGTATATATGAAGGGCATGAAATAAGGATCTATTAATTCGATGGTATATGTAGGCCCTGAAATAAGGATCGGGTCTCATGATGGTATATATGAAGGGCATGAAATAAGGATCTATTAATTCGATGGTATATGTAGGCCCTGAAATAAGGATCTATTAATTCGATCGTATATGTAGGGCCTGAAATAGTTCGATCGTATATGTAGGGCCTGAAATAAGGATCTAGAGATGGGGAGCAATTTTCTTTTTTGAGAGCATAAAAACTTATAAAAACTAATTTATTGTTGGTACGAAATTCAAATTTCTTTTTTTTTTGAAAAATATTTAAAAAGGATTTTTTCACGTGGTTTATGTAGGGCATGAAATAAGGATCTAGAGATGGGGAGCAATTTTTTTTTAAGGATGAGAACATAAAAAGCTTATAAAAACCCAACCTATTGTCGGCACAAAATTCAAATTTCCTTTTTGTTTTTTAGAAAAATATTTAAAAAGGATTTTTTCACGTGATATCATAGTTCCTAAGGGAAATGCTATCCTCCTTGTGAAGCAACAAAGAACAATAAGACTCAATGCCTTTCTCTTAACATTTCATGACTTTTGTTTGAGTGATCTTTATCACTTTTCCCTGGTAGGATTTGGCTACAACAATGATGATGAGGAGCAACCATATTAGAATAAGTCAAAGATTTTTTCTTTTAGATTTGTCGATTCCCTTCAATTATCAAATGTTTCTTCTTAAATTAAGAGATAAGTACCTCATATTTTTCTCCCTTGATTATTTTCTTATTTTTTATTTAGTCAACCTCTTGTGTTTTTATTTTATATGGCCTTGATATTTCCTTCTTACCTCTATTATGAATTTTCCTTTTTCATGGCCTCCTAAATGAGGTCTACGGAAAGGAAGAACATGTAACTGAGAAGACTGCCATTACATAGGTGGAAACATCAAGAAGTGCAAGGAAATGTTGTGGTAAGAAGAATATGCCAGTAAGAGGGAGTGGACTACAATGATATTTTTGCTACATTCTTCCATATATAGGCCTAAGGGATCAAGTACAAACTCAACATAGTGATTGATGTTCGAAAGAAAGAAATTTTATAGATTGTTAAGACATCTAGAATTGTGCCCAGTCTTCCAGTTCTGAGGGAGCAGTTCGTTAGGCAGAGTGGAAGGAGAATCTTTCCTAGAGGATGTAATGGGTTGAGATTGTCAAGATGCTCAGAGACAAAACGTCTCTAAGAGTAGTGTGCCTTCTTTGAGGAGACCATGTTTAATAGTAGGACTTACTTACATGACAAAGGGACCAAAAACAACAAAAGGACTTTCTTACATGATAGAGGGAGAAAAAGTGGTAGAAAGACTTGCTTACATGATAAAGGGAGCAACATTGGTAGAAGGACTCACTTATGTGATAAAGGGATAAGTAGTAGTCAAAGGATTTGCTTACATGATAGATGGAGCAACAATGGCAGGAGGATTTGCGTGCATGATAGAGGGAGCAACCATGCCTACCATAGGAAGACCTGCTTCAATGTAAGAGGGAGTTGGCCTCATAGATTTAAATGGGGATTCTTTCCAAATACACTATTTCATGGAATTGGACATTCAAATTTGGTTGATGTCATGATGTACATAGTTGATTGGACGTACCTGGTTAACACTTTTCCTGATATTTCCTTTGTTGTGAACACCCTGAGCTATTACATGGTCGAGCAGAGGGAAATACTTTGCGTTGCAACAAAGCATGGTTGAGGTACCTACATGCTATGTCTTAGGTGGTGAAGTGAAGCTGCAATATTCTTGACTCTCTTGACTCATGAAAAATATTCTTGTGACATGAAAAACCATAGAAACATGAAAAACATGTTTAACCTAGTTGACCAATCAAAAGAAGCATGAAACCCATGTTTGAAAATAATAAAGTTTCTTTCTTATTTTGCTTGTTACATAAGCTATACATAATGACATGAGTACAATGACAATTATGAAGGCCGAAACTAGTTACATTTCCAATAGTCCCTCTTAACTAGGGAGGTATTCATAATTATACAACTAGTACAAGAATTTTTCTCAAGTTGAAGATTTCTCATAATAAGACTCAGATCGATAAGCCAACTTTAAGCATCAACGTCATAACCAACATCGTCAATATGGTAAGGAATTAACTTACAAGCTCTACTTATATCAGAGCTTTATGCTGGAAGGCTTTATGTGAGACACCACACTACCTCTTAAGGTACATACCCCATCTAGATGTTCACTAGGTATGTCCTTTTAGGACTATTCTTATCTTGAATTCCCAATCCTCAAAGAATAACGATCCTATTTAACCAGTCTTATCTTGGATACTTGTCCAATCCTCAAAGAGTGTCGGTCTAATTCCTATCTTGGATTCTCTATTGATTTAGGTGGATGTTGGTCGCCACCCACCTATTCCACTTGGACCCCCACCATTGTCTCTTTCAGTTTTTTAGTTTCCTTAATTGTAGCACAATTTACTATTTTTGGCAGTTTTTCGGGTCCTAAACTTCTGGAGCCATTTTGAGGCCCTAAATGATGTGGAAGTTGTAGTCCCCGGATAGATATTTCGAACGAGGTATTGTGTGTGTCAAGCATAGATCGTATGCCAAATTACGACTCCGTGAAGTTGATGTACCAATTTACCCAAACGGGGCCCACAATTTTGGCACTTCATCTCCCAGGGTTAGGTTTTTGGATGTCTAGGGTTTTCCATCATTTCTCAATAATAAATAGGCCTCCGAGCCTCATTATAACACAGTTCAGAGGCATGTAGCCACCACATCTCTTCTCAGAGATAAGCTACCGTCAGTCGAGCTAGACTTATGTCCATTTTATTTGTAAGCATATTTCAGTATTTGATATTAATGAAAAGAAGTGTTATTTTTGTTGCATCTCTATGTTTATGGTTATACCTATAATTTGTTGCGTTCATGTTTAAGTTCACATCAGTGGTATGAGAGAGGTTTGCTCTTTTTTTTTTTTTTTTGCATGTCCCCAATGAGATTGGGATATAAGCAGTTAGGGATTGAACTGGTTGAACCTTTGCAAGACCAACCTCACAAATCCTGATGACCTCTCATGGCAGAAGAGAAGAAAGATGAGGGGGCAAGACATCCTTTCAAAATATTGCTCGAAGAAGCCCTCAAGTGAAAAAGGAATGCGATGTTGGACAACTTTTCCCAGATTCTTCAACGGATACCCAAGGGCGACACATCTCTTTCCAGCAGCTACTATGGAAGTGCCACACCCTTTAAGGTACAAGTTAACTTTGGCATCCCCATATTTGAAGGTCAGATAGATGTGGAAACCGTAGATAAATGGTTAAATTTGCTAGAAGGATATTTTTCTGTTCATGATTTTTCCAGCTAGGAAAAGATTACTTTTTCACTTCTCAAAGCCACCCCCCAAGTCAAGGACTAGTGGGAAACTTACTGTGAGAAGAAGGAAGAAAGTATACCCTCACTATTTTTGGCTACACCCACTTGGAATTCATTCCGGGATGCCATAAAGGAGCAGTACTACTCTGTCAGGAGCTATGAGGATAAAAACATAAAGTGGATCAGACTGCAGCATGGAAGGGGCCAAGACGTGCCAAAGTTTGCCAATGTTTTTCATATCATTTACACGAAGTTGGGTATCAAGGATTCTTAGAAACATTTGGTACTTCAGTACCACAACATCCTACACAGGTACATCCAAGATGAGATGGAGTTCTTGGACATCTCCTTGCTGCACGACATACCGATACGCTATCAAGATTGAGAAGAAGTTTAAACAGAAAAAGTGAGACTTTGGATCTGCGAATCCAAAGCAAGGGAAAGGCACCCCCAAACTACAGAGCAAAGGGCAAAGCCAAGGCGGGGTGACCCATGATAACCCACTGAAGCTGAAAGCAAAGCACAACACCACAA
This sequence comes from Pinus tabuliformis, assembly GCA_031772625.1. Lineage (NCBI taxonomy): Eukaryota > Viridiplantae > Streptophyta > Pinopsida > Pinales > Pinaceae > Pinus > Pinus tabuliformis. Next base: position 1,354,313,709 of record CM062816.1, on the reverse strand, counting down.
AGACAAAGAAGGACATGTGAAAGTGGTGTAGGTTCCATAAGAGCTCCACTCGCAACACAAGTGAGTGTCAGGCCAAGAAGTCACTTGTGGCTAAGCTGAAGGCTTCCAAGTGAGACACATGTTCTGACTCTGAGGTAGAATTTGACAAGGGGAATGAAAAAGGGAATCATATCATTGATGCGGAGCCCAATGCAATTGTGGCCACCACCAATATCCAGAAGATTGAGCCTGAAGATCTAGAGGAGGGGGAATGCCTATTCCACTCACAAATGTGGGTGAAGGGTTCTCCACTGCAGTTCATTGTCGACAGTGGGAGACAAAAGAACATCATTTTAGCAGAGGTCATGAAGTGGATAGGCCTATTGAATACAACATATCCATAGCCATATACTATCAGGTGGCTTCACCAAGGATGAGATCTTTGTGTCAACCAATAATGCTGCCTTCCCTATAACATCAAAACCTTCATGGATGAGGTACTGTGTGATGTTTCTCCTCTTGAAGTTTGGGATCTATTATTAGGAAAACCATACTTGTGGAAGAAATATGTTGTATATGAGTCTAAACCCCACTTTGTTATTATTTCTTTGGGTAGTAAGTTATACAGGATACCAGAGGTTGCCCCGCCTACCGTCATCTCTTTGATCTCTGTTAAGAAATGCAGTAAGATCGTCTCCCAGACTGGGAAATTTTTTTTCTATTTGATTCGCTCTTAAAGTAAGGGGAAGATCCTAACCACATCCATGGCCCCCAGGAAGGGTTCCTCCACAAAGTAGAAGTAGGTGGATACGTCATGGAAGAATACAAGGAAATCTTCTTCTCACCCACAAGGGTACCCTTGCACTGTCAGGTCAAGCATTCGATTGAGTTGACTCTTGAAGCACCTCTACTGAAGGTTTGATATATCATCACTCCATTCTAGAAAATCCAAGAGTTCTTGCAAAAATGGCACATCTGGCCAAGTTCCTCACCTTGTGGAGGCCCATTTGTACTTGTACATAAGAATGATGGGACCCAGAGGCTCTGCATTGATTATCGGGCACTAAATAAAATCACTGTCAGGAACAGGTATCTAATCCCACAGATTGATGACCTTCTGGACCAACTCAAAGGGGCCAAGTATTTCAGCAAGAACGATCTAAAGTTTAGCTATCACCAGGTTCCAATAGATCACATAGATGTATGGAGGACCACCTTCTAATCCAAGGAAGGAATTTTTGAATGATTGTTTATGCCCTTTGGGTTGACAAATGCCCCATGCTTCTTTTATGAGGCTAATGGATGAAATCTTGTGGCCCTTCACCAACTCATTTGTTTTTTTTTATTTGGAAAACATCCCCATATTCAACAAGAGTTGGGAAGAGCACTTATAACACATTCAACAGGTCCTTCAAACCCTTTGGCAACACAAACTGTGTGCCAACTTGGAGAAATGCACCTTTGGCATGAGCCAGGTCGAATATTTGGGTTACATCATAGATGAGTGTGGCATGCATGTAGATCCAACTAAGATCCAAGTAATTTGGGATTAGACAACCCCGACCACTCTAACAAAGATTCACAACTTTTTGGGCCTTGCAAAGTTTATCGAAGGTTTGTGTTGGGATTCTCCCATATCACTTCAGATTACTAAGGGTAGGGAAAAAGCAAAGTTTTCCCGGTCCGAGTCCCAACATAAGGCGTTCGTTGAGTTGACACACCGCCTTTTCTCTACATCGGTACTCACATTTCCAGACCTGTAACAACCATTTGAAATCGAGACAGATGCCTTAGACTATGATATTGGTGCAGTCCCCACCCAACACGGGCATCCAATGGCCTATCATAGTGAGACACTTTTTGATACAATTCAAAAGTACCCCACCTATGATAAAGATAATATGGACACATAGGTCAAGAAAACTCACCAACAAAAGATCCAACTATATCAGGTTGTCAAAGTTGGCTAACTCCTGCACCAAGGCAAGTGGCTCCCCAGGGACCAAGTTCAACACAATTTTCCCCATCTCATGGAGGCACTCAACGCAATGGGGACCATTTTCCTAAGGGGGGAGGATTGATCCAAGTGGATTTTTGTGGCCACCAGCCTATTCCACTTGGACCCCCACCATAGTCTTTTTCAATTTTTCAGTTTCCTTAATTGTAGCATAATTTACTATTTTTGGGTCCTAAACTTCTAGAGCTGTTTTGAGGCCCTAAATGATGTTTTTTGGGAAACCTAGGGCTAAAATGGGTCTTAAATTGATGTTTTCCACTTGGAAGTTGTAGCCCTCGGATAGATATTTCTAATGAGGTATTATGCATGTAAAACGAAGATCATATGCTAAAGTTACGACCCCGAGAAGTTGATGTACCAATTTACCCAAACAGGACCCGTAGTTTTGGCGCTTCATCTCCTAGGGTTAGGTTTTTTGTTTTTTAGGATTTTCCATTGTTTCTTAATAATGAATAGGCCTTTGAGCCTCATTATAACACAATTCAGAGGCATGTAGCCGCCACATATCTTCTCAGAGATAAGCTACCATCGCCTGAGCTAGTCTTATTCCATTATGTTTGTAAGCATATTTTATTATTTGATATTAATGAAATGAAGTGTTATTTATGCTACATATATGTATTTATGGTTATATCTATAATTTGTTGAATTCTTGTTTATGTTCGGATCATCTATCCTTAGTGAGTATCAATCTCAGATGCTTATTCAATCCTCCATTCTCCTTCCTAGTGCCTTCATTAAGAATTACAATGGTTAGTCTTGGTCTAGTCCATGACACATGGAGAATTTGATGTCCAATATCACTCCCTCTCAACTAGAGAGGAGATCCTCATTCCTCTTTGACTAGGGAATATATCCTTGCTCCATTTGAAACATACAAGGATACTTCTTAATTCCTCTTAAACATAAAGGATAATTCTTACTTCCTTTCAGTGGGAAGTCATAACCTAAGCTCTTTAGCTTGTCTTTATAAATACATTAGCTACCGATTCTTCATGGATATCTTCAAGTGGTAGTGACATGGATCCTCCTTCCCTTTGCATCTCATCATATTGAGCTCCTACCTTCCTAGATGTTATGGAAACATCCTCTTTCTTTAATCTTGTGACAGGATTTAGGCCATCAACCTTTATATCACTTTCCTCTAGTCATCATCAATAAAGGAATTATAATGATTCTACCAAAGTAGAGCTAATCATAGCTCCCTCTAAACATGAACATGATATTCATTGTTATCAAAACATGAACATCAATTTATCTTCTTGTATTGCTACGTTTAAATCCAAGAGGACGTAGGCATCTTGACCATATAATCCTCCAGGGATTACCAAAACTATGCACTCAATTCATTTCAATAAATACATGAATTGAGTTCATGACAAGTAATTGTAGAAATGCTTGCCTCAATTGTATCATTCTTTCAAGTAGAAACTATATACCAACAAGATAACTAATACCAAAATAAACAATATCAAAATTACCTCATTATGATGGCCTTTCATCATAATATAAAATTTTGATTACTTGTTTCCTTTGAGATGAACATTCTTCTGTATGGTCCATCTCCATATTATACAAGAATCCTTCTCCATGCATTCACTTTTAATAAAGGTTCCCATGGAATGATCTAATCAACAAGCTACAATATTTTCCTTGGAGTTGTCATTATCAACTATCTTTCTTCAAGAGACCATACTTGATGTTGATTTATGCCATGCTATTTTTCCGGAGAGTCTTGATCTTTAGCCATTCCAAAGTATGTCAAACTTCTTATTTCAAGAATCAAGTAACCATATGGAATAATTACAAAGCACATTCTTATAACCAACTATTTATGCAAGATTCTTGTATATATGAACTTTACCTTCTAAAAAGGAGTTAAAAACATGCATACTTTTTCTTCTATACAACCATCTATCCATCCTTTATTTGAATGAGATTGCTTCCATCCTTATCGAAGACAAATTTCCTTCCTTAAGAGTAGAAAAATTTCAATTCTACCTTTCAAACTGTTATTCGACTATTTGTGTGCCTTCATCCTTCAAGACTATTGTTTCTAGATGGAATGCATACTAGTCATATCACAATGATTCTTCCAAGAAACTTTTTAAATGATGGTTCTTATAGGAGGGTCCTGTGATCCTTCTTGAAAGATGATTAACTCTAAACTTATGTTAGAAAATGCTTGGATGAACTATAATGTGCAATATGGTCCCATTCTTCTCATTCTTATGAGATAGATGACTCCTTCCAAAAAAATGTGCAGATGTAGAATCTAATTCCTCTATTATCATATACTTCTTTCTATGATGCCATGCTTTACAAAAACCAAGAATCTTCTAGATAATTCAATGATGCATGTTGCTCTAATTTCTACTTTTGAATAAAATAAATACAAATTGCAAATGAACCTGATAGAGATGGAGCTTCCTTACATTGTAGATGTTCTTGGGATCTTCTCAGTTTGGATTCTTCTCAGGTTTTCCATTTTATTTAGCTATGTGAGCTTCGTTCCTTTTCTTCCTTTTGTTTTGTTTTGTTTTGTTTTCTTTTTGTTTTTTTTTTTTTTTTTCCACGTTTGGAAAATCCCTCTTAAAATGTATATACTCGTTGCATCCAAAGCATTATATCTTGGACACATTATGGCTTGGTAACAACTCTAGGTCATATAGTGAAAGTGCGATTGGACATGAAATCTAGTAGTCATCAAAGGACACTATAATTGAGAGAATTTTTAGAAGTGATCTAGATAGAGTAGGCAATCTATTTGGTAATTTTACCAAATCTAGTGGTACACCAAATTTAGAAAAATTCTACTAAAACTGGTAAGAATTCCATAATTGCGAATTTGGATAGTTTAACTTGGGCTTTCTTAAAGAAATGGGGGAGAAGAGTTAGAATAATTAAATAACACATTCATATGAATTAATGGAAGTGGTAGATAAGAAAAAGTAAAGATTCATGCAAACAAAAGAGTTGAAGTTAACTAGAATTTCAATAACTAAAATTATCAGCTCAAATTCTATTTAAGAAAAATCAAATTTGCAAGAGGCGTGAAGATGTATGTGAAGGTATGAGTGAAGGGATATGGAGGCTAGTGGATTGATCAATACTCAAATATTGCTGAAGGTGATTTTATGGTGTTTGGGGTGAATAGTTGAGATCAATAATTATTTGTTTTATGGAAGGAAGTGGCATTCATGATTTGACTTTGAAAATGGAATGAAAGATGAATCATTGAGGTCAAGACAGTGGTAACTTGCACATCAGGTGTTGTAGCTCCTTCTAGTAGTGGCTGGTAAATGATCAGGGGTTGGAACTCATTTAAGTGATAACTAATAAACTAGGGGTTGTAGCTCCTTTTAGTTTTAGCTAATAAATTGGGAGTAGTGGTTTCCTTCTAGTTGTAGCCAGAGAATTTTGTAAGAACAAGTTGAATCTTGCATTTGTGAAGTAAATTGAAGAATCTTTTGTACTATTTGTGATTCTTATTTCGATACTTGTTATGCTCATATGAACTATTGTTGAGGTTTTTATTGGTGTCATAGTATTCTTCATTAGTGAAATAAAGTTTTAAAATTCCTACAATACCGATTCAAACCCAACCCCCCACACACCCCCCACACCCCCCCCCCCCCCCCAAGTATTGTCCTGATTTCTAACACTCTATCGGAGCCCCTCATGAAATAACACCCACACCCACATACATGCAAAAGTTCAACAATAAGGTAAAACCCACCAAAAGACTTAAACCAAATATTTTAACTTAAACAAAATTTTGTTGACTAAAATATTCTATGAATTTCTTGTTATATAATATTATTTCAATAGTAACTTATATAAATATTTTGAATAAATTAACTTGTAAGCCAAATGGGGTCTCTAATTTTATGCGTGATACATAATCATTTTGTGTGCAATCTGCCTCGATTCATTATTTAATATTTATCTATTTGTCTTGATTTATCTTTCATCTATGTCATTGGTTTCCAGTTTTGAGAGAATATTTAATACACATGCATATTATTCCACCTAGCTAGTGGAAAAAACATACTTGTGTGGATTTCCACGATATAGTTTGTCCAAGATTTGTACTTGCAACTATTTCTATTCTTACTATAGAGTAACTTGTATCAACTCTTATTTTCTGAAAAAATTCGTCATAATATGCTCCAAATTGCTCATAGGCTAAATAATTATTAAATTAAAATAGGGAAATATTAACAATACATGATCCTACATCCAATGGATTTGGTTATTTAATTTACATGGTTCTCTTGTGAGACCTGAACAAATATTTCATCTTTAACAGTTTTCGTAGACATGCTAGAGAATTATCCTCATTTTAGTTCTACCAATTTGTTTCATATTTACGGCCTCTCGACTTTAAATAGATTTTAACTCTCCCTAGTTGTGCTAGTACAAGCTTATATCCTTCCATGCAAGGAAGTCAAGTACTAACCATGAAATCCTCCACAATATAAGATGCCAATGTTTTATTTTTTTTTAAATTAATGGATAAAATTCATATTATAACAACTCGATACATGGCTAGAATCATTTACATGCTTTAGAGATTTCAAGGGCTTGCAGATTTGAGATTGATCATGAAGGCTCAACCCAAACCGTCAAGCAAGTTTCCCATGACACAAAAATTTCAGTCCCTTTTCAACTAAGTTTTCACCAAAAAATCCCCAATATCCAGACACATTTACATTCCATTTGTCACTATTTTTTTATTTTATTTAGTCTAGATTCTTATTTTTCTTAGTGATTTTTTTTCCTTTCTTTCCCACTTGTGTCCAACTCATATTTTCTGCAAATTCCGATGGGTCATTCTTCGGCAAGTGAACATTTGTATTCTTGAAATCTTCCTCGTCTGCCTAATCTTCCCAAGAAGATGCCTTTTCAACAGTATTATTTGTGGTTTCTGGAGGGGCTCCAGTTTCCATGAGGGTTTACTGATTTTCTACTTTCACTACGTTCGGAGAATCCTCACTGGTGTTTGGAGGGTCCACATTGGCATGCATTTTTCCCTTCTTAGTTTGTGATGTTGCAAATGCATTTTCTTTGGATGTATCTAATTTCTTATTATCTTCTGGTTCTTTCTAATCCTAAATCTCTTCCTCTTTGTATACTGTATAGTGATCACCCTACACTCCTTCCCACCATTTGGGCCTTCAGGATTTTTATCTTGTCTTTGCTATTTTGTAAATGTTTGGGGTTGTTTTTAATTACATGCCCTATTTCATAGCATGCTCTACACTGAAATGAAATATTATCTAAGATACGCTTTTGGACCTAAACATAGTTTGGATCCATTATGTTAATATCCATGGGAAAACCCTTTTTGAGTTCCATATCCATACATATTTTGGAATAAGTAAGCTTGCAATTTTTATTTATTTATTTATTTTTTAAATTTTTATTTTTAAATTTTATTTATTTATTTATTTTATTTTATTTTTTATTTTTTTTTAATTTTATTTATTTTTTTAATTTAATTTAATTTAATTTTTATTTTTGTTTTTTTTTAATTTAATTTTTATTTTTATTTTTTTAATTTAATTTAATTTAATTTAATTTTTTTATTTTATATATATATATATATATATATATATATATATATATATATAGATATATATATATATATATATATAGGACATGACAATAAAACTTACCCAATGCAATCCTTAGATTCCAAAGATTAAATGGAAGGCTCATAAGCCTTACCCAAACTAGGGCCCAGGATATTGATGCCATTACTGGATCAAAAGTGGTAGTCTAGGGCTACATGAAGAGACCATCACTACCCCAAAACAATGGCCCAACTTTGCAAATGGCCTTCTTTTCCTCTATATTATCAAAAAGCACAACAAAGAAACATTAAGCCATATGATAAATGTTCAGTTGATCCATCAAAAGGGAATTTCATATCTCAGACATTCATTTTTATAGATAAGTCAGCTGTGACCAGTGCCCATTCAAATTACAAACCAAGCCATGCTTCGAATTTTGTTTTTCATAATAAAAAGCTTCCTCATTGACTAGACCATTAAAGGAAGGAATTTACCAATTGAAGACCAAAAACAAAAATTAGCATGGAACTATATGAAACTGATGAAGGTCTAGCTTGACAGACAACCATACCTGTAAATTAAACTATCTTTTTCTCCAAATAACAAGGATTCACCATTGAATGATATGCAGAACAATCATGCAACCTAAGCAAAGATTGACCAGCAAGGGTGAAACCCTAGCCTCCAAAAGGGTTTATTTTATGCACTTGACTTGCGAGAAAACTAGAATACTAGAAATACAAAACAATATGGCCTAAAACACAGAAATATCACATGAAATGAGACAAGCTGCAAAGATATTTTATTATTCAGAAGAAAAATACAATGTTCACTTGCCTCTTCGAGGGGGCAACCTCCAAGAGAGCAAAGTTCAATTACAATAAGACTTGATACTCTTCCCTTTCTATCCAAGACTATTTATAACTTTATGACATCCAAAACCCTAACTACTAGTGGTCCCTTGCATAACATGGGTTAACCACTTTATTTATTAACTATGACCCATTTATAACTAATTGTGGTCCCTTTTCTATAATGCGGGTCAACCAATTACAATTATTATTAATGCAGATAACCGCTTATGGGATTTATTGAATCAACTAAATAACTATGACTCTGAAGACCCTTATTACATGAATAAGGGAGTTAGGGATGGACCCTAACATGCCCTCCCCCATCAAAAGAAACCTTATCCTCAAGGTTGAAGCTACAGAAGCTGCTGGAAAATATTGGCTAGTTCCCATGTTGCATCTTTTGGAGAGGTGTCTTTCCACTTGATGAGGACTTCCTTGATTGTCCATCCAGGAAGATGTATTTACAAGTATCGAGGAACTGTTTAGGTCAGAGCCACAATGAATCTTCCTCATCCAATTCTATAAGATTGGTTTAAAAAATGCAATTGTTCCCCATAATTTTCTTAACGCAGGATACATGGAAGGTTGGGTGGATTTTTGAAGCAGTCGACAATGCTAGTTTGTAAGCGTCTGCTCCTAGACGCTGAAGTACCTAATAAGGCCCATAGAATTTTGGGGCTAGTTTTTGACAACCCTTTTCTTTGAGAGAGGTATTTTTATAAGGTTGGAGTTGTAGGAACACTTGGTCGCCTACTTGAAATGAATTCTTTGAATGGTGTTGGTCAACCTGTTGCTTCATTCAATTCTGAGCTTGATGTAGATTATATTTGAGATGAGAAATCATGGTGGCACAATTCTACAGGAGCTAATCAACTGACTATACTTTGGATGATCCAAGGATATAAGAAGCTGGTGAAGGTGGTAGTTGGCCATACACTGCCTCATAGGGCGTCATCTTGGTGGCTTCATGATAGTTAGTATTATACCACCATTCAGCTAAAGGAAACCATTGTACCCATTGATGTTGCTTGTCTAAGGTGAAGCACCACAAATAGGTCTCCAAACATTTGTTGACAACTTCTATTTGACCATCGGTTTGGGGATGATAGGTTGTACTCATTTGGAGGTGTGTGCCCTATAGCTTGAAAAGTTCCTGCCAAAAATTGCTGGTGAAAGTGGGGTCTCGATCAGACACAATGGAAGTCGACATGCCATAGATTTTGAATATTTTTTCTATGAAAACTTGAGCCACCAATGTTGGGGTAAAAGCATGCAGTAGAGTGAAAAGATGACCATGTTTGGAAAGTATGTCAACAACCACCATGATGAAGGATTTGTTGCCTGAATTTGGGAGAGTTGTAATGAAATCCATGGAAACATTTATCTAGACAGAAGCAGGGAGTGGAAAGGATTGCAAGGTGACCAGTAGCTTGATCTTTTTCCCTTTTTTGTGCTAGCATACCTTGCATTCAACTACAAAAGTAAGAATTCATGCTTCATGCCAGTCCAAAAGAAAGAATGATGTGCACGTGCATAAGTCTTCTGAAATCCTGAATGTCCATCAATGGGAGAGGAGTGTATCTCTTCTAAGATGCGGGGTTTGAGGGTGGATGTTGGGGCCAACACCACTCTATCCTTATAGCGGAGAACATCAGCCTTCCTAGAATAATCCTTTGAGGAATTATGATATGCTCATAATTTGTTAATGAGTTGGGATAAATAAGGCTAGGAGAACCATTCGAGAAGAAATTCTTCAATCCAATATGGTATGGGTAGAGAGAGGGAGAACAGGGCACCCTTGACCTCAAAATGGTGTGATAAGGCATCATCCACTACATTGTCACACCCATTCTTGTAAATTATCTCATAATCACATCCTAACATTTTTTCAAGCCCTTTATTTTGCTGTAGCAACGATAGAAGCTAAAAAATATTTTAGGCTATGATGGTTAGTGCAGATTTGGAAATGACGCCCAAATAAGTATGGTCGCCAAATGTACTGCATGTAAGATGGCCATCACTTCTTTCTCATATGTAGATTGACCTAGATGTTTTCCATTGAATTTTTGATTAGTGAGAGCTAATGGTTTACCTTCCTACATTAATATTGCACCAATGCTCGTACTTGAAGCATCACATTCAATCAAAAAAGATTGGTGAAGTTTGATAAGGCCAATATTGGAGTGGAGCACATGGCCTATTTGAGAGCCAAGAAGGCTTGATGACCTGCGTTAGTACAAAGAAATGATTTTTTCTCGAGAATATTAGTTAGGGGTTGGGAAAGGCCTTCTTAATTGTGGAGAAATTTGTGATAGTATCTTGTGAGACCAAAGAATCCCCGCAAACGCTTCAAGGTTTTTGGTTGGGGACAATCTTGCATTGCCTAAATATTTTTTGGATCAACCCTTACTATGTCATGACCCACAATGTGTCCCAAATACTATAATTCTTCCATGCCAAAGAAACACTTAGATAATTTGATAAATAATTTGTGATATTGGAGAAATTGCAATATTTGGTGAACATGGTGAAGGTGTTTGTCCCATGTTATGTTGTATATGAGAATGTTGTAAAAAATGACCAGGATAAATTTTCTGAAATATAGTTTCAGAAGGTGGTTCGTGAGGCTCTGAAAAGTGGATGGAGCATTGCATAGATCAAATGGAATGAATAGGAATTCATAATGTTCTTTATGAGTTTGGAAAGCTATCTTGGGAATGTCAACTTCATTCATTCATATTTGGTGATATCCCGAGTAGAGATCTAGCTTGGTAAAACATATAGCACCATGCAACTCATCAAGCAGATCATCAACTACTAGAATAAGAAATTTTTCCTTGATAGTGAGCTTGTTAAGGGCCCTGAATTCAGGACGCATGCACTATTATCCATCTTTCTTTAGAACCATGATCATTGGAGATGAATAAGGGCTGGTGTTGGGACAAATAACAACCGGATTCAAGGACTTCCTTGATGATATTTTCAATTTCATTCTTTTGTACAAAAGTATATCGATATCGGAAGACATTTGGCAGCTGGGCACCTGACAGCAAGGGGATGCTATGATCTTGTTCACCCCTAGAGGGTGGGAGCTCTTTAGGTTTGTCAAAGACATGCTAGTGGTGATATTTTACCTATTTCATATCAAGATGAATATGAGGAGGAGTGGATTCAATGGCTTGGATGACATTAAATTGGGCTACTATCCCATGATGGCCCCATTTTTAAAAACTTCTTCATTCGATGCGAGCTGATGATAGTAGGAGTACCTTCCTGGAGTCCCTCAATGTATAAGTGTGGCCATTCTAATTAAAGCTCATATATAACTCTTGGAAATCCATTGTGATAGGGTCCAGTGTGCAGAGACATTCAAAATCAAGGATAATGTCACAACCATACATTTCAATGGCAGACATGTGAGTTTTGAGGTGACAATCCCCCATCTAAAGCTTAATATTTTCACAATGTCCTTCACATTTCATGGTGCCCCCATCAACGATAAGGAATTGGAAATTAGATACTTCTTGTACAAAATAATGAACAACTTCTACTACTCCCTTATGGAAAATTTTATGTGTATTACCAATATTAATCAATACCACTATTGATCGATGTTTAATAAAACCTTAGGTTTTGAGAGTCTGGGGCGAAGAAATCCTAGCCAAGGCATGTAGTGATATAATCGACTCATTTGGTGTAGCTGTGTCATCGGGAAATTTAGTGTCCACTCGGAGCTACTAGTCCCACTAAGACTGGTAGCTATCTTAGAAACAAACAAACTAAAACTACTTTCATTTTCCTTTATGAGAAGTAGATAAGAGAGGAATGAAGGACACCAACCTCAGTCTTGCGCTTGGTTCCTCGCTCGGTTCCTCTCCCTTCTGACAGATCCTTGCTGCTTCTCCTTCGTCTACCCAACTTCAAAGAGCACCTGTGGGATCAAAGCAGCATAATACTATCGAAGAACAGAGATCTACAATCATAAACAATATAGGACCAGATATATATTGACCACACAAATGCATATATCATCAAACATACAAGAATGTGGAGGAAAACTTGAATAGCTTTATTAATATCAAGAATAGAAAAGAGGATTACAACCAATTGTTCTGACCCAGCGTCATCCTCCAGCATGAAAGCCCTTCTTTCACCTCATGAAAAGCTTAGATCACCCAACACTATGATGTTCCACCAAGAAACCAACAAAACTTCCTTACAAGATACAAAATTCCAGCCTCTGGATCTCTGGGATGAGGGATCCATATATAGATGATTGCAGGGGGGTGAGTCAGCTTCTGGGATTTTGATTAGTGTCCTCTCTGTGATAGGTCGTGATTCCACTTGGAGATTGATGATCTCCTACTCATCCCTGGGCGAATTCAGAGAGGCAAGTGTCATAGGAGAAGTTTCTGGAAGATTCCATGATCATCCACCTCGCAAACTGTCTCTGCCATTTTTCCACTCTCGCCCATCGCACCCTACAGAAGGGCTTTTCAGTATGCATCGCACCCTTTTCACTGGGCAGGTGGGATGCATCGCACCCTTAGCACTGAGCAACTTGTATGGTCCAGTTTTGACGAGTTCTGAGTAGTTTCCTATGGAGAACTTCTGGGAGGTAATGTAATCAGCTGACCTTGTTCCTTTAGGGTATGAAACAACACTTTTAGGGACTAAGGGGCCCTTGGTTTATGGACATGTATGATTGGGGTTGCAGTGCCCAAAAATGTCTATAACAGTTGCCCCCTAAAGAATGAGGTCATTAATCTTTTGATGTTGGGTGAAATGCTTTATCATGAGGATTCGAAGTTTTTTTGAGCTGGAAGGCGACCTGTAATAAGATACAATACAATACATTATATTCATAATATATTTCATGATCTAGATGAGGCAGGAATTCCCATGCTCAGCTTTATAAATTCATTTTCATGTACATAAGACAGACAACCTTCTGTGCGAGAGACTGATGATTATGATAGAGTCATCATCCTTTGATTCAGATGATCATCTGTGCAACAACAATGTACATTTGATGTCTTTATTTTCCTAAATATATCGCAACCTGGATGGATGAAACTAGATCCGGGGTCTTCAAACTCGTCCAATCTTCACTCGGAGTACAAGTCGATCCATGTGAAAGATGTTCTGGAGTCGAACATGGAAATACATTGCCTGATTACCAGCCAATGATGTAAGCTGTTAACAAGCGCGAGAGGAATCACCGATAATGATGATGACCCTCAAGGTACTACAGTACAATTTGCGTGGTGTGAATAAGGGACTTGGCATCGAACACCATGCAAAATCTTTCGGTCAAAGGCCATTGATGTAAACCTGTCGCCGAAAGTGAGAAACTTGCCATTGAGGCATGCAAGCTTCAAAGTACTGAAAGGGTTGTTCCTAAGTCGACTTCTTGGATAATGAGCTGATGTCGACAAGAAGCGACCCATCGTAGGAGGGCCTTAATGAATCCCACATCTACGACACGGAATGGAGTAAATGATTTTGGAGGTGAAAACAATCTGATGATACAGGGTTCAGGGTGGCGGTCATGAAAGAATGGAGCGTGAATGTATTGCAGTGGATGAGACACAGGTGAATTCTCTGAGCGACTTCTCTTGAACATACCAGCAACACTGACATGGATTGGTAGCGTTAACCCCAAATATGGATGGTGCGATGGACCAATGGTGATATGACCGGTGAATGGAACAACCCAACCCGACTCGGATGCAGAGTGAAAGTGTCATGTTCAAGAGCGACTTGCTACCAATAAAGTTTCTTCAAGTTTTCTTCCCAATTTTTCCCCAGTCATTGCTGACCAGTACCTCTTTATTTTTGTCAAGCTTGAGGAGGATAACATATGCTTGTTCTATAATTTTCCCTTCGGGCAAACCCGTCGCTATGTTTTAACGAGCCTAGTGATAGTGAATCTCGTTCTTGTCTGTATGGACAATTTTGTCGCTATTTGGTTTTGACGAGTTTAACGACAAAGATAACTCGGTCCTTTTCAATTTTAGAGAGTCTAAAAGGGACATAAAGGAAACTCCAATAATCCTTTTTCATCATATAATCCCTTAGGTCTGAAAAAGTATAAAATAATACGAAAGGGATGAATTTTCGATAATTTTAACGAGCCGAACAAAACAAGCGCTCGATCTTTTTGTGTAATAATCCCTCAGGTCTAAAAAGATTAAAATCTAGAGGAGGGATAGCACTTTCGGTCGCTTTAACGAGCTGGAGAGGCCAATCGCTCGGAAATCTTTTCATATTTTACGAGTCAGGTGAAAAGAGCTTAAAGGAGACTCATTTTTGAGGAACGAGTGATAATTTCGAGTAGCAGCTGATTCCAGGTAAGGTTTGGAATTTTCCAATCACGACAGTGTCACAAGGATGGCTAACAGGATCACTCTTCACAGCTGTTCCTCAAAAGGGGTAAACAATCAAATGGAAGTGAATGATCGGCTAAAACAGAGTGGAGGTGATGATGAGAACACGACCAGGGCTCAAAAGCTAATGATAATGCATTCACAATGGTTATTTACCGGAAATTGGTTCATTTTTTAATGAGCTTAAACTCTGGGGGAACGTTTGCTCATTGCTTATGTTTAATTTTTAACAAGCTTGAACTCCACATAAAAACTGCTCGTGATAATGGTCATCGATTTAATTTTACCGCTAATCACTTTGTTCCTTCAAAGGTTGTACTGCCTGTTCAATTGATTCATCAAACCAATTAGAAATGAACGATATATGTTTCAAAAATGAGTTAAACACTAATATTTTACTCGATATACGTAAAAAGTAATTTAAAAGTGGTTTTTACCCCTCATTTTACCATTTCATTTGAACTTTGGTTTATTGGAGCTCTGGAGGTGCTTTTCCCCCTTGATTTTTACCAGCTGATTCGGGGAGATTCTGTGGACGATTTTCGGCGCCGTCTGGACCACGTAGGAGCTAAACCTAAGCTCTTCAGTTGCATTCCTTCCTTTTTGAATTCTGTGCATGTTTCCCTGTTTTTCTGATCCTTTAGGGTTTGAAAAATTCACCCTGGCTCCATTGCAACCTTTCTATATCGAAAGGTGCGATGCATATTGGCTTGGCCATTGGCCAGTCATTATGCATCCCACCCAGTACACTGCTGGGGTGCGATGGGCGCGAGAAGGGAAGTTTTTGCATTGTTTTCTCATGGAATTTTTGCCTGTTTTCTACCAAATCAGGACCCTGACTCTTCTCTTGCTTGTTTTGCAGAGATTTATCAGAGCAAAATGGTTGTTACATGGCGAGAACGTGAGCATGAAGAAGAGGACATGCTTTCTTTACATGATTCGGTTATGGTAATTGCATTGCGAAACTATGGCCTGTTCAAGTTTTTCCGCATCTCTAGCATGAGGCAACAAATCAACTTGTTGCAATATCTTCTCGATGCATGGGATCCTACCAACCAGGTGTTTCATATCAGAGGCAAGTCTATCCCCTTGACTGTCGTGGACATCTATTTTATGATCGATTTATCGAGGCGTGGTGCCCCTCTTTCATTATCAGGTTTCGCCCGTGGGGGCGAATCTGTGAGAGATTATATTCGCTAGTATTGCAGAGAGGGATCTCAGCCGAGTAGGGACGACAAGATCAACATCCGAGATGTCAATGGCTGGTCCTTGAGGACCATTCTATTCACTTTTGCTAGACTAGCTGGTAGTGCGGCTCTTCACGTGGCTAACAGGTCTTATATGCAGTATGCCTTGGAATGCCTCGAACCAAAGGTGTTCAACTGGTGTGATGCAGTACTCCCTGTGATGAAAGAACAACTGACCAAGGTAAAAAATGGAAAATCCAAGAACTTCAGCTATGGTTCTATTTTGACTGCTTTCGCCTTAGAAAAGATCCCACTGATGTAGCCGCAATATATTTCACTTGGCTTACCTCCACCGATTGAGCCACGGATGCAGAGATGGGTTGACCTTATGGCCCGACATGCTGGTCAGTCCCAGGTTTCCTTTTCTGATACCTTCTTCGAGTGGTTCAACCATCAAGAGATGGTTTTTTCCGAGTATCCATATGCTGGTATGGATTTCCAGGGTGACCCGGATTTGGTGTTGTCGGCTGGTGAGCAGTGGGGTGCTATCGGTAAATTCTCTGACCGTATCTCTGTTTATCGTTTCTTTTTATAATGTTCTTGTGCTTTCTCCTATCAGGACTATTCAAAATTCATGTGCTCATGCAGACATTGGACCAGTTCGGCCAGTAGTACGTCTGAGAGTACCAGCTGCCGCTCCAATAGGAGAGGCTATGGGGAGGGATATCCTTCGTGACCTTGATGTGGCCGAGACTCTTTCAGCATTGCAGGATCAGGTCGAGGGCCTCACTCTTGGTATTTCGAACGTGAGAACCGACGAGCTACCTCTGAGGTTGCAGCGACATACTACTGGCATGCCGAGTCGATGGACTAGGCTTTTACGCATGATTGCACAGGAGGTGACTTGTTATCACCAACATCATTAGTCTAGGGTGCCCCCTAGAATTTTGAGTTTTGGGTCATTTGACTGATTTTGTCCTGGTTATAGAACATTGTGTATAAACCATAAACAGTTATATATATATTTTTGATTTTCGGAGCTTTATTTTGGTTGAGTTACGTGATCTTGATGCAAGTATTGATGAAATGCTTATTTTATAAATGTCACAAATGTCTATCTAACACATAATTTGCCAATGAGTCCGTTAATGTGTTTAAGTTTCTGGAAATATGCTGATATTGAATAAAATCAAACTGCCTTTCCAAAATCTTGACCCTTAGGAACATGCGATAGATAGCTGGATTCCATACAGAGTAGATACCAGTGAGCTGTAGGATGACGAGTTGTGAGTCTAGCCTGACGACGAGTCAGTGTATGCCACGCATAATGGCATCAAAGAGGAGCTCTATCAACGCACTGTATTGAGTAATATTTTTTGTTGATCGACCAATACATACCCATCTAAAACTTACTAACTCGCCGCTTGGATCGAAGATGGCCCAGGCCGCAGAAGATAGGTTCTGCGACTATGACTCGCTCCGTCGGCATATCCAACAAATGATTCCAATAGGTCCGACATCCCTCTTTCATAAAAGCGGATCACTTAACCAAAACAATTACCCTTAGCAAAAACAAAAATGTAACAAAAGCATAGGGGTTACTATCTTGAGTCAAGCATAGTAACGCTTAAGGTACAACCCGTTGCGAGGTTGTGCCAGTGGAATCCCATCATAATCTACTAACTTGTAGGCTCCTTTTAATAATACACATTTAACAATATAGGGGCCCATCCATAAGGACTTGAACTTACTTTCTCCCAATTTGTTGGATTCCTGGTCGTAAAGTAAGACCAGGTCACCTTCTTAGAAGACACGGGGTTTGAAATTCTTGTCGAGCGCGCCTTGACTCGTTTCTTATGGACTTAATTAGCCAAAGTGACATCACGACGAGTTTCATCCAATTGCATTAATTCCAAGAAACGAGCCTCCTCTTCTGAAGTTTCGGGGAGAAGGTCGACTGCGAGTTTGAGGGACGAGATTTCACACTGAACCGGTAAGATTGCTTCCAGGCCATACACCAATTGAAAGGGTTTAAACCCGGTTGCATTTCTCACCGATGTCTAGTATGCCCACAAGGATGAGTACAGGATCAGGTGCCAACTCCTTTTGTGGACTCCAATCATCCTTTGCAGCATCTGCTTCAGGATCTTGTTGATTGCCTCAACTTTCTCCGTTGGCCTGTGGATAATATGGAGTAGAGCTGTCGTGGGACAGCCCTAATTTGGCAGCCAATTCAACCATCATGTGATTGCGAAAATGCGATCCATGATCTGTGACTATGGCCTGTGGAACGCCAAATCTGGAGACTACATGATTGAAAAAGAAGAGGGCAGCCGTTTCGCCGCTGTTGTTTAATGTAGGCATCGCCTCAGCCCATTTGGTAAAATAGTCTACTGCGACTATGATATACCCATGCCCCCCAGCCGAGGTGGGGTTACATGTCATGAAATCTATGCCCCATTTGGCAAATGGCCCAACAAAAACTACTGGTTGCAGAGGTGCGGGTGGTATTCTGGTTTTTTGATCAAAGATTTGACATGCATGGCAACTTCTGACTGCGGTTATGCAATCTTTGAACATTGTTGGCCAGAAGTATCCTGCTCGTAAAATCTTTTGCGCCGTAGCGTAACCAGATTGATGCCCCCCACACACGCCTGAATGGAAATCATTCAGGACTTTTTTGGCCTCCTCGTGGGTGAGGTACCTCCTCAAAATTGTATCGACACCATGACGGTAAAGTGTATCACCGACGATCATGTAGTCTTTTGCTTGGTATCGAATGCGTCGTTTTTCCAAGCGGGAGGTATTAGACCTATATGTTTGGGTTTGGAGATAGATTATGATGTCTCCATACCACGGATTGCTTGAAGATATCAGAAACAAAGATTCGTCCACGATCGCGTCCTCTGATGTTACAACGTTGGATGACGATGGGAGATCGCATAGTAACTCTGCGAAAACCAGGGATTTCTTCGATTTGGATTTTATAAATTCCAAATCAAACTCTTGTAGAATTTCTATCCATTTTGAATAGTTGCCCCCTAGCAACTGTCGCAACAATATATAAGTCATGGGGTTACAATCTGATAGAATGGTAGTTTTTCGAAAGAGGACATAGTGTCGAAATCTCTGTATCGCTTGAACAGCTGCGAGGGCTAGATTTTCAACGTAGGAGTACTTGCTTTTTGTATCATTTAAGTTTCTACTTATAATATATAGGATGTTCCATTCCATTGTATCCACTGCAGCCAAATACAGGTTAAAGTATTTTTGATAATCAGGAGCGTACATTAATGATGCTTTTATTAGGGATTCCTTTAGAGCATCAAAGGAAGCTTGCACGACCTGATCCCAGATGAAGGGTACTTATTTTTTCAATAGACGAGTATAACCTTTAGCAAGTTCTGCGTAATTGGGAATGAACCTCCTCAGAAAGTTTGCTTTCCCTTGGAGTTTTTGAATCTGAAGCAAATTTGAAGGTGGAGGCAAATTAATGATTGCCTGAACCTTACATGGGTTGAGACGAATCCCGTCCTTTGAGACCACAAAGCCAAGTAAATGACCAGAACTAACACAGAACACACATTTGTGTGGATTGAGTCATATCTTGTAGTGTCGGCAACGTAGGAATATCACTCTCAAATGTTGCGGATGATCGGTCCGCTTTCGCGAATGAGCCGGAAGATTGTTGAGATATGGTTGAACGATGTTTTTGATGTCATGTAAGGCATAATTCATTGCCCTCTGAAATGTTGCCCCTGTGTTCTTTAAACCAAAGGGTAGCTTGCAATATGCAAATGTGCCCCACGGACAAAAAAATGTAGTCTTTGACTGGTCCTGTGGGCGGATATTTATTTGATTATACCTGGAAAATCCATCCATAAATGAAAAGATTTCACATCCGACGCATTCATCAATTATCTTGTCAATGAAGGGTGTAGGGTAGTTGTCTTTCGGACAAGCTTGATTTACATCCCTATAATCGATGCACACTCTAATCGTTCCTTGTTTTTTCATTACAGGAACAATATTCGATACCCAATCGGTTAGAGGAACTGGGTAAATAAAACTAGCATGGAGAAGTTTTTCAACTTCTGCCTTGATGGCAACGGCTTTCTTGGGGTGCACCTGCCGTAGCCGTTGTCATATTGGTTTGACATCTGGATACATCTTAATTTCGTGTTCAACTATGCTTGAGTCAATGCCTGGCATTTCATCATACGACCAAGCAAAGACATCTCTGAATTCGTGAAAAAGAGCGTGATATATTTCTAGTTCTGAAGGAGAACAAGATTTGCCAACATGAATATTCTCTACAACATCTGTTTTGGTCGAGATATTTATGGCGATAGTCTCTTCAATATTGGACAAGTTTCGCTCGGAATCCACCGTGTTTACAGTATTTGATAGAAAATAAAAAACTGAGGGATGATGAAGGTCACTAGGAGTATCTTCTTTGTAATCCAGAAGATGGGAATGATGGTGGTAATCTTCCCATGGTGCCCCATCAATCATCATTGACTAAACAATTCCTTCATTTGTATAATGTACTTGCGACCAAGGATCTGAATGGGTACCATATTCTTTAGACCTATCTATCCAAACGCTTGATGAGCGTTGATTTGGGTTTGCCTCCCATGCCGAAAACATTGATTGCTACAAGATTTCCATTGGGCTTGGAGGCAATACCTGGAGATGATCCATGTTAATATCGTTTTCAGAGATCTTTTGAATAGAAGATATCATATTGTAGGTTCCCATCGTTGCTACTTTCGCCAGATTGATTGGAGGTGGTAGGGCAAAAGTCCCCATTAATATAGGGTCTTTTAGTAGGCCTACTTCGATATTTTGAAGCAAATGAGGGCTTCCATGGATCATCGGAATGCTTCCCGTAACTTGTGAACTGTTGGGGAGAAATGTTTGTTGGTCGATGATTGCAATTCCTCCTTGAAAGGGAAATACAATCTTCCTGAAATAGGTCGAAACAACGGTTGCCATAGCATATATCCAGGGCCTTCCCAGTAGGATGTTGTAATCGAGGTTTCCCCTGTGGAGTCGCCATTTTGTTATCGGGAAATCTAGTGTCCACTCAGAGCTTCTAGTCCCACTAAGACTGGTAGCTATCTTAGAAACAAACAAACTAAAACTACTTTCGTTTTCCTTTATGAGAAGAAGATAAGAGTGGAATGAAGGACACCAACCTCAGTCTTGTGCTTGGTTCCTCTCCCTTCTGACAGATCCTTGCCGCTTCTCCTTCGTTTACCCAGCTTCAAAGAGAACCTGTGGGATCAGAGCAGCATAATACTATCGAAGAATAGATATCTACAATCATAAACAATATAGGACCAGATATATATTGACCACACAAATGCATATATCATCAAACATACAAGAATGTGGAGGAAAAATTGAATAGCTTTATTAATATCAAGAATAGCAAAGAGGATTACAACCAATTGTTCTGACCCAGCGTCATCCTCCAGCATGAAAGCCCTTCTTTCACCTCATGAAAAGCTTAGATCACCCAACATTATGATGTTCCACCAAGAAACCAATAGCACTTCCTTACAAGATACAAAATTCAAGCCTCTGGATCTCTGGGATGAGGGATCCATATATAGATGATTGCAGGGGGGTGAGTCATCTTCTGGGATTTTGATTATTTTCCTCTCTCTGATAGTTCTTGATTCCACTTGGAGATTGATGACCTCCTACTCATCCCTGGGCGAATTCAGAGAGGCAAGTGTCATAGGAGAAGTTTCTAGAAGATTCCATGATCATCCACCTCGCAAATTGTCTCTGCCATTTGTCCACTCTCGTCCATTGCACCCTACAGAAGGGATTTTCAGTATGCATCACACCCTTTTCACTAGGCAGGTGGGATGCATCGCACCCTTAGCACTGAGCAACCTGTATGGTCCAATTTTGACCAGTTCTGAGTAGTTTCCTGTGGAGAAATTCTGGGAGATGATGTAATCAGCTGACCTTGTTCCTTTAGGGTATGAAACAACACTTTTAGGGACTTAGGAGCCCTTGGTTTATGGACATGTATGATTGGGGTTGCAGTGCCCAAAAATGTCTATAACAAGTTGTGAAATCATTTTCTGGGTTAGTTTGGGGTTCACCCGCTTCTTCCTTAAGCACTTTAGTGGATGGAGCTTCATTGGCTAAGCTATTTTTAGTAGCACCAATTTGAAAGAATTTTGGTTCCTTGCATTTATGTCCTGGGGAGTACTTGTCATCATAGTAGTAACAAAGTCCTTATTTCCATCTTTCATCCATTTCTATTGGTGACACCTTTTGAACCTAAGTGTTTGGGTGGGTCCCATAGCATGGGTGGGAAATTCCTTTGCTATGAAATTTGGACGATTTGATTGGAAACTTAAGGTGAATTATACATCTAAGGCCTTATAGCATGCACCCAACCAAGTATCTAGGTGATGCATTTGAACGTGGGCTTGGATGGCTTCCTTTAGGACATTGATGAAACATTCCAAGTAAAAGGCATCTCCTATTCCTTCAGTTCTGATGGCCAACTATTCAAAAGTTGCAATGTAGTCCTTTATTGTACTTGTTTTCCTTAGTTTAGTGAAATAACCCAAAAAGTTAGATTCCCTATCAAAACGGTCACAAATGGATTTTGAGAACATATTCCAAGTTTTCCTCCCTGGATAACATTTTTGATGCCACTGCCACCACTGCCATCTCTCTTGGTCCAAGTAAAGGGATCCCACATGTAATCTAGTTATGTCCTCCTAGATATTATTAAGGAGGAAATACTATTCCATTTGTGCCACTCATATTGCAGGGTTAGAGCCATCAAATTTGTACATGTACTGTTTGGGTGTCAAGTGGCTTGAAGATTGGTGATCTCCATAGAAATGGATGTGATGGATGCATTCTCCTTCTATGTGCGCATCAACATTATGTTCTTCCCTCATGGGGTCACGAGGCATCTTTATAGCTTCTGCTATTTGTGCAAGTTGGGTGGTAATGGACACTTGGAAGTCATTGAATTTTTTCTTGAGGTTGTCGACCTTCTCGGCAACCCTTTCTACAATGATAACTTGAGACATGGTACTGAGCATAGACTAGCCCTGGTCAAATTTTGAGTTTACTTAATAGTAGTATGCTTGGAAAGAGGGCAAGCTCAGGATTCTAGTGATGTGGGTCACTTGAAGCCGTGTCGGGAAAAAATTGGGATCACTTGAAAATTGGAGGGTTACAAGTGAATGGTACCACTACGACTTGCTTGTCATCTTGAATATTATGGGTTAGATCTCTTGAAAGTGTCCCAAGATGGCCCCAAACTTTTTTTTCTCTACTATGAAAATGGTTTTACTCTTACCTGATCAATACTATAATGGCCGAATTCTAGAAAGCTTGATACTGTCAAATATCCTGTGAAAATCAGGCCTAGACTGTAGTAACAGGAACCCCAAGGTCTTGGTACTACAAAATGTGTTGCGACAATATGATATGGAATATGGCGGCCAAAACCCTCACTACACAAACAATCTGATTTGCATTATGAAAACATCAACTGTTGAATTTGGTATGTACGACGACGACGTATCTCCAACTATTGGATCTGATCTGGACAACGACTATCAAACCCCAACAACTGGATTTGATCTAAACGAAAAGGTAGGGGGAGATCTCAGATAACTGATGGAACTATGTTCTCAAAGGAGTATCAAGTGCTACAAATTTCCATATATGTAGGGGTCCAACAATAGTACTTGACCCAATTTTTTAAGGAGCTAGCTAAGGAGGATCGACCGTACCCTTAGTCATACTACCTAACTACCCAATTCTACATGTGAGTAATCTCCTTAAGTGAGGTTCTCAATTTACTGTAGTAACAAGACAACCAATGACTTATCTAAGGTTAGGTTTCAGGTTACCCTAGGGGGCTTAAGATATACCCAAGGGTACGTGGAAGTGCAGTTCGTGCACGGTTTTGTCTAATGCGCTACTACTCGAAGGGGTACCCACATGGGTTAAAAGGGAGTCCAACAAACATGACCACCTCTTGTAGTTACTGTGTGTATGCCTCCCAAAACCCACAGGTTTACGCACTCAATGAAAGATCCCATGGTTTAAAGACGCTAGAACACGTCTCTAGCCTAAGAACATTTCTGCGAAAATTGGAGGTACAACTGGCCCTAGAAAGTGCTCTGATATCACTTGTTATGCAATTGACCTACGAGAAAATCATAATACTAGAAACACAAAACAAGATGGCCCAAAACACAGAAATATCACATGAAATGAGACAAACTAAAAATACATTTTATTATTCAGAAGCATAATACAATGTTCACTTGCCTCTTCAAGGGGGAAAGCTCTAATAGAGCAGGAAAAACACCTTTTATTCATTTTCTCTCATTAATCAAATTAGTTTCAATTTAGGATATGGTAAGAACATGAACAAGGAGGATGAGATGATCTCGAAGAATCAAGGACCGAGCGAAGCTCATTCGGAAAATGATGAGAAAGATATCAATTTGAGGATCAATTTTGAAATTGAATAGGAATCAATTTAATGAAAGATCTTGGATTTCGTTCTTTGATTATATTTTTTGGCGCATACTCAAGTGATGGAAAAGAAGAATCTCGTTTACGTTTTTACCTAGTGTCATATCCTAACATGATCATCCTTGGAAATAAAATAGAGTGTCTAGAAATCAATAGCTATCGATCATGAAAAAGAAGAGCTCAACTACAATAATACTCAATACTCTTCCCTTGATATCGAAGACTATTTATAGCTTTATGACATCCAAAACCCTAACTACTAGTGGTCCCTTGCATAACACATGTTAACCACTTTATTTCTTATCTATGCCCGTTTATAACTAATTGTGGTTCCTTTTCTATAATGCGGGTCAACCAATTACAATTATTATTAATGCGGATAACTTCTTATGGTCTTTATTGACACAACTAACTAACTATGACTATGATGAGGCTTATTACATGAATAAGGGAGTTAAGTTTGGACCCTAACAATTTCCACACCTACTTCCATCTTAGCACACCTTCATAATTTCAACGTAATATGAAAATGTTTAAGAAGGTTCTTTCTTACAATTGTTTCATCTTTGGTGGTATCATTAAATATTCTAGAGAGTTATCCTTTTAGTTTTACCATTTTATTTCTCATTTTCAGCCTCTCGAATTTGATTAGAATTTGTTTATGTCTCCATCGTTTTTCCAATACAGACTTATATCCTACCACTCAAGAAAGTCAAGTTCTAATTATGGATCATTTCTCTCATAAGCACTTGAAAAATACTTGCAAAATTTTCTTATTGTATGCTGCATACAGGCCCTGAGTACATGTATTTCAAAATAGAGAGGCGAGCAAAGTTATGTCTATAGCTTAGGGTTTTGGGGAATGCACAACAACTTTAGGTAGGAAGCTTGTTTGCAAGTAAAGAGGTATGCTCGACAATGTTTCATTGGTTAACATTTTCTCTAAAAAAATTTAAAATAATATTATTAATAAGCCAAAACCATGTATATGGATTTTTTTAAGAGTCATTTTTATTGTTTGGCTAAGTTGTTGCAGTGCTTACAAGGAATTTGATTGGATGGTTGGCTTGACATGATTCCCATGAAAATGTGAAACAAGGGATTCATAAACTTGAAAAATGAGTGATTTTTATAGTGAAATATTGTCCATGAAAATTTCCCATAAAAAATTGGAGACCAAGTTGGGTTCAAAATACGTGTTTCCCCCCACAAAATGATTTGGAGACCGAGGATTCAAAATATGTGAGGAGAAATCAATTTATTGTAGGGGATTCAAAAATGTGAAAATAAAAAATTACAATCAACCTTTTTCCACAGAAATTTCCCACGAAAGAAAATAAAGAATGAAGGTTCAAAAAGTTGAGATACAAACATTTTTTGACATTAAAATATTGTCCATTCAAATATTTGGAAAAATGTGTTTGACAATGTTAATTTTTTTGCATATTCATTTTCATATTAAAAAAATAAATATTGTTAAAACAAATGTTATTAATCTTAATCATTTTTTATTAATGACTAATTTCATTCCTCATATCTAGGAATTTATATGATAGATTTATCCCTTATATTTAGGAATTTATATTAGGGTGCATGGACTTAGATTTGGTGTTCTATGAGAATGAACCAACCATCCATACATAATCTAGAATTTCAGCAGAGAGTACCTTATATGAGTAGTGGGAGACATTTAATTGCTTAAATTTAATGTTTATCAAGAACCATGTTGAAAAAGGTATTTGAGGTTCTATTCCAGAATGCTCTAAGGCAAAGGAATTCATTAATGTTATTGAAAAACAGTATGCAATTTCTAAAAATGTGCTAGCCAATTCCCTAATGAAAAACTATCTTCAATGAAACTTGTCAGTAATAATGGAGTACATGAACACATTATGGATATTAGAGATATAACTGCTCAGCTAAAATATTTAGAGGTAACATTCTTAGAGTCTTTCCTTGTCCAATTCATACTCAACTCCCTGCCTACAAAATATGGGCCATTTAATATTTCCTATAACACACATAAGGAGAAATGTTCAATTAATGGACTATTGACCATGTGTATTCAAGAGTAAGGGAGTTTGAAGCAGGAGAAACTAGAAAGTTCTCATCTAGTGGCCCATGGAAAGGGATGTATAGGAAAAGGAAAGGGTGCTCATAATAAGAAAAAACATAAGAAGGTGACAACTAGTAACATTGTCAGTAAGGATACAATCAAGAAGAAAGGACACATCAAGAAAGAGTGCTCCAAATATAAATCTTGGCTTGAAAATAAAGGTAATATCGTTTCTCTAGTGTTATGAATCTAATATGGTTTATACTTTTCATAATTCTTGGTGGATTGACTTTGGTTCTACAATCCTTATTGCTAATACAATACAAGGTTTAGTAAACCAAAGGAAACTAATAGAAAGTGAATGCTTCATCTATTTAAGAAACAAGGCGAGAGCATGTGTGGAATAAATTGGGACCTTTATACTTATCCTAAAGTCTAGCTTTGTTTTAAATATTGAAAGAAAATTTTAATATTCATTATTTCTCTAAGACTCTTATTTCAGTCTCAAAACTTGTTCCCCATAGTTTTGGTTTCGATTTTACTGATTCTACTTTTAGTCTTATCAAGGATTCACTTGTTGTTGGTGATGGAGCACTTTTCATAGTTTATATAGACTCCATTTAAACCCTACTTTTGATTCCAATTTTTTAACATTGAATTGGAGTTTTGGCGTTAAATGTGGTATTATGAATGAAAAATCCTCCATGATTTGTCACAAAATATTGGTACACATATCCATAATTAGAATTAAAAGATTAATAAATGATGGAGTCCTTGAGAATCTCGATTTCTCTAATTTTGGTGGTTGTGTGAACTACATAAAGGGAAAGCATACCAACAAAACCAATAAAGGTATCAAGAGGAGTTTGGAAATATTAGAAATCATACATACCAATATATTTGGAGCATTTTGATTCCGTGTCTAAATGATTAAAAATGCTTCATCTCACTTATAGACGATCACATGAAATTTGTGTATCTCTATCTGCTATTTGAGAACAATAAGGCACTAAGTGATTTCAAAACTTATAAGAAAAAGGTAGAGAAACAAACTAGACAAGTAATTGAAATCGTGAGATTAGACAAAGGTGGAGAGTACTATGGAAGGTACATGACAAAAACCAAGTCCATTTGTGAACTTTCTTAAGGAACAAGGAGTTGTTAATTATTGGGATGCCAAATGAAAGGGTGACCACCTCAGGTGCATGGAGAACATGTGGAGGGTATATGACTCATTAACTTGTTTCATGCTTGATTTTTTTTTTTTTTTTTATGTACATTTGAGACACCATTCAATTTGATAGTTGTAATTATGTTTTCAATGATTCATAGTATAGATGCCTACTAAAATTTGTATACATAAAGAAGTAATGAATGGCAGTTGTATATTGGGATAATAAAGTTGGACTTTGAATGGGAATTTTGCTGCACATTCATAAATAATTATGCCACATAAAGTGTTTATTTAGAGGGAATCAATGATATTGTAATACATGGAAGGTAGTATTCATCTAATAGATTATTTATTGCCATAATTCATTCATTGAAACTCTTTCTTGAGAAACTAGAAAGGGAAGATAATAATTTAAAAAAATTACATTTGTGTCGAGTTGGATCAAGTAGGAGAATGCTAGAAATGTTTCTTATTGTGGTCCAAACTGCCATAAACCCATATATGTGGTTATGTAACTTCCCATGAAGTGTTGGTTATGACTGGAAATAACCACCCCATTAAATCCAAGTTAGTTAATGATCTTTAATGGAAAGATCATTATAAAGCTGGGTGGATTACAAGGGTCCCTAATTTTTCAAGAAATAAATATCCTGTGATTCCATCCATTGGTGTATTAAGTCTTGGATAAATCAAAAGATCTTTCTATTGGATTAGAAATAATTTCCTACAATAAGTCTAATCACCATGATTGGAGGTAAGTTCCATTTTATTCCACATTAAATTTGAAGGTTACATTAAATTTGAAGCTTACAGTCCGCTCTATAGCCATTCGATATTGGTCAAACTAGTGTCATCGTGTTACTAGTGTCCTTGCATGACTAGTTGATTGACCTTGTTGAAGTTGGAATATTGGTACTGCAGATGTCATTGTTAGAGTCTATCTCTAGTGTTGAGTTAACGAGTTAGGTTTTGAGTAGTGAAACTTGATTGTTAGAGTCTATCTCTAGTGTTGAGTTAACGAGTTACGTTTTGAGTAGTGAGACTTGTCACCTTATTGCAGATCAAGGTTTCATGGGTCATTTTTCTCCTTGATTGGCATTTGAGATTAGGATTTTATAAATCATTTTTCAAATTTTGTAATATATCAAATATAATGTTAAATTTTATCTTCAAAATTTTAACTATAAAACTTTGGTAAAATTTCAAAGTCACTTAATTCAAATACAAATACAAATTATGTGACTTAACTTTCATCATAGTTACCAAATTCACTCAAATTAAAGAAAAAAAGGAAAATTTGTCAATTCGTTTCAAATAATAAATGGTTGGATGAAATTCAATTCCATTCATCCATGAATTTGCTCATTTGAGCACCTCCTCAAAGAAAGAGATACTTTGTAATGTAAGCACAAATTTTATGGACGCAAGAGGCAACACACCATGGTCACTTAGTGCTCACTTGGACTTTCTGGTTAGAGATGAAACCATTAGATATGTTTGGGCTATGGACGGAAGAGGCAACACACCATGGTCACATAGTGCTCACTTGGACTTTCTGGTTAGAGATGAAACCATTAGATATGTTTGGGCTTGGTTCATTTATTAGCAGACCAGGCTCTATGAAGAGATGTCTATTCATGAGCATAGAATTTTAAGGTTGGTAGTCTACTAAACACATATAGATAACCGCATGTAAGAAAGGAAATAAAAATAATTGTAAAATTGTAAAAATTCTTTTTTCAATTTCACTCTTGCTTTAAAAAATTGAAAAGAGAGATAATTGTAAAATTGAAAAAATTCCATTTTTCAATTTCAGATAGTTGTAAAATTGAAAAAATTCCATTTCTCAATTTCACTTTTGCCATGGAAAGCTCACAAAGCTGGAAAAGAGAGAATTTGTGAATGTGGACTATGAATTATTATCTAAATAATATGTTTCTATTTTGACATAACTAATTTTCTAAATATGTTTTTATTTTGATAGATTCTAGATAAATAATTTGAGAACAATGATTTTTTAAATATACATTTATCTATTAAATAAAAATTTTGGACAATTAAATTTTGAAATTAAAAAACCATGTTAAATTTAATTTTTGAAAAAAAAAAGATTTTTTCAATAAATTGTATCTTAAAATTGTTATATTATGTAAAATTATTATAAAATATTCAAAATAGAAAAAAATAAAAAATATATAAAAATTTATCAAATTTAAATAGAATTAGAATTCAAACTTGTTAATTATAACTTTGACCACACTTTTGACATCTACTCTAAAGTCAACTCTAATACGAATCAAGTGAGTTTTCTTTTAATCACATTCTTCACAGCGAAAAATGTAGATCCATTTCAGACTTTTGCACCTTCTATATGCAATAAAATGTAATCCTATGATATACCATACTCTCTATTTGTAATGTGCTTTGCTATTAATAATTTCCGACTATGGGTTTACATAATTATTTTTTAAATCTGCAGTGTAAAAATAACATGCAGCATCAGCCCACCAATTATTAAGGTAATTTCACATCAAATGAATAACTAAAAGCATGAGAAGGCGTTTAGTTAATCTGCAATCGAAATAATAATGATGTATTATATATTAAATTTATATAAAAATATATTATATATTAAATTTAAATTTAGAAATAGATAAAATTTATTCTACCATTCATGTTCATTAAAATTAAAATTGTTTAAATTTTCTTTGACCGGAGGTGCATGTGGGTTTCAAAGCATTGTGAAACAATCTCTTTTCAATTCTATAGTATTTTTAGGAAGTCTAGTGATATTTTAATTAATTAAATTGATTAAAAAGATAAAAATGACATAACTGCTTTGAAGATAAATCTTAATATTTCATTTGTGTATAGTATTATGGATATTCTAAAATATTCCATAAAGGTTAAATCCCTACCATCTATCTAATAATTATTGATAACTAAATTAAAATTTTTAAAGCCATATTCCAAAATAGACTCAAAGTCAATATTTATTTTTTTATATAATTAAAAAAACTATTTTTCTAATATAGGATTGGACCATAACTTGAAGATCTTGTTGCGGTCATTCAACATTACAATTCCATGTGGATAATTGTACCACATATTTTATTTTGTATGATTTCGGGATACAATTGCAATATTCATGTCATACACTTACCACAAGTTAGTGCCCACCATTATTTATGTGTTTTAAGCACTTCAATAAGGAGTAAAAATGTAAAGATGCATACTTACTAGTGGTTCCTACCCACCAAAATTTATGAAGTACTTGTACATAAGTAGACAATTAATTTCTCGATTTTAGACATCAATTTATTCGTGATTGCCAAAAAAGAAGTATATAGATTAATTTGTTTGTTCATCTCTATTAATTTAATATCTACCAACCCAAGTTATAATGTTTAACTTTAAAAAATAAATATTTATTTTTCAATATTATTAAAGAAACTATCTATCAAAGATTTGATTTCACCCTAATTTTGACAGTATCATTACAACTTTTACACAATATAACATCACATGGATAATTATATCACATATTTTCTATAATATTTTTTTAATACAATTGCAATATTCATGCCAATACTTTTAAATATGTAGTAAATTTTTATTTTTTATTTTTTATTTTTAAACTTTGCATATTACTCTTATTTTGTTTTGTAAAGTGCTTCCACCATCATTATTGAAACTCTCCAGCTTAAGCCATAATTTAATCATTTCCATTTGTCTAATAATGATGTTTCTGGAAATTTTAAAATTTTAATTTTAAATTTATGTAATAAAATTAATGGAAAATGCAATTTAATAATCTGCAATTGTTTTGTAGTCATGTCTACAAACATTTAAGTCTTAAAATATGTGAAACACAGTTTATAGTGGACATCGTTTCAGTTCGAATTTCAACGTCTTAAAATATGCGAAACACAGTTTATAGTAAAGGGACATAGATTCAGTTTGAATTTCAATATCTGATGGTGGTTTTACTTTACAAATGTGACGTGTTCATGCATACTTGCAAGATTATTCAACATTTTCTAGTAAACTTGTGCATGTCCATCCATCTTAAAGTAGTAATTAGTAAGTGATACTTTGGAATTACGGAGGGTGAAAACTATTATTAACTCCCACACTTTGTTGTGCCTTTTCACAAGTGTTGTTGTCATTGCAAGTGCTTCTAGGAATGTATAGTTTATAATTGTTTTTTTTGGAAATACACGTTTTGTGTCATGATTAACACATATCCATTTCATATTTTGAATTTTTTTGAGATATTTATTATTATTTATTTATTTATTTCCTGAATAAGTTTATTTTTATATTGATACAAAATATTTTTACAATGAGGCAGCAGCCTCAAGAGGTCTAGTCTTGAAGATGGCTTACGAACATTACAAATTTGAAAATTGACCCAAAAAAACTAGCAGAAGACCGACTAGAACTCGGACTATGACTGGTACATTGAAACAGGAACCACATTGTCAAAAATGTAGACTAACGAGAGTGCCAAAACTGCTTGACTGAGTTGATACATTTAGTCTGAACCGTAAACATAGACAAAAACAACTGAACATTTAGTCTGCAAAAGAGAACGACAACCTGATTATGCATCTTGAGCGGTGGAAGGCACTTCTTCCACAATCCGACAACCGAAGCTGGAGGAGTCATCATTGTCTGAGGGATGGCCCTCTTCTTTTGGCGGACCAACTTCACTAGGAACATTCGAACATGCCAGAGCTTGCTTATCTTGGGAAGCAGAACTCCTTGGGACATCGCCCTGCTGTCTCAGATTCTAAGAGGTCCCTGACAATTCTTCCGCCCTCGGCATCGAAGTCGCATTTGGAATTGTCGGAACCAAGCCAACTGCGCCTTCACTCAGCTGAATCGTAACAAAAGCAATGAAAGAGTGATTGTTGAGAGTGCAGGGGATTTGAAAGCGGGCTGAATGCACATGAGAATGGTGTGGGTTCGACATTGCAGCTTGGTTCCCCCGGCCACGACCACAACTTTGCATGGTAGCAGGATGGCTTTCAGTGCCGCCTCCTGAAGAGCCAGAGAAGGTATCCGAGGAAGAGGAAGAAGCCTGGCGAATGGGACGACCACGGGCGCCACCCCTTCGGCAACCCATTCTTTGGCGCAGGATAGGCATGCTGCTCAGAGCAAAAAGAGCAGGACAAGCAGCAGGTCTTTGCAGACTAGGGGAGACTGGAAGGGGAAGAGTTATCCACTTGCCAGAGATCTGAGAAAGTTGGAGGACAAATGATAGAAGAAAATGCTGAAGGGACTTTGGAGAATCAGGAGATCC
This sequence comes from Pinus tabuliformis, assembly GCA_031772625.1. Lineage (NCBI taxonomy): Eukaryota > Viridiplantae > Streptophyta > Pinopsida > Pinales > Pinaceae > Pinus > Pinus tabuliformis. The sequence goes on along the minus strand of CM062816.1, from coordinate 1,354,280,625 downwards.
ACAGAGAAACTACTTCGCGTGTTTGAGCGCCATGGATTCCTAGATTATCCCAAGAGCAGAGCACTACAACTGCAAGGAGGCCAAACATTCGCAAAATAGGAACATAACAGAATTGGAGGAGCGCCATGGGATTAGAGCGAGGGAGCCTATGTAGAATGTCGTGCCGCATTAACGCAGCCATGAATGAGCTTGCTAGGAGATTGAAGTCTGGTAGCAAGTGAGGCCAGGTGTCGTTGAAAGTGCTCCACGCGCCTGCCCCTCCCGCCGACTTCGTACCTCTACCTGTACCGTTCACCCGCATCCGGGATTTGAGATATTTATTATTGTGTTCAAAGTAATTTAGAATTAATGGGTAGATTCAACAATTTTTACTCAACAAAAACCCATTTCATATTTTGAATCTTTTTTGAGATATCTATTATTGTGTTCAAAGTAACTTAGAATCAATGGGTAGATTCAACAACTTTTACTCAAATTTGTTGAATTCACCCATTGATTCTAAGTTACTTTGAACACAATAATATTTTATGCAAATTTTTTGAATGCATAATTTTTAATAGCTTAACTATTCTGTTTGCTTTATGTTATTAAATCTAATTGAATATACAAATTTTTTAAATAATTAATTAATAATTTGATATATAATTAAAATATTCTCTTACCTAATTTATTAATATGATTAAGATAATATATAAAATTTGGTTAAATTTAATTGAATATAATTTTTTTTATATATATATATATATATATATATAATTAAATAACAGGTATATATGATTTTTTCCCTCAATATGATTAAGATAACATGTTAAGTTTTTAAATAATAAATCTCATTAAATATAAAATGTTATTTTTTAAATAATTAATTAATAATTTTATATATAACTAAAATATTCTCTTAACTTATATATATATAATTTTTTAATAATGATGAAATGTATTAATGGACTAATGGTTCAATCGAACCTTAGATTAGGAGTTTGTCCCTGATTTCTAGGGTGTTGTTTCAACTTTCCTAATTGTGTGTAAATTATATATTGCTCATGTAATGATTGTAATGGTAGAGCTTGTTCTGCAGAGGCAGTCTCTAGGTGCTGTTCCACACCTCTGAGCTGCCCAGGTTCAATTCAATTAATTTGATTCTTCTATCTTTAATATGGTACCAAAGTTATAGGGTTGAGGGCTGTCTGTAACCCTAAGTGGAGGAGTTATAGTGAAGGTTGGGAGGAAGATCTGAGAGGCGCAGTTTTTAAGGGTAATTAGGGGCCAATTAGCGTGGGATCCAACGCCATAGTCGCTCCGATACAGTGCTGCCTTACGCGTTTTTTGCCTCACTGAAGTGGCTCTACTATAGTTAAAGGGCATTGTCTAAAAAGGCCCTTTGACCAACAACGATGATTGACTGCATAAAGAGACATGCATGTGATTGGTGACTGCATGTGATTTGATGAGATCTATTGTTGCAAATTGGTGACTGCGTGTGATCGGGGAGTTGAGATATGCAATTGTGTGAAGTTTGCAGGCCAGTCGTGCTGTAACCCTGGTACTTCATTCTTCTCGTTACCAATTCTACAGCTCTTGGCCCAGATCAAGGCTGAATTTGATGAGGGGAATACCTTACTGTAACTGTTGCGCCGAGTCTACCATGTGAGAAGAGGACACAGGTTAGACGAGTCAACTCCTCAACTAGATCTAGCTGTGGGTATTGGACGGGTGGAGACATTCCAACATCTGTTAGCCTATGTTACCGCTGCTCTCGACATGAAGGAGATTTTATAGTGAGGAGCCAAGGTTTCGGATCTATGATTACGAGAAACAAATCATCTCGATGTGTTGTTGTTCAGACACTTCCAAAAGCTGCCAGTCGATTTGGAGATAAAACTCCATTTCTGCACATTTTTGGGGTTTTGACTACGGTGTTGTGAGAATAACATGCTCCGTCAAGCTCGTATTTTTTTTTTTGCTGCTCGGTAGTTCTTGGATGGATCCTGGTTCGCCTTAACTGGAAAATAAATTTTTAAATTAAGATTTTAATTAAACTTTTTTAAATTAAAACTTTGTTAATTTAATTCTTTAATTCTTTGATAAAGGGGGCGAAATTTTTAAAGAAGGAATTTGGAGTGATGTTTTAAAAGAAAGTATCCACGATCAGTTTTAATTGAAGTTTTCATTGAAAGAAAGGATCTCGCATTTGCAGTATTTTATAAGATCTGGGGTTGTTTTTTTAAGTTGCTGGGGTTGAAGTTTTTTTTTATTCAAGATGAATAATCAGTTAGCAGAAGCATATCTCAATGAAAATAACAAGTTGGATGGATCCAATTATTTTGGTTTGGAAATTCAAGTTTCAAACCCTGCTTGAGTGAAAAAATGCATGGGCAATTGTGAATAATGATGAGGTGAAGCCATATGTGCTTGCAGGAGGAACAACAACAACAATCCAAGACTAGGATAAGTGGGAGAATAAGGCGAGATTTTTTTTGAAATTGTCGGTCAAATATTTCATTATTCCCCATATCCATGATTGCAAGTCTGCACCAGAAATCTGGAAGACACTCAAGGAACTCTATGAGATCAAGAACAACAGTCGATTGTTGTTCTTGAAGAGCAAGATTCTCTCCATCAAGATGGATGAGAATGAGACAGTGGTAGCATTTTTTTCGCGGATCAAGGAGCTCAAGAACAAGATGGGTGACATCGGTGAAGCCGTGTCAAATATAGATTTGGTCACGATTACCATGAATGGTATAACAGATGAGTATTATATGTTCATCACTAGATTGAATGCAAGAGAAAAAGCCCCCATGTTTGAAGAATTGATAGGGATCCTCATGTAAGAGGAGAAAAGACGGCTGACTCATAAACCTCAGAGTTTAGATCGAACCTTAATGGTGAAGAAAAAGCCCTTCAGAGGAAAGAAAAATGCACCACAAAAGAGGAGTGCAACCCCACAGAGAAATATGCCCCCACCTCAAGGTACATCTTTCAATAGAAATGACTCTGCGACCAAATGTTTTTATTGTGGTAGAACCGATCATATAGACAAATATTGCATCGAGAAGAAGTATGATGAAGGCTGAAAGAGACAAAAACAACATGCAAGTCATTTTACTGATGAGGAAGATAGTAAGAACCTCAGACTGTTCATATCCGACTCTGCGTTTTCGGCTAAGGATGATGAAGCAAATACCTAGTTTTTGGACTCAGGTACATCCATCCACATGACAAGGAACAAACAGTGGTTTTAAGACTTCAAAGAGACCAACAGTGGAGCAAAAATCTATCTTGGTGATGATAGAGGGGACCAAATCAAAGGTTATGGTAATATTCCTATTTTTTTCCTAATGGAAATATTAGATATATTCATGATGTAATGTATGTAACCGAGATAAAAAAGAATATGATCTCTGTCTCTATGATAACTGAGCATAGTCTCAAGATATAATTTTATAAATCATATTGTGTTATTAAAGACCTGTTGGATTGTATGAATCCTATTGCATCAGGTATTAGTGTGGGAGGACTATACAAGCTAAATATCAAAAGCACACCACATCAGGCATTGACAACATTTTCCATGACTATAGTGGACTTATGGCATCAGAGGTTCGACCATATTAAATTCAATGATCTACTACTATTACAGAAAATAGTTATGGTCGAAGGTCTTCCTATTTTAAAGCCTGTCCATATTGATTGTGATGCATGTGCACTTGCAATGATGAACAAAGATGAATTTCTTGTGAATGCTGGTAGAAGGAGGAGAGATATACTCGAGCCAGTACACACAGATTTATGCGAGTCTATGCAGATAAGGTCATTAGGTGGTGCATACTATTTTTTACTATTTATTGATGACTGTACTAGATTTACTTGGGTGTATTTCCTTAGGAAGAAGAGCCACACTTTTGAATACTTCAAGGAGTTCAGAAGTATGGTTGAAAAGCAGACAGGTAAATGCATCAGGATTCTCTGCTCAGATCAAGGGGGAGAGTACAAGAAAGCTTGTGTCCTCAAATACTGAAAAGATCATGGGATACAACAACAGTTTACAGTACCCCACACTCCTCAACAGAACGAGGTTGCAAAAAGGAAGAATAGAACCCTTGTCGAGTGTGCTCACAATATGTTAAAAGGTAAGAATATTTCTAATGGGTTTTGGGCTGAAGCAATTGATACTGCAATATATCTAAAGAATAGGAGTCCAACAAGAAGTTTAGATTTCAAAAATCCTTTTGAAGATTTATTTGGCTATAAGCCCGCAATTAAGCATTTGAGAGTTTTTGGTTCTAAAGCCTTTACTTATGTCCAAAAGAAAGATAGAAAGAAACTGGATTCAAAGGCTACCAAATGTATTTTTGTTGGGTATTTTACATAATTTAAGGCTTAAAACTGTTTAATCCATCTACTCATAAAGTTTTTACAAGCAGATATGTAGTGTTTCATGAGAATGTTAATGATGGAAGCCATGAGAGTGCTAATGAATAATGGCACGTGCCCTTGTTGGTGGAAGAAGGAAGTGATGAATTAGGTGACAACAATGAGTAGCACAACGACAGCATGAAGGGGAAGAAGATGATGTAGTTGTCAAGCCAAGTCCATAAAAGGATGATCATACAAGGTTTGAAGCTACCCCACCACTTAGAAGATCAAGTAGGAATGTTCAGTTGCTAGCAAGATATAGGGAAAATGCTTTTATAACTAGTATGATGAATGTTGTTGAACCCTCTAGTTATAAATAATTTAGTCAATATAGTGAATGGAGGGCTTCTATGGAAGAGGAATATGAGTCAATCCTCAAAAAAAAAACTTGGGATTTAGTTAAACTACCTGAAGGCAAGCAACCCATAGGATGAAAATGGTTGTATAAGCCTAAATTTAAAGCATATGGGAGCATAGATAAATATAAATCTAGGTTGGTTGGAAAGGGGTATTCACAACAAGAAGGCATAGATTATGATGAAACATTTGCCCTTGTAGCTAAACTTAACACAATCATAATGATAATTTCTTTAGCTACCAAACACCATTGGGTGATTCACTAGCTAGATGTTAAATTTGTTTTTTTAAATGGGGACTTAAAAGAAGAAGTCTACTTAGTGCAAACTGAGGGGTTTGTCAAATAGGGTGAAGAACATTTAGTTTGCAAGTTGAAGAAAGCATTATATGGACTAAAACAGGCACCCAGGTCATGGTATGACAAAATTGATTCATTTTTCCTGCATCATGGTTATAAAAGTAGTTAAAATGATCCTAATCTTTATATCATGATTGATAAAGAGGGAAGGATTGTTTTGATTTCTTTATATGTAGATGATTTAATCATTACAGGGAATGCTGATAATATCATTAAAGAAATTATGGAGCAAATGTCACAAGTCTTTGAGATGAAAGACCTTGGAGAGCTACATTACTGTTTAGGTTTGAAAGCCTCAAGGGATTTTGGACAAAGTTTTCTATCACAGAGTAAGTATGTCAGGAGTCTACTGGAAAAGTTTTGAATGGAGCAGTGAAAAGTTGCGGCAGTACCTTTACAATAGAATATAAAACTTCAAAATGATGATAGAACTAAAGAGGAAGATGCGACTTTGTATAGACAACTGGTTGGGAGCCTAATCTACTTGGCTACAACTAGGCCAGATTTGGCTTATGCAGTGAGTGCATTGAGCCAATTTATGTAAAATCCCCTTGAGAGCCACAGGTTGCAGCAAAAGGTGTTTTAAGGTATCTCCAAGGAACCTTAGATTTTGGTATTGTTTATACTGATTCATGTGATTTTAAATTGATAGGTTTTTCAGACTTTGATTAGGCTGTAAATGTATATAACAAATGATCCATAACATGTTATTAATTTAGCTTTAGATCAAGGGTCATTACATGGAGTAGAAAAAAGCATAGCACAATATCCTTGTCTTTTGCGGAAGCTGAATATCAAGCTATGTGTGTAGCAACATGTGAAGTAGTTTGGTTGAGGAGACTTCTCCTTGATGCTGGAGAAGAATAGAAGGTTGCAACGGTGATCAAATGCAACAACCAGAGCTCCATCAAACTTGCAAATAATCCAGTATTTCATAAGAACACAAACCATATCGATACACAATTTCATTTAAGTTCAGTTAAAAGAAATCCATATTGAATATTGTAATAGTTGTGACAATGCTGTTCATATTTTTGCCAAACCTCTTGGTAGAATCAAGTTTGAATTGTTTAGGGAAGTGTTAGGCATATGTGTGAATCCATTTATCCATTAATGGGGAGTGTTGAGATTAATGATGAAATGTATTAATGGAGTGACGATTCAATCGAACCTTAGATTAGGAGTTTGCTCTTGATTTCTAGGGTGTTGTTTCAACTTCCCTAAGTGTGTGTAAATGATATATTTCTCATGTAATGATTGTAATGGTAGAACATGTTCTATAGAGGTAGTATCTAGGTGGTGTTCCACACTTGTGAGCTGCCCAAGTTCAATTCAATTAATTTGATTCTTCTGTTTTTAAAAATATATAGGATATATATTTGATTTATTAATTTGATATGTCTATTTTTTTATAGATAATGTTAACTTTAATTAAATATAAAATTTGATTTTTTAAATAATTAAATAATAATTTTATATATAGTTAAAATATTTTTTTAACTAATTTATTTATATGATTAAGATAATATGATTAATCTAGACTAGATCTATCATGAGTATAAGTTGCGATCTAATATATTTATGATTGGGTGGATGGTCGTAACTTCATTTAGAGTCATCATCAATGGGCTTGCTTAAAATGTTGGCAGAGGAGACAAGGTGTGCATTGGCCTCAACCCTTGACTAGGTAGTTGATAAAGCCACCACCTTCCCCTAATATTAATTGAACACTTGCAATATCATGACATTTCCAAGCTTGTCCATATTGCAAACCTAGCCACCACCCCTATTTGGAGTCAATGCTAACTTTCTATTGGGGATCTCGATTTGAACAAGGAATACTAAGAGGCATGGATCACATAGATTAATGCTCTTACTATGGGCCATATTCGACTCACTGATAGGGATGATGAGATGGTTTTGAGTTTATCCTCCTTTACTCCCCAAAGAAAAAATATATCTCGATTATGGCACTTAGAGATGGCGCAATCACCAAATGATCTATTGTTGTGCTTAGAAGCAGCTGATATTAATGCTACTAGTAATGGTTGGAAGCTGGCCACTGCTACTTGGTATGGAGATGTATATGGAGCTTGGAGTGAAGGTAAATGTAATGAGTTTTATGTTATTGAATCTAATTGAATATAAAAAAAATAAATAATTAATTTTTGAATTCATATATAATTAAAATATTCTCTTAACTCATTTATTAATATCATTGAGATAACGTGTAAAATTTGGGTATATCTAATCAAATATAAAATATTTTTTTAATAATTAATTAATGATTATATATTATTTTTTCCTTTCTATGATTAAGAGAATATATCTATTTTTTTAGATATTAAATCTCATTAGATATAAAGTTTTATTTTTTAAATAATTAATTAATAATTTTATATATAGTTAAAATATTCTCTTAACTAATTTTTTTAAACGATTAAGATAATATGTTTAATCATTGTTGATATAATATATAGGATATATGATTGACTTATTTATGTGATTAAGATGATATTTATAATTTTTAGCTGTTAAATCTAATTAAATATAAAATTTGATTTTTAAAAAAAATAATTAATAATTTTATATATAATTAAAATATTTTTTTAACAAATTTATTTATATGATTAAGATAATATGTTTAATTTAAATTAGATCCATTGTGATGATAAATTGTGAGCTAATATATCCATGATTGTGTGGACGGTCCTAAATTCATTTGGAGTCATCAACAGTGGGCCGACTTGGAAAGTTGGCAGAGGAAACAAGGTCTGCATTAGCCTCGACCCTTGGCTAGGTAGTGGATAAAGCCATTTCCTTCCCCTAATATTAATTGAACACTTGCAAGATCATGGAATTTCCAAGCTTTTCCATATCGAAAACCTAGTCACCACCTCTATTTGGAGTCAAGGTTGGCTTTATGTTAGGCGTCTCAATTTGAATGAGGAATATTGAGAGGCATGGCCCACGTAGATTAATTCTCTTACAATGGGCCATATTCCAACCACTCATATAGATGATGATCTGGTTTTGAGTCTATCCTCCTTTACTCCACAAAGCTAGGATATATCTCGATTAGAGATGGTGCAATCATCAAATGGTGGTTGATGATAGTTTGGAAGGAAAATTTCTAGCAAAATATAAGCTTTTCATGTTGTTTCTGATGGAAAACAAGGTGCCAACTTGGGATGTTCTTTAGGAAAGATATCTGGTAGGGCGTGATTAGTGCTTCCTATGTAAGAATGATAAAGAATCAACCAAGCATATTTTCACAACTTTTCCCTTTCTTTAAGAAGTTTTGGCTTACTTGCAAGTAGGAAGTAGGTAACATTGGGGAATGGTTCGGGGAGAATTTGGAGGAGGATTGGAAAAATTGGCTCTCCAATCAAGCCTGTCGAGCATTCAAATCTTTGCCGCTGATCCTATGTTAGGGAGTATGGCTAGCTCATAACAAAGACTTATTCCAAAAAAGACATTCAATTCACGAACACTCAACAACTAAATATATGACTATTTTAACACATTTCCATCAAGAAAAAGGAATTTCCAATACTAGAATTGTTATTGTAAAAAATCCAGATCATTCTTCCCCATGGGATTTTTTTGATGGTGCATCAAAAAATTCTAGGATGAACACAGGTGGGGGATTTATCCTTTTTGTCTTAATTTCTCACTACTTCAGAGTTAAAATGGGGTTGGAACCATGTTTAAACAACAAGTCTAAACTATCATCATGCAATAATTTACTTCTTATCACATGAACTAAAGGCTACAGTCACATCCATGTTATTGGGGACTTAATGTTGATCATCAGTTGATTAAATGATATCCAACATTGTCGAAACATTTCTCTCATTCCCATTTTTTAAGAAACTAAGAGGATGATTAAACTAGTTATCTTTTGAACTTGTTCTCACATCTAGAGGGAAATAAATTAGGATGCTGACCACCTCTCCAACAAAGGTCCGTTGATGGTAGCAGGGCCCCAAGGGATCATAGAAAAACATGACAACATCATCACCACTATTTTTTCTCATAGTACCATCCAGGATCTCCTCATAGGAGTTGTATAAATTAGTCCAAAGTTTTTGTTTATATCTATTTTGTTTGGCAGTCTTTATCGATGACCACAAGACTCTGATAGTTCTTATTATACATGCATACTTTTCCATTTCACTCCTCTTTATGAGAATGTACTCACTAAATATTAGTTTTTTGTTTTTTCTCTTGTTTAAGGGGATCACTATTCCCATCATAGCTGTCTTTCTCCTCATGAATGCACCTTAAATGTGCAACTGCAAAATGTAATTTTTTCATTACCTTAATGAATGAAATTACACTTTTTCCTTAGGGAAAAAATATGTTTAATCAAATATTTATATGATTAGGATAACATATTTAATCTAATATTATAATACCATATATATATTTAGCTATTTTTTTTTTGTAAATTGAGGCTTTTATATTACATATCAAAACAAATATACATAGAAATTTTAGACATCTCTTTTTGGAGTATGTTTCTCTTTTCCATACATCTACATGCGAAGTTCAAACTCAAAAATCATCATGTAAGCAACAATACAAAAATAACGAGCATAACTATGCACCCATAACAATGAGGGGAGAAATTCCCTATGATCCATTACATTACCAACCAATAGAGGAGACATAGAATACTCGAATAACATGATAACCGAGACTTCACTATTATAAACATAGAATGCACAAGATGACAAAATACACAATGAGATATCTGAAGTAAAAAAAACTTCTGATACGCAGAAAATATGTATAAATATTTTATTAATAAGATGAATTTACAGATGATGTCTTTTACAATGGGGTTTCCTGGCTTAAATACTACCACGGGCACCCTTTGAGGAAAGGGCATGATCTGATGATCGTGCCCTTTCATCTAGCTAAACCTAAATTAAACAATAAACCTAAAATTAACTAATTTTTTACATAACATTGCCTTCCTCTCGAAAGAATGCTTTGTCCTCAAAGCATGCGCAACGACAGATGTTGTTGACAAAATGCTTCATTCTCCCAAGAAGCGTCTTCTTCGGTAAGTCCTTCCACTTGATTATATATTCCAAGATGATCAAGGTCCCACACTTTAAAAGGTCTTGGATTAATCTCTCAATTTCTGTTTTTTGGTGATGTGAATATCAGTATGGTTTGATGTTGGCGGGGTTTGATCTTGCCTTGACTTCTATTGTATGCTCAATTTCCCTATTAGGCGGCATCTTCATAGGTAGGTCTTGAAATACTTTTTCATGCTTCCGAATCAGATCTTGTATCTCTGGTGACTCTTCTCGACTCAGCTTCATCATCTGAGATGATGATACAACTTGATTTTCTGGTGCTTGGAATCCGTGTAGCTTGTACTTCTGACCTCCCCATTTGAATTTTATAAATTGTACTTGATGGTTGGCGGCATAAGTACCTAAAGTTCGTAACCATTGGATACCTAAGACTACATCTACTCCTCCTAACGGTACTGTGAAGAATGGAGACTCTAGATTAAAGTCTTGAATCTGCAAATTGACCTTATGGCATTTCCCTACCTTTTCAATCTTCTTACCATTAGCTACCATCACTTTCATGTTTGGTAAGGGAAATGAAAAGATATTGAGTCTCTTTGCCACGGTTGCATCTAAAAAATTGTGTGTGCTTCTAGAGTCGATGAGAACCACTACGTTGTTCTTCTTTATGTGTCCTTTTAACTTTAAAGTCTGAGGTTGTGATATACCTGTCATAGCTGATAATGACACTTGTGGAATACTTCCATCATATAATTCTGGTGAGAATTTTGGGGCATCTTCTGTGTCTTCTATGTCATAATCTTCACTGTTTGAATCATTGGTTGCTTCACAATTATATAGGTTCTTTGGTTCTTTTCCTTTAGCACATCTATGTTTGGGGTCCCACTTCTCACCACAACGTTTACATTTACCCTCTTTTATCCTTTGCATTTCCACATTAAATTTTTCATCTTCACGACGATGTGGTGGAACATATCTTGTATTATTTGAGTCCACATACTGGGGTATCCTTCGTCTTGCATAAGCTTTTTCCGCTGTTGACCAAAATATTGGTTCAGATTTCTTTTCGGCTGTTTTTGCTTTTCGTCCTGCTACTTCTATAGATGTAATGTCATGCATCTCAAGTTCTTCTTGTAAATGGGTTTTGAGTCCCGAGATGTATGACTGATTAGACGAGATTCTGATAACCCAGGTACTCATGTTACTAAGGTCTCCCATTCTTGAGTGTATTCATCCACACTTCCTTTTTTTCGTAAATTGATAAGTTTTGAAAAGAATTCTTCTTCCTTTACACCTTGGAATCTTTTGAAGAATGCATCTTTAAATTTTCTCCAGCTAATGACGTGTGTTGTCTTTTTCCACCGCATATACCAGTTATATGCTTCTCCTCATGGATGCATGCCTGAACTTTTCGTCATCGTCATTGATGTCATATATCTCAAAGTATTCTTCTGCTTTATTTATCCATGCAACATTGCTTTTTTCGTTTCCATCGAATTTAGGCATCCCGACCCTTGCCCTTTGCTGGTATGTTGCTACTGGTTGAGCGAAAAAAGGGCGTTGATTGGTAAAGTTATCCCAGAGTTGCTTGTTTGTAAAGGCTGTGTTACTCGCTTCTTGGTGGGGTGTCGCTGATTTTTTTGGGGATTCAACTTTGTCATGGGACTCTGTGGACTTAGTTGAATCTGACGAGATGTGTTCTTGATTCTCTTCACCTTCTTTTAGTAGTTGTTCGGGTGTACAATTCGACCTTTTACACAGACTCTTCAGCATTGTTAAGACCTCTCTGATGCCTGCTTCTGTCTGAACATGGTAATTTTCCATCTTTATTTCTATTCGATTTGTCGTATCGTGAAGATTTTTGATTTCATCAGCTTGCTCCCCAAGCTTGATCTGGAATTCATTTAATCTTTTATTGACCTCATCGTGGTTTCTATTTATCTTATGCTCTGCATCCAACAATTTTTTTGGAAATCCGCCATTGTCATTGTCGACATTGAGCGGGCTTGCGGGGGCGTGTATTTATTTGCCAGCGAAAATATTTTTCCTCTTTTTTTTTTTTTATTGGCTAAAATAAATTTTATAGATATAAATTTTAATTAATTAAAATAAATTTAATTAATTAAATTAACTTTTATATATATAACTTTTAATTAATTAAAATTAATTAAATTAACTTTTTATATATATAAAACTTTTAATTAATTAAATTATATATATATATATAAACGTTATATATATTTAACGTTATAATTATGTATAAAGCGGACAGTTACGTCCAACCGGAAATATCACCGTGACTATTCAAAAACCTTTTTCGAGGTGAGAAGGTCGATTGGATTGCTTGCTGGCCGAATGCCGCTAAGAGGTATTGACGCCCTGTAATAGAGACAACGAGCTTTTGAGTCTGCGGAAGGTATTGCGGGAGTGCAGTGTGGAAGATAGCTGCCGGGTGCTATTGTGGATGCGCTGGAACGGCAAAGGAAAAATGGACCTAACCAAAATATTCGTCAAAGCATAACTTCTTCTGTACCCGTTAATTACGACCTTAACAATTCAAATAACACCGACATTCGAATCCACGATCCACCACCACTGACTATTTTGATTTTAGCTTCGTAATAAGCATACGTTCCAAAGGCTTTTCTCGAATTGAAGTGAAATCCAAAATGGAGGATCCCAACAGAATAGCCTTCAGGAATGCAAAGAGATCCCACTAAGAAATCAATCACAGAATCCCGACGACTAGCTCTAACTCGAGATACAGAAGAAGGCCTGTGAAAGAATGGAACAAAAATCTTCTGTGCAGCATCTTTCCAGAGAACCGAACAAGCTCTGATACCAGATGAAGTAAAAAAAACTTCTGATATGTAGAAAATATGTATAAATATTTTATTAATAAGATGAATTTACAGATGATGTCTTTTACAATGGGGTTTCCTGGCTTAAATACTGCCACAGGCACCCTTTGGGGAAAGGGCATGATCTTATGATCGTGCCCTTTCGTCTAGCTAAACCTAAATTAAACAATAAACCTAAAATTAACTAATTTTTTACATAACAATATCATTCATTACGCTACCCCCAAACACATAATTGTCCAAACAGACCTACGAACATGCCATATTTGGCATCAAAATTAACTAATCACAAAAATAATCGACACCATGAAACACTAACACAAATACATATGCCGGGGTGAGCCATAATACTAACAAATTAAAAAAGCTTCAAGATAAGCATGCACCTATGCCAAGACGGGTCATGAACCAAGGCATAATTCAATACATTCCAAATAAGTAATGCCTAAAAGCACATGCCAAAGACTGAAGAAAAAACTACCACATTGAAAGCCATCCTGCTTGGTCACTAATCATTGTACAAGGAGGACATGTTTACAGGGACCCTCACACTAGAACTCACAGGGTCCAACAAGTCACCACTATCTGATTCACAAGTAATATGGCCTTCCACATGTGCCAGGAAGGAATCAATCCTATATAAGCATAAAAATTGGTTCCTAATCATCCTTTTGATGCATTCCATGGAGGTGAAGACATTATACCCCTCTACTTGGTTGTCTTTTAAGACTAGAACCAATAATATCTTCATTTTCCAATGCAAAGCCACCGAATTCAAGTGTTGCTTCTTCTTGCCACTAGTGTTCCCAGGATTAGGAACCTATGTTGACATATGTTCCATGGTATTAGTGTTCAAATAGTTTTTTTTTTAAAATCCTTACTTGAGTCTCCATATTTCTAATTTCTTTCCTAGTCTCTAATGGAACCACATTGAAATAGGTGGCAATTGAGTCATGGGACAAGAGATGCACTACTTGCTAACTGTGAGAAGCACTGCCACCTCCTCCCCAAAGTCATATCATTATCTATCTCAGAAGCATGGATAAAACCTCAAGGTCACACCTTGGAAAACTACTTTGAATTATTTCCTTGCTAAATAAAAATAAAATAAACCAGGCCCAACAATAATAAGACTAGGATACCACCCTAAAATATCATCTCCATAGCTTAGAACATAAGATTCTGACTCTACATAGACCCTATTAAGAGAAATAGAAGGCTCAAGAACCTTTATATAGAAGTCAAACCCCGATACCAATAATCACAAAGAAAGACCTGAAAATAAACACCAACCACAAACACTAAATCTGTGAAAGAAACACCTAAATAGTAACACCTGGGGCCATTATATCCTTGCCACAAAATTAGCATGCAAACACCCTAAACTTCAAACTAAACAATAAGTTTCTGCCCATATTTTGACCAAAACTCTTGAATCAGTAATAGGAGACATGTGCAAAGAAACAAGCAATCTCGACTCTAAAACACAACCCGAGACTGATAATCTAGACGCAAAGACCAAGAATTTGAAGCCTCAAAACCAATCTAAACATTGCTGAGTAACGAAAATACCAAGAAAAATAGTCATAAAAGGATGCAAAGTGAGAAATCACAAAGGAAGAAACACTTGAGAAAGATGCCAACCCACTAACCTTTAAATTTCCTAGTAGTGAAACCCAGACCCTAGTGCTCATTATTAAACTTGTCCAATGCTTTCAGCACCTTCGCATTCCATCACCTTCACCCCTCAATGGCATAATTATAGGCCTATAACTCAATTTTAGGGTATTTTATAGCTAAAATGAGAAAAAATGCAACAGATGGCTAAGGACCATCCCTCGCCTCTAGACGATCCTTACACAATGGGAAAAACTCCCTCCATAAAATTTCAATAAATAGTGAATGCTAACTGTGAGCCTTGAATTCTGTTGCATATGAAATAAAGAAATTTCCTCGAATCCTTAATTTCCCATCATGTCTAAGGGGTTGGTAAGCACTACCCCCCCCCAAGGCCCTACCTCCCCATCATTAGCACCCCCATTTGGGGGAAATTTTAACGAATTTATTAGTATGGTTAATATAACATGTTTATATATATATATATATATATATATAGATATAGACGCTACTTCTAGGGGAATAAAGTGCCGATGAATAAGTTTTGGAAACTTTGGTCATAGATCAAAAAATTCTTAAAAAAAAGGCATTGCTACGATGATTGATGTGTGAATCTTTTTAAAGCCATGTGATTGTTGACTATGTAAGATCATTAAGATCAAAATATCATGCTACCTTTATAGAATATGCACAATCGAAGTGTTTCTCATATATCTAATATGGAACCTTTCTATCTCTTCCAATCCAATACCTTCAACCAATGATTAAAAGTTTTGAAGGTACATGGAAGAAAATTAAGTTGGAAATTTTTTTATTTTCACATTGGAAAATGCAGTTTCATTAGATTTTAGTAGAAAATATTTTGTTGATTATTACTAATATATCAACACTATTGTTTGTTAAATAAATTGAAAAAGCTATGATGAAGTGAGGTTGTATTCTCAATGTTAGAGTTAAATTTTTAATTTCCACTTTAATTATCTAGGGGAGATTAGAGAGGCATCATTGAAGGTATGCAACATGTTTGTGTAGATGACTGTTCAGGGTAAATTTTAGATTTATAGGCTTGGTATCGTATGCTTACAATGAAAATTTGAAGCATTTAATGTGTTAATGGTGTCCAATAATGTTGGGAAAGTTAGATCATAGTAAAGGAAAATATCTTTTGAAGAAATATGTGACAATTTGTTGAATTTTGCAACATGTAAAGTTTAGTCTATATAATATTTTTTTGTTATAGATTAGTGCATACCGACTAGTAAACACCCATAGGCATCAATAATAAGAATCAAAACATTACCTCATCTCACATTCCCAATATTTAAAAAAAAACCATAAAAAATGACTAATTTATAACTTTATTTTAAATTATTATTATTAATTATAAAAAAACAATAATGTGAAAGGTGTGTATGTTGAAATAGGTGGATAATAGGGATTTAATGTTCATGTAATTGTGACAAGAGGTGCTTTATATCCTAATATGAGGGGGATGTTGTAGTGTTGTAAATGTTTGTAAACATTTAACATACATATAAAATATATTAGTTATTAATGTAATGTTAGCTTCATATCTTTTGATTAATATTCAAATTTAAAAATATATAATAGTGAAAATGAAAAATGTAAAATGTACAATGTAAGGTACAGAGCTACTAACTTGATTAGAAGAAATTGGTGTGTCTATAATGTAAAGATAACATACTATTTATACTTTAACATGTTATATATATATATATATATATGGTATAATAATTAATAATATTGATTATTATTATTACAATATATTATAATATTAATCATATACATTATCAACATTGTTATAATATACCTTACATATATTATTAATTGCACATAGTGATAATTCTTGATCATATGGATGGAGGGTGGAGAGAGGGAAAAAGAGAGAGACACACACACAGAGAGAGAGAGAGAGAGAGAGAGAGAGAGAGAGAGAGAGAGAGAGAGAGAGAGAGAGAGAGGAGGGACTAGAGAGAAGGAGTGAGGGATGGAGAGAGAGATGGAGTTGGAGGGGGACAGAGTGGAAGAGAAGAAAAAAGACATAGAGAAATAGAGGTGGAGAGAAGGGGAGGGACAAGGGAGAGATGGAGAAATAGTAAGGGAGAGAGGAGAGAAGGAGATAAGAGATAGATAAGGAGAAGGGAGAGTGAGGAGAGAAGGGGAAGGGAGAGAGGGGGTGAAATGGAGGGAGATAGTGGAAAAGTTAGAAAGAGAAAGAGATAGGTAGAGGGAAGAGGGAGAGAGAGGGATTGAGAGAGAGAAGAAGATGAGGGGGAGAGAGATGGAATTGGATGAGGAGATAGAGGGAGGGAATACGAAGTACTTAGAGAGAAAAAGGTCGAGAGAGAGAGAGGGAGTGACAAGGGAGAGATAGAGACATAGTGAGGGAGAGATGATAGAAGAAGAGAAGAGAGGTAGAAGGAGAGAGGGAGGGAAGTGAAGTAGAGAGAGAGAGAGAGTGGGGGGGAGAGGGAGAGGGAGAGGAGGAGGGATGGAGAGGGAGAGAGAGAGGAGAAGGGCGGGAGAGAGAGATAGATGATAGATATGGAGAGAGATTGTGTATGTTTGGGGGTGAGATAGAGAGATAAATAATAAGATATAGAGGGAGATAAAGGTATAGATGGAGGGGGGTAGAGAGGGAAGAAGAGAGAGAGAGAGAAGGAGGGCATGAGATATAGATAGATATGGAGAGAGAGAGTGTGTAAGTTTGGGGGGTGAGATAGAGAGAAAACGAAGGAGATATGGAGGGAGATATACATATATATGGCCAGAGAGAGAGAGAGAGAGAGAGAGAGAGATGGGGTAGACAATGAGGGGGAGAGGAGAGGGAGGGAGGGAGAGGGAAGAAGAAAGACACACACACAATTATAGATATTATATATTATTATATAATATTGAACATTATTAACAATAGAGAAAAGATGAAGTAAGGATTTTACAAAAGGTAAAATAATTTGGATTTAGAAAGCCATCAATATTTTTCTTTTTTCACTAAAATAGATGCATTTATTTTAGTGTAGATGTTGATTCCCAGTCCTATATGATTGCTTGCACTAAGCACATTGATTTCAATGTAGTTGTTGATTTCTAACCCTATTTGATTACTTGCACTAGATGCATTGATTTCAATGTAGATGTTGATTATTAACCCTGTTTGATTTCTTGCACTAGATGCATTGATTTTAGTATAGATAATGATTTTTAGTCCTATTTTATTACTTTCACTAGATACATTGGTTTAAATGTAAATGTTGATTTATAATCTTATTTAGATGCATTGATTTTAGTGTAGATATTGATTTTTTATTTGATGTAAGTAGATGTATGATGTACATTAATTTCAAAATATTTAGATTAATAGTGTGGATTGATTTTAATGTATGCAGAAATAAATTATTAAAAACATGGATTTATTTCTCTGTTATATTAATTCAATCATAAATAAAATACTTGAATTTTTATCTTAAGTAAATTTTTCTCTTACCTGAAATGTTTGCTTCTTGAGACTGTGAACCATTTGTAATTGACTTTATTCTTATTATTCCCATTTTCCATCATTCAACATTGTTGGTAATTTTTCATTCAAACAAGGAATAGAAAATAACTACCATTAAAAATTACTTAGGGTTTAACACTTCATAAGTCACAGTGATTGAATTTGGAGAAAGCTACTATTAATATTAGAGAGAAAGAGAGTCAAGGTATGGAATTTACTACAATAGCTCAAGTTAAATATTTGAATCATCTACGATTTCAATTTCCCTTTTCATATGATTGATATGGAAATATGGTAAAACTATTTCTAATTGACTACATTCTTGTTATTCACATTTTCTATCCTTCAACACCCTTAATTGTCACTTTGCATTCAAATTTTTTATTTCATCATTTTTTGTGGATGATGCCACAAAAAAGAAAATCATTCCTAATAGTTCCATTATTCCTAGAATTTATGGAGCTCCTAAAGTTCATAAACCTAACATTCCTCTCAGACCTATAGTTAATACCATAGGTTCCCCTACTTACCTTTTGGCAAAGCACTTAGCCAAAAAACTCAGACCCCTGTCTGGCAATACCCCTTATATTAAAGACTCCTATTCGTTTGTTCAATGGATTAATAACATAGAAATGAAAGATGAAGACCTTATGGTTAGCTTTGATATTGTATCCCTTTATACCATGATTCCTATTGATGAAGCCATTGAGATCATGAGAAACATCACTGATAAAGAAACTGTGGATCTTCTGGAACTATGCTTGAAATCCTCTTACTTCAGCTTCAAAGGTAAAATTTATGAACAAACTCATGGTGTGGCTATGGGCTCTCCTCTATCCCCCATAATTGCCAACATCTTTATGGAGCACTTTGAACAGAAAGCTCTTAGGTCATTTCCTTACACCCCTAAAGAATGGAAAAGGTTTGTTGACGACATATTTTCCAAATGGAGTCATGGAAAAGAAAAACTTGACCTATTCCTCAATCACTTAAATAGCCTCTCTAACCATATAAAATTCACTATTGAAATTGAAAACAACAACCAACTTCCCTTTCTTGATATCCTTATAACTAAAAGAGATGGGTCTCTTGGTTTCCAAGTCTACAGAAAGAAAACCCATACAGAAAGATATCTTCATGCAAATTCCCATCACCACCCTAAACAGAAGATCGTCATCATTAGGACCTTAACTACTAGGGCAGCCAGAATATCTTATGCAGACCATCTAAATGATGAGCTTAACCATCTTCACAAGGTGTTTGAACTAAATGGATACAATAGAAATACCATCAAGAAAGCTATGCACCTATCCCTAAACAAGATTAACAATGATATTAAAAATCAAAATTTATCCACTCCTCAAGTCTCCCTTCCATACATAAAAGGCACCAGTGATAAAATCTCTAAAATTCTTAATAAACATAACATTAATGTAGCATTCACCCCTGCTAATACTATGAGACAATTATTCAACTCTGTCAAGGATCCCATAAAACCTAAACATCAAAAAGGTGTTTATGTGATTCCTTGCTCATGTGGTAAAGAATACATAGGCGAAACAGGTAGGTCTCTTAATATTAGAATTAAAGAACACACTGCTGACCTAAGAAGAGAAAGGACCTCTAAATCAGCCTTAGCTGAACATGTTCACTCTTCCTCTCATTACATCTTCATAGAAGACGTCAAACTGGTTAGAAAAGAAGACCACTATCTCAAAAGGAAAATCAAGGAAGCCATTGAAATAGAAAAAAGGAAGAATAACCTAAACCGGGATGATGGATTAAAACTAAGCAACACCTGGAAACCGTTAATTGAAACCTTAAAAGCCAATAATTAACTATATTCCCTTAAAAAACTTTAAAAAGGTAAAAATAAACAAATAATAAAATCATCAATTATGTAATATCCTCCTTAAACAATACATTTAATTAACAATCATAAACATAATTTAGTAATAGATTTCTTCACATAAAATCATTTGATATCATTAAAAAAAATAACTAATAGAATGCATATAGGTGTAATTACTCAAATCTTCAAAAATAAATAAATAAATAAATAAATAAATAATAATAATAATAAATAAACTCTAGAAATTATAGATAAATAATTCACTAAAACCAAAAAAAATAAAAAATAAATAAATAAATAAAATATAAAAAATAACAATAAAAGTAAAAATAAATAAATAAACAAATAAATTAAGCAAATAAAACAAATTAATCAAATAAATAAATAATTAAACAAAGAAATAAGTACATTAAATTAAATTAATAAACTTATATATATCTATATATATATATATATATATATATATATATATATATATATATATATATATATATATATATATAATAATAATAATAATAATAATAATAATAATAATAATAATAATAAATTTTAAATTTGTTAACTAATCTATTCGTTTAATTAACTATCAAAAATTAGTTAATTAGTAAAACATAGTAATTAATCAATTAAAAAATAAATAAATAAATAAAATAAAAAATAAAAATTATTTTTTTATAAATTTATCAAACCTAATAATTAATTCAAGAAATAGAAAAATAAGTAATTAATCTATCCCTGTAAACTTATTAATTAATGAATTAATTAATCAAATTAATAAATTAATAATGTAAATAAATGAATAAACATATTAATAAAGAATACATAATTAAATTAATTAAATTGATTAATCAAACAAAGTAATTTATTATTTAACCAAATTAATGAATCAATTGAACCAATTATTTAAAATAGAATTAATAAACATAATAATTAATTCTATAGATAATAAAATTATTCGATTAAGTTATCCCCTTGAATTAATTAATTAATTAATTAAATAATAATAATAATAATAATAATAATAATAATAATAACAATAATAATAATAATAATAATTTAATTAATTAATTAAATAAAAAGATAAGAGCCGACCTATTTTCTTATTTCTTTTGTTTAATAACTTATATATATACCCTAATTATAGCTCTTGGATACATCATTATGATTTTAAGAATATCTATTGACGCATTCTCCCCTGATGATGGACTCACTTGGCAGTCCGAAACGTTGGGTTCATAAAACTCTACAACAGGTCATTCCTCCTCTATCTAAAACTATCCTCACCTGTATGGATTCATTATTTAAAAACATCAAATCCTACCATGGAAGGGATATGATGGACAACGCATCAGAATTCGAGAAATTAAGATTATCCAGAGCTAAACTCATTTCCAATCTAAATTTTCTTAAAAATTGTAGAGATAACAATCTCATTCCTAAATTTGCTATATGCAAACATCCTCTCCAGTTTGGCAGAAATCTATCAAGCTTCAGAAAATTAAGTGAAACATGAAATCAAATGGGTTAGGTCAAAATTAGTTAAAACTTCTCAGAAACTTTTTTCCTCTCATCTATACCTTTCCTCATATCTCAGACAGGATCTATGGCATTCTTTGGATGCTGTTACATTTATAAAATCGGATAAATGGCTAATTAAAGACACCAAAAAGAAATTAAAGAAGCTAAACAATTTGCTTAATGGTTGTGAAGAGCATAACGAGTGCTCTTATAAACACCACGCTTATTCCAGTTCAAGGATCCGAAATCTTGATGGCCACACCATAATTCAAGCTCAACAAATGCAGCAGAATCCTCTTAATGATATCCTACCAAACTCCTCATCCACTAACAACTTTCCTCTTCTCACCATTTCTGAATTAAATAACACAATTAATGAGAACAATATGTGTATAACAAACAACGTAGTTAAGAATAGTGGGTGTGTAAGTAAAGAAGCCTGGGGAGAAAACTTGATAGACGGAGAGGATACCTCCATAATGCAATCCGGCTTAAAATCTGTACCTCATCTTGAAACGCAAGCCTGTTTAGATTCGAATGTTATAAACAACGCAGGTATAAATAAAAAATGGAGCAACGTGGGTATAAATGAAGATATGGTGGCAAATGAAAGTGACACCTTCACCATAACAGCTCAAAAAAAGCAGCAAAATCCGCTTATTCCATATGCTGATAACGTACCTCTTCTCACCATATCTAAAATAAACAACACAGTGAATGAGAATAGGAGGTGTATAATAAACAGCGTAGTCAAGATCCATGGATGTATAAATGAAGATGTTATAGAAAATAATGACAACCCAACTATAAAGGTGAAGAAAATACAAAGGTATAAATCAACTGATGAGAATAGCATAGATATGAGCAATAATGTAGATAAAACCATCAGGCCATCTACCAGTTTAAAATCTCAAACCTCTCATCCTGATCAAAATAGGATTTCAGACAAAGCCCAGGTCATTAACTTATTAGACATTAGTCTTGATTATGCAACTGAATCCATTTTGAAAAACGGTCTAAATTTTTCCATAACCCCGAATAAGATTCCTATAGAGGAAGTCATCAGTAATATTGAAGTAGCTATTAAAAACCTAGATATAGCAAAAAGTGAAGAAATCAAACAAGATATTGCAAAAATTGTGAGAACCTCTAAACTGCCTACATCTAACATTTCGAGAGAAGAAAAAAGAGCTCTAAACAACCTCAGAAAAAATAAAAGCATAGTCATCCTAAAAGCTGATAAGGGCAATGCTACTGTAATCATGAACAGAATAGAGTATGACAATAAAATGGAAGAACATTTAAATAATAGTGGATGCTATAAAATTATCAATAAAGATCCCAGTGAGAAAATCATGCGTGAAGTAACTAAGAAAATCAAAGAATCATCTTTGGATGATGCCACAAAAAAGAAAATCATTCCTGATAGTTCCATTATTCCTAGAATTTATGGAGCTCCTAAAGTCCATAAACCTAACATTCCTCTCAGACCTATAGTTAATACCATAGGTTCCCCTACTTACCTTTTGGAAAAGCACTTAGCCAAAAAACTCAGACCCCTGTCTGGCAATACCCCTTCTTATATTAAAGACTCCTATTCGTTTGTTCAATGGATTAATAACATAGAAATGAAAGATGAAGACCTTATGGTTAGCTTTGATATTGTATCCCTTTATACCATGATTCCTATTGATGAAGCCATTGAGATCATGAGAAACATCACTGATAAAGAAACTGTGGATCTTCTGGAACTATGCTTGAAATCCTCTTACTTCAGCTTCAAAGGTAAAATTTATGAACAAACTCATGGTGTGGCTATGGGCTCTCCTCTATCCCCCATAATTGCCAACATCTTTATGGAGCACTTTGAACAGAAAGCTCTTAGATCATTTCCTTACACCCCTGAAGAATGGAAAAGGTTTGTTGACGACATATTTTCCAAATGGAGTCATGGAAAAGAAAAACTTGACCTATTCCTCAATCACTTAAATAGCCTCTCTAACCATATAAAATTCACTATTGAAATTGAAAACAACAACCAACTTCCCTTTCTTGATATCCTTATAACTAAAAGAGATGGGTCTCTTGGTTTCCAAGTCTACAGAAAGAAAACCGATACAGAAAGATATCTTCATGCAAATTCCCATCACCACCCTAAACAGAAGATTGGCATCATTAGGACCTTAACTACTAGGGCGGCCAGAATATCTGATGCAGACCATCTAAATGATGAGCTTAACCATATTCACAAGGTGTTTGAACTAAATGGATACAATAGAAATATCATCAAGAAAGCTATGCACCTATCCCTAAACAAGATTAACAATGATATTAAAAATCAAAATTTATCCACTCCTCAAGTATCCCTTCCATACATAAAAGGCACCAGTGATAAAATCTCTAAAATTCTTAATAAACATAACATTAATGTAGCATTCAACCCTGCTAATACTATGAGACAATTATTCAACTCTGTCAAGGATCCCATAAACCCTAAACATCAAAAAGGTGTTTATGTGATTCCTTGCTCATGTGGTAAAGAATACATAGGCGAAACAGGTAGGTCTCTTAATATTAGAATTAAAGAACACACTGCTGGCCTAAGAAGAGAAAGGACCTCTAAATCAGCCTTAGCTGAACATGTTCACTCTTCCTCTCATTACATCTGCATAGAAGACGTCAAACTGGTTAGAAAAGAAGACCACTATCTCAAAAGGAAAATCAAGGAAGCCATTGAAATAGAAAAAAGGAAGAATAACCTAAACCGGGATGATGGATTAAAACTAAGCAACACCTGGAAACCGTTAATTGAAACCTTAAAAGCCAATAATTAACTATATTCCCTTAAAAAACTTTAAAAAGGTAAAAATAAACAAATAATAAAATCATCAATTATGTAATATCCTCCTTAAACAATACATTTAATTAACAATCATAAACATAATTTAGTAATAGATTTCTTCACATAAAATCATTTGATATCATTAAAAAAAATAACTAATAGAATGCATATAGGTGTAATTACTCAAATCTTCAAAATAAATAAATAAATAAATAAATAAATAAATAATAATAATAATAATAATAATAATAATAAATAAACTCTATAAATTATAGATAAATAACTCACTATAACAAAATATATCTATATATATATATATATATATATATATAATAAAATAACAATAAAAATAAAAATAAAAATAAATAAATAAACAAATAAATTAAGCAAATAAAACAAATTAATCAAATAAATAAATAATTAAACAAAGAAATAAGTACATTAAATTAAATTAATAAACTTATTAAAAAAAAAAAAAAAAAAATATATATATATATATATATAATTTGTTAACTAATCTATTCGTTTAATTAACTATCAAAAATTAGTTAATTAGTAAAACATAGTAATTAATCAATTAATAAATAAATAAATAAAATAAATAAATAAAATAAAAAATAAAAATTAATTTTTTTATAAATTTATCAAACCTAATAATTAATTCAAGAAATAGAAAAATAAGTAATTAATCTATCCCTGTAATCTTATTAATTAATGAATTAATTAATCAAATTAATAAATTAATAATGTAAATAAATGAATAAATATATTAATAAAGAATACATAATTAAATTAATTAAATTGATTAATCAAACAAAGTAATTTATTATTTAACCAAATTAATGAATCAATTGAACCAATTATTTAAAATAGAATTAATAAACATAATAATTAATTCTATAGATAATAAAATTATTCGATTAAGTTATCCCCTTGAATTAATTAATTAATTAATTAAATAATAATAATAATAATAATAATAATAATAATAATAATAATAATAAATTAAATAAAAAGATAAGAGCCGACCTATTTTCTTATTTCTTTTGTTTAATAACTTATATATATACCCTAATTATAGCTCTTGGATACAACATTATGATTTTAAGAATATCTATTGACGCATTCTCCCCTGATGATGGACTCACTTGGCAGTCCGAAACATTGGGTTCATAAAACTCTACAACAGGTCATTCCTCCTCTATCTAAAACTATCCTCACCTGTATGGATTCATTATTTAAAAACATCAAATCCTACCATGGAAGGGATATGATGGACAGCGCATCAGAATTCGAGAAATTAAGATTATCCAGAGCTAAACTCATTTCCAATCTAAATTTTCTTAAAAATTGTAGAGATAACAATCTCATTCCTAAATTTGCTATATGCAAACATCCTCTCCAGTTTGGCAGAAATCTATCAAGCTTCAGAAAATTAAGTGAAACCCTGGTTAGAAATGAAATCAAATGGGTTAGGTCAAAATTAGTTAAAACTTCTCAGAAACTTTTTTCCTCTCATCTATACCTTTCCTCATATCTCAGACAGGATCTATGGCATTCTTTGGATGCTGTTACATTTATAAAATCGGATAAATGGCTAATTAAAGACACCAAACAGAAATTAAAGAAGCTAAACAATTTGCTTAATGGTTGTGAAGAGCATAACCAGTGCTCTTATAAACACCACGCTTATTCCAGTTCAAGGATCCAAAATCTTGATGGCCACACCATAATTCAAGCTCAACAAATGCAACAGAATCCTCTTAATGATATCCTACCAAACTCCTCATCCACTAACAGCTTTCCTCTTCTCACCATTTCTGAATTAAATAGCACAATTAATGAGAACAGTATCTGTATAACAAACAACGTAGTTAAGAATAGTGGGTGTGTAAGTAAAGAAGCCTGGGGAGAAAACTTGATAGACAGAGAGGATACCTCCATAATGCAATCCGGCTTAAAATCTGTACCTCATCTTGAAACGCAAGCCTCTTTAGATTAGAATGTTATAAACAGCGCAGGTATAAATAAAAAATGGAGCAACGTGGGTATAAATGAAGATATGGTGGCAAATGAAAGTGACACCTTCACCATAACAGCTCAAAAAAAGCAGCAAAATCCGCTTATTCCATATGCTGATAACGTACCTCTTCTCACCATATCTAAAATAAACAACACAGTCAATGAGAACAGGAGGTGTATAATAAACAACGTAGTCAAGATCCATGGATGTATAAATGAAGATGTTATAGAAAATAATGACAACCCAGCTATAAAGGTGAAGAAAATACAAAGGTATAAATCAACTGATGAGAATAGCGTAGATATGAGCAATAATGTAGATAAAACCATCAGGCCATCTACCAGTTTAAAATCTCAAACCTCTCATCCTGATCAAAATAGGATTTCAGACAAAGCCCAGGTCATTAACTTATTAGACATTAGTCTTGATTATGCAACTGAATCCATTTTGAAAAACGGTCTAAATTTTGCCATAACCCCGAATAAGATTCCTATAGAGGAAGTCATCAGTAATATTGAAGTAGCTATTAAAAACCTAGATATAGCAAAAAGTGAAGAAATCAAACAAGATATTGCAAAAATTTGGAGAACCTCTAAACCGCCTACATCTAACATTTCGAGAGAAGAAAAAAGAGCTCTAAACAACCTCAGAAGAAATAAAAGCATAGTCATCCTAAAAGCTGATAAGGGCAATGCTACTGTAATCATGAACATAATAGAGTATGACAATAAAATGGAAGAACATTTAAATAATAGTGGATGCTATAAAATTATCAATAAAGATCCCAGTGAGAAAATCATGCGTGAAGTAACTAAGAAAATCAAAGAATCATCTTTGGATGATGCCACAAAAAAGAAAATCATTCCTAATAGTTCCATTATTCCTAGAATTTATGGAGCTCCTAAAGTCCATAAACCTAACATTCCTCTCAGACCTATAGTTAATACCATAGGTTCCCCTACTTACCTTTTGGCAAAGCACTTAGCCAAAAAACTCAGACCCCTGTCTGGCAATACCCCTTCTTATATTAAAGACTCCTATTCGTTTGTTCAATGGATTAATAACATAGAAATGAAAGATGAAGACCTTATGGTTAGCTTTGATATTGTATCCCTTTATACCATGATTCCTATTGATGAAGCCATTGAGATCATAAGAAACATCACTGATAAAGAAACTGTGGATCTTCTGGAACTATGCTTGAAATCCTCTTACTTCAGCTTCAAAGGTAAAATTTATGAACAAACTCATGGTGTGGCTATGGGCTCTCCTCTATCCCCCATAATTTCCAACATCTTTATGGAGCACTTTGAACAGAAAGCTCTTAGGTCATTTCCTTACACCCCTGAAGAATGGAAAAGGTTTGTTGACGACATATTTTCCAAATGGAGTCATGGAAAAGAAAAACTTGACCTATTCCTCAATCACTTAAATAGCCTCTCTAACCATATAAAATTCACTATTGAAATTGAAAACAACAACCAACTTCCCTTTCTTGATATCCTTCTAACTAAAAGAGATGGGTCTCTTGGTTTCCAAGTCTACAGAAAGAAAACCCATACAGAAAGATATCTTCATGCAAATTCCCATCACCACCCTAAACAGAAGATTGACATCATTAGGACCTTAACTACTAGGGCGGCCAGAATATCTGATGCTGACCATCTAAATGATGAGCTTAACCATCTTCACAAGGTGTTTTAACTAAATGGATACAATAAAAATACCATCAAGAAAGCTATGCACCTATCCCTAAACAAGATTAACAATGATATTAAAAGTCAAAATTTATCCACTCCTCAAGTCTCCCTTCCATACATAAAAGGCACCAGTGATAAAATCTCTAAAATTCTTAATAAACATAACATTAATGTAGCATTCACCCCTGCTAATACTATGAGACAATTATTCAACTCTGTCAAGGATCCCATAAACCCTAAACATCAAAAAGGTGTTTATGTGATTCCTTGCTCATGCGGTAAAGAATACATAGGCGAAACAGGTAGGTCTCTTAATATTAGAATTAAAGAACACACTGCTGACCTAAGAAGAGAAAGGACCTCTAAATCAGCCTTAGCTGAACATGTTCACTCTTCCTCTCATTGCATCTTCATAGAAGACGTCAAACTGGTTAGAAAAGAAGACCACTATCTCAAAAGGAAAATCAAGGAAGCCACTGAAATAGAAAAAAGGAAGAATAACCTAAATCGGGATGATGGATTAAAACTAAGCAACACCTGGAAACCGTTAATTGAAACCTTAAAAGCCAATAATTAACTATATTCCCTTAAAAAACTTTAAAAAGGTAAAAATAAACAAATAATAAAATCATCAATTATGTAATATCCTCCTTAAACAATACATTTAATTAACAATCATAAACATAATTTAGTAATAGATTTCTTCACATAAAATCATTTGATATCATTAAAAAAAATAACTAATAGAATGCATATAGGTGTAATTACTCAAATCTTCAAAAATAAATAAATAAATAATAATAATAAATAAACTCTAGAAATTATAGATAAATAATTCACTAAAACCAAAAAAAATAAAAAACAAATAAATAAATAAAATATAAAATATAAAAAATAACAATAAAAATAAAAATAAATAAATAAACAAATAAATTAAGCAAATAAAACAAATTAATCAAATAAATAAATAATTAAACAAAGAAATAAGTACATTAAATTGAATTAATAAACTTATTATATATATATATATATATATATATATATATATATATATATATATATATATTATAATAATAATAATAATAATAATAATAAATAATAATAAATTTGTTAACTAATCTATTCGTTCAATTTTTATCAAAAATTAGTTAATTAGTAAAACATAGTAATTAATCAATTAAAAAATAAATAAATAAATAAAATAAATAAATAAAATGAAAAATAAAAATTATTTTTTTATAAATTTATCAAACCTAATAATTAATTCAAGAAATAGAAAAATAAGTAATTAATCTATCCCTGTAAACTTATTAATTAATGAATTAATTAATCAAATTAATAAATTAATAATGTAAATAAATGAATAAACATAATAATAAAGAATACATAATTAAATTAATTAAATTGATTAATCAAACAAAGTAATTTATTATTTAACCAAATTAATGAATCAATTGAACCAATTATTTAAAATAGAATTAATAAACATAATAATTAATTCTATAGATAATAAAATTATTCGATTAAGTTATCCCCTTGAATAAATTAATTAATGAATTAATTAAATAATAATAATAATAATAATAATAATAATAATAATAATAATTAATTAAATAAAAAGATAAGAGCCGACCTATTTTCTTATTTCTTTTGTTTAATAACTTATATATATACCCTAATTATAGCTCTTGGATACATCATTATGATTGACGCATTCTCCCCTGATGATGGACTCACTTGGCAGTCCGAAACGTTGGGTTCATAAAACTCTACAACAGGTCATTCCTCCTCTATCTAAAACTATCCTCACGTGTATGGATTCATTATTTAAAAAGTGTCTATCATCTCAACAAACCAAGGTAATTGAGAAAATTTAAAATTAAAATGACCACATTAATTTAGACATGTTGAACATATCTAAAATGATCAGCATGATAAAATGTTTAACAAATTTTGCATGACCATGCACAACTAAAACCAACCTAGATCCATCTTAACCACAGATCTATCAAGCGTCAAGAGAGATTGAATCTCTCGAGGTGAAAACATTTCCTCAATTTTTCACTCAAAAAAGAGGTTTTCACCTTGAGAGATTTGATCTCTCTCGACACTTGATAGATCCATCATTAAGATAGTTTTGGTTGGTATTATAAAATATTTTCAGTAGTACTTACATATTAAATATTAACATTTATCTCAAAACTAATTATGCCCTTTGTAATCTTATAATTAAATGGAATAATTAAAAAAATTATTATATGAAATAAAATAAAGTTATATTTGGTTAACTGTTATGATTTTTTTTAATCTTGGTGATGTGAGATGCATCATGAGGTAAGTTTTTGATATATATAGTTGTTTACTAGTCATTTAATTTATATATTTGCATTAATATATGAGTTAAAAATACATACATTTAAAAAACATGTAACACGATTCAAATATTTATCCCCACTTTTCCATACAAATTCTTAATCTATAAATAGGATTTGTTACAATACCATGGATAAATACCATGGCTTAACAATATAGTATGCCCAAAAAACTATAACTCATTTCAAAGTCAAAATATTTTAAATAAAATTTATTTCAATTTAATTTTATAACATATTTTTAATTAAAAAGTAAAAAGGACATAACTTTAAGATAAATCTCAACCTCTATCCTAACTATTAAATATGTATGATCCACCTATTAATTATTTAGATAGGCGTATCTATTTTGGAATAGGGTTTTGGGTATTTTAATTTAATTATCAATCATTATTAGGTGGATGGTAAGGATTTAATCTCCATAGAATACTTTAGAATATTATTAGTAGTATATAAAAATCAAAGGTTGATATTTATCTCCAAAGTAGTTATGCCTTTTTCTCCCTTTTAATTAAATTCATTTATTAAAAAATTTGTCATATGAAATTAGTCATGGTTTTTAGGGCATGTGGTATTGATAAGCCATGATATTGTAACAAACCCTATTTACAAATTAAGAATATTCATGATAAAGAGAGAATGAGTCTCCATGGTTTGGAATCTTGTTACATGTTTTTAAAAATTTATATATGTTTAACTTATATGTTAATTATTATTATCATCAATAATAATAATAATAATAATAATAATAATAATAATAATAATAATAATAATAATAATAAAATTATAATTGAGTTAATTTTTATGGTTTTTAAATTTTAGAAACATGATATGTATGATGAAGTGTCATGATGCTTATTATGGATTGATTCCTATTGGTGTTTACCAACCATTTAATTTATATGACTGTTCTAGTTATAATTAAATTAAATGAATCTCTGAATAGTTTTTTGCTTGGGAAGTTGGGATTATGGGTTGCAATCCCATCCACCCAGGTTCAAGTCTCCGTAGGCATGCTCTAACATGTATTCATTAGGCTCAAGGACTATGCATCCCCAGGGAGTTTTCACTCCATCCATGGTCAATACAGGATGTCTCAGCTCTTTCTTAGTCATCGAGCCTTTCCTGTCAAAAAGAATAATTAAATTAAATTCTGGAAGCCCTATTCCAAAACATACACTCACTATGTTGGCCCAATTCATTTGGTATTACAATCTAGTACAAAGGAAAATATTTCAATATAGAACTTAAATAACATATTTGAGTATTTATGATCATTAATATATTTCATTATCAATATATATATATATATATATATATATATATATATATATATATATCTAGATATATATCTTCAATTTTAAGGTCACGACCAAGCCAGACACCAAATTGGTGTATGAGACCCCTTTGTTTGTGGGACAAGGGACCCACCTCCGTGCAATGATTTGAATGCTATATCTATGGAGACATACATACTCTACCCCTTTGGTTTTGAACATGTGACCTCTTAGGAGGAAACACATGTTCTTAACCATTAGGTTCACTCAAGGTGTGTGTGTGTGTGTGTCTATATATATATATATATATATATATATATATATATATATATATATATATATATATATATCTATATATATATATATATATATATATATATATATATATATAGAGAGAGAGAGAGAGAGAGAGAGAGAGTAAAATTTAAAAATATTTTAATGTTCACCACAATAGGTGTAATCCATTCAATTGTTAATATAAAGCTGATATGTAGCATATAAAAATTATCAATAATAATTAAAAAAATTCAATGTTCATAATAAATAAAATATTTTAATATGTGGGGTTATGTTACACAGATATATATATATATATATACACACACACACACACAATATTAAATGATGGACATAAACATGTGTATATATTTTTCCTCATTGATATGTGTGTGTGTGTCTTAACCATGCATCTTTTAAGCATCGAGAGAGATCAAATCTCTTAAGGTGAAAACCTTTTTTTAGATTGTGCACTCTGAAAGAGGTTTGCATCTCAAGATATTTGATCCATGGAATGTATTAACCAAAGTTTGAAATTTGGTTTTATCTATTCTTTTCTATTTCATAGAAGACAAGATTTAGATTTATGATGCTTGCCACATACCCCAAATATAACAAAGGCTACAGTGCAAACTCACACTTGATATTTTTTAGTAGTTGGTGTCTCTTTAATGTATCTAGCATCTACATCAAATGTGAGAGTGCTCATCCTAAGTAACACTGTATACCGGTTTATCATCCAAATAAACAATAACAAATGAAACTATAAAAATGTGAAATATATCATTGTAGTTGGTGCATTGCATAGGATAAAAGACATGACTAACCACCTTTACAAAACTTTTATAGTTTTGAAGGACATGTTCCAGGTATCTTCTTCTCTGATCCAAATCTGGTGATGTTCTGACTTTAAGTCTAGCTTGGTGAAGTATTTGTTTTATTGCAACTGATATAGAAGATCATCTATCTTTGGTAGGGGATACCTATTCTTGAATGTAAATTTATTTAATGGCATATAAACAATACACATCCACCAAGTCTCATCTTAATTTGGCACAATGTTAATGGTGACCCACATGGTGGTGTACTTGGTCAAATGAAAACCTACTTAAACAGTTGCTACAACCACTTCTTCACCACATTTGCCTTTATAACATATTTGTTGTACAACACAATGTTTGGAACTGGAGTTCACAAATAAATGGATCTTGTGCTTCACTTCCCTCTTCGGTGGTATCCATTTAGGTTGCTAGAACACACCCCTGTAGACATGTGGAAACACTTCTAGTTGTTTTTTTTCCTCGGTACATGCCTCGAGAGACGAATTATTTCTTATGGACTCTTCAAAAGATTGATTCTCTTAAAAATAACAAAACATATTTTTTTTTTCTAGAACTAATCAATGTTTTGGTCTAGTTGGTGCTTCTTCAATGTATCTAGCACCTGCATCAAATGTGAGATGTTCTCCTCCTAGGTAGCACTTAATACTAGTTTATCATCCAAACAAACAATAAAAAATGAATTTATAAAATGGTGTAGTATATCATTCAAAGTCATATGTCCAAAAAAAAGTATGCAAGAAATGATTCAAGTATATTAATACATCAATATGTCTTTTTACACATCAAAATGTTATACAATGATCTATCTTGTACAATGCATTATAACAATGTACATCATTAATTCTTTTTCCTCTTCTTATTACATCTCAAAAAATTCTTATGTTTTTCATCTAGTTATGCATTTTCATCTTCTGGTCGAGGCTATTTTGATGATGATTCTTATTGGCTCCTCTAAAGAATTTCACTCATGGTCATGATGTTCTTACAGAGTCAAGGATGCCGTGGGGAGCATTGACTAGATAAAATATTAAATTTATATAACCAATTATTGAATATCATTGAAGTAGTTTTTTAATAATAAAAAATACCTCTACAATGTAGTTATTTACCTAGTGCACTAGATGACACCGTTGCAGTGACTACCTCATGCTCCTCTTCTAGTTGAGGATCCTCCTATATGGCATGCTCTGCCATTGAAACCACAAAATTTATAAGTATAAAATCATAAATTAATAAGTAAAAAAAATAGAAGTATATACTTTATAAGTACAATATTATTAAGTATATTATTAATATATAACCTTATTACCTTCGTGGTCCTCATTTGTCTATAAAATATGTTGGGGTTGCACCCACTGTCATGGGGTTCCTTGGGAGCACAAAAATGTTCTCCCTGGTGCACGCTATCAGAGGACTACTGCTCAACAATCATGGGATCATTTATATTTGTATTACTCTCTTTCTAATTTAATCAAAGCAACACATTACGTTTATGAATGATATCAAACATGATTATATTTTACAAGTAATGAAAGGTTATTGTGGATTGATTTTTATTTACCATGTCCTTCATAGTGGATCTTGGGGTTCACTCATTCTTTTCGATCGACTATAGCTTGAAATCCAAACTTGAAACCAATCCAAAGTTCTTCCGCCATGATGGCTTCAGTTCCAAAATTTTCACCCTGCATTGCATAAGAGTATTGATTTTTGTTATTGGCTAATGCAATTACCAGAAAGTTAGAAGGTGATATCACATATAAAATTTTAATATGTTTGGGTACTTACAATTCATGCCTATAGCTTCAAATAACTGCCCTAGCCTAGTTTGTGCTACCCATGCCTGTCAAGCCTTACCTTGGTTTCCTTTCAAGTGTCAAGGAGCCTATGAAAAGTTTCAAGTATGTTATATACCATAATTTTATTCAAAGTATTGAATTAAAGATGTAATTTATACCTTTCTTCACTAGGTGGTGTTTTCCATTATTTTTTCATGTGCTTCCACTCTACGTCCTTGATGAGGCCTTTCCATTCCATCTTAGGAATCATGGGAGGGTGCTCATACCTAGGGTTATCTCCCAAGTTAACCCTATATTGGTCTTGTACATATTTTAAATGTTTTTTGACTACGGTGGTGACCTTAGTTTTATTGAAGGTACCTACTTCAAATCAATCTTCAAGGTAGTTCATAAGATATTTTTTGAGGTTGGAATTTTGGCAATTCCAACTTTCGCGTGTGATAGGCCCAAAAATATTTAACAGCTTGTCATCCATTTTTTTATAAAACAAGTTGTTACTTACATGCAAAAATATATGATCATTAGTTTGAAAATAATAATATAGATGACTTATGTTTGAGATAGACAACATGAAACAATTAAAAACTCAAAAAATACTAGGAATTTTTGGTGTTTTTATTGGAATTCCTTTGTCACTTCATAAAAAATGTGCACACAATTTTCCCTATGCTCTTAACACGTGATGCCCTAGGAAATGTACCCATAGTGTCATTAGTACTAGGGTCACTTATGTCACCACTTGATCTAGAGCACAATTGCATGTTTGGCTCGAGAGGCATGTGCTCATCGGTCACAACCAATGGTGTAGACCCATTGTGACTTATGGGAGTATGACCAATTAAAGGTGGGGAAGAAAATAACCACCTCATAGATATACGCAGGGTGCTAGTGTTAGACAAATGCTGATGTAATGTCTCGGTAGTTCAACAAAACAAACACCAAGTTGAGGATTAGCTAATTGATTAGGGTAGAAAAGTGCCTCCAAATAACCCTACATAAGAAAGAAAATTCTTTTTTGATTAGACAATGTAAAAGTTTAAAAACAATATTTCATAATTGAACTTATGGCATAAAAAAAAATCACTTTAAAATACATTTATTACCCTGTACATCTTAAGATATTTGTTCAATTCCTTGATCCTAGTTCTAGTCATAGGACTTTGATCCTTACTATGAATCAACTCCATAATTTGTTTGTTCATTTTCTTCACATGCTTTGTTATTGTGCCCTTAATGTTGGGGAATGACCAAAAGTCTTCCTCATCAAGAACATCATTGTCATGTGGCTCAGATTACATATTTCAATAAAACAAAAGTTATTATTTCAATTATATAAACATATAATTAAAATTTCACATCAAATGCAAATCAAAATAGTTAATCATTTACTTCTGGCTTTGCCGGTGCTTTTCCACGTGGTTTAAACTACCACATGCTAATATAATTAAAATTGTGAAATATTAAAATAAAACGTTAAAGAATAGCTATCAGCATAAAAATTTAATTGATGGACATATAAACACATACAAACACGAGGAATAAAGGACTAGTCCTATATCATGCATCTGAGTAGTTATGGAATTTTCAAACCTAGGTTTTTATGGAAAAGGACCTGCATAAATGGGATTATGAGACAAGAAAAAATAATACAAACTGAGTCAACCTTTGGTAGATGCATCTAAATAGATCTAAAACAAGGAAGTGATGGGTCTTTTGTTTCAATAACTCAAATTAAAAAACTGCACAATACATTATTAAGACTCTCAATAAAAGTCATAGATCAACTATCAAGGTTAGATTGTTCACCCACATGAAAGAAATTTTAGATTACGTTAGGGAAGAAAACATTTGGAACATAAGCATGGTTTGGTCCTAAGTAATTATGCTGGAGTTATAGTTTTGTGAATCCATTTCTTTCTTAAAGTAACATAACATATCACCTTTAGGTTTGTCTCCATGCATACCAAATGGAATAACATCATTTGGACCCATCTCTTTGAACATGGATATGTCCTTCTCCACCTAATATTATGTTTGATGAAATATGATGCGGTATTATACCTCACTAAAAATAGGTGGTTAATTTTTACCTTGGAAAATGAGTAAGGAACCAAATGTTGATCATCACTAAGCTACATATATGTTATGAGAGTAAACACAGACTTATTGTAGTGGTAACCAATTCTCTACCAGCTCAGTAGTAAGAGAGAAACATCGAAATTTGAACAATTATTGTGTGCACAGGGAAGTATTCAATGATTCAATGATAGACATTATGATGCATCCACAAAGAATCACATGTATTAATATTCATGACATATCATCTTTGTAAAACATTACTTAAAATAGTTAAAGCATGCCCTGTGTGCTAAGTTAGATAAGATACACCGACAATGAGTAGTATAACACAAATGCTATGTAAAATATGTATGGAACCACTATTTTTGAAGTATCAAACCCTTGGTACACAAACAAATATAGAGAGAAACAAAATAGGAATGAGCAATACCATTTTTGTGATGCAAACATCGAGCCACTAACAACCTCCTTAGTCATCCTCCCTACTTTCTCTTCTCTCCGCTCAAGCAAAGCCGATATACACAGTTCAAGATCAGAACATACAAAAAATTTAGGTTATGACCGTTTCAGGGGTTCGACCTATTCATATCCTAAACCAATTGGTATATTCCAACTCTGTTATGGCTCAAATGATCCACCTTCATTAGGGCTCCAAACTTATTCAATGGTATGGAAAATTCTTTGGACAACTTTGAATATGGAAGATGATCCAAAATTCCATACAGTTTGGCTCTACAAGATTCTTTTCCTATGTTGTGTGTTTATTGTGACCCTTTTTTTCTTTTATACTTTGGCACCCATGGTCGGTTTTAATTTAGCGATCGTTGTGACCCATATTTTAATTTTATACTTTTGGCACACACAATCGGTATTAGTCATGAACCCTTTTTTATTTTATATTTTGGTTCATTCATACTTTCGAACCCATCATTGATTAGTTCATAATATATAAAATAAAATTCTGCAAAGTTTTGATTTCATATTTTACATTCTTCCTTTCTATTTTGTTTTTTTATTTTTCTCCTTTTTATTTGAATTTTCATTAAAACTTTACAGTATGAATTTTTTTTGATATTCTCTGACATGACTTATGATTTTTGTTGGAAATTAATACTTTTGAGGGTGATCTATACTCAACATTATTTAACCATTTAAATGGGTCTATGTCCATGTCAAATTGCAGTGTGTACAAGTACAAATAGAAAATATTTCAATGTTGGCCCCATTCACATGTCACTATATGCAGGGTCAATTAATTAGAGCATCATTTGAAACACTAATTAATAGTAAATTTTAAGTGGTGGATTGGTCTTTAGCTGAGGCAAGCCAAAAATTGCTAACAATAAACTTGAGATATGTACTGCAGATAACTGGTTCCTAGCCATTATTGTTGCATTAATGGGGACTCATATACTTTGAGATTGGAAGTAGGAGCATAAGAGAGATATAATAAATTATGTCATGTATTCGCCGTGAAAACAAGCTTGATGTTAGTGCAAATAATCATCTTCTCTTGGTTTCAAGGATAGTATAATATTCTTTGTTGAACAAGGCCAATCATGTGAAGCCATAATCTCATATGGATCCAACCCCACCCCCCCCCCCCCACTTTTTCACATCACTCTCAATATTCCCAATACCCAATTTATCTACTATAAAATATTTGAAAGCAACATAGTAATAATCAAGAATATATAGAAATTACTAAGAAAACAAAAAATTAAGTTAAATGAAGAGAACAAGTAAACTAAAAACATATAAATGCATACCTCGTACATTTCAAAATTTTGATATCATTAATCTTCTTCTTCATCCAAATCAACATTTATGTCATCCGGTTCAAAAGTGATGTTGAAACGAGTAGCCATTTCAACATCATCATCAATGTCATCATTTGGTTCAACATCAAGTTCTTCATCTAACAATACATCAGTGATATCATCTTCATAGAGAAGATTGTCTTGAACATCTGCTTGAACTTCTTTGACATCTTCGTGATCTGAGACATGATCAACTAACTTCTCCTCTACATCATGATCCTCTTCAAAATGATCATATTCTTCCGCTACATTAAAATCTACCAACCTTCCTCTTGGATCATATCTAATAACGTATGACCAACAAATTATACCTGGAACCTTTGAGTAAAAGACCCGTTCGTATTTGCTTGGAAGAACATAGCTATCCAATCCTAGTTCAAATGGCCTTGTATTAACCATGGTAAATCCATTATCATATTGAATAATAGTTCTACCATGATCATGTCCATTCATTCATAGCCTATACCATTTCACATCAAATAGAACCAATTTGAAGGAATCAAAGTCACACTCATGTATGTCATCCAACTACCCACAGTATTGATTTTCAGAGACTTGTGGAGGTGTGTCACTTCTAGAAGAAACATTATTGACCTAGAAGACTGCAGTTATACCATAATCAAAAGTTTTTCTCTTTTCATCCAACTTTTTGATTCGAAATTTATGGCCATTGTACCACATAGAATTGTGGTGTTTCAAATGAAATATGCCAAACACATGAAAAAGGCATTGTCAATTAATAAAAATATTCATAACTTGTAAAATATCTAAAAAACACACCTAAATTCCCTAGTACATTAATAATATTTTATAAAAAATCACAAAATAGTGCAGGGTGAAAATGCAACATGCTTTCCTATTTATCTTTCAAACCATTAATTGCTAAATCAATTTTCGTATACGTAATATTGGCATCTTGGGCACAACAAGCTTTTGTAATTAATGCAGACACTGTTCCCCATGATAACATTCCATAACATTGTTCACATCTTTCAATCCATGGCTTCATCCAATTAAGATTGTTTGCAATGTATAAATGTAGTGCATCACAATCTTGAGAAATTGTATCAAAAAAAATAATTCACTAATAAAGATTAGTTACCATGGTCAATCTTAATACTTGATGAAAGAATACAAAATAAATAAGTATGATATACAAAAGAATGAAAACTCTCTCACACACACGTATATATCCACATTAAATATTTAATTACCTCTCACTCTCATCATTCTTCCTTTCCCCAATAACATTTTTGATGCAGTTCACATCCTAAATGTGATCCACACACATATTTTTTGCTAATATAGGAAGATATTGGCTAATATACAACATGGATTGATACACCATATATCACCATAGAAACCTTAGGGCAGGCTCTTTGTCTATCCAAATCCTTTAATGATTTCAAGTGCCCCTTCGCCATCCACAATGACCTTGTGTCTACAATTACACATAATTCAATCTCCTCAACTTGGTGTATGAGGTAGTGTTCTTGTGCATTGAAAATTTCTGGAGGTATATACTTTTGTATTTCACACATTAGCTGACAAGTTTCTCTCTTCCAATGCTTTATATCATATTTATGTGTTTCTTTCAATGAAAACCATCTACAGATGATGCAAGAAAATAACATGTTTCAACAAAACATAATATAATACATTACAAATAAAACACATGACATTATAAATTTGAACAACTAAATAAAAAAACACTCGACATATAAATCGCTACTTTCCTCATGTATTTTCCAAGATCACATATAACTTGTTTGATGTTGTTGTCAAATTTATCTAGGAGAGATAGAGGTAGAACCACAGGGGATTCACTTAGTGAACCTATGACATATCACGTGTGTTCGTGACATATTAAACAATACCCTTAATTTGGTTACATATTGGGAGGCCGTCGGGATTTGCAAGGCTGGTCTTGCAAAGGTTCGACCAATTCAAGACCTAACTCCTTATATCCCGACCTCATTGGGGACATGCAAAGAAAGATAGAGAAAGGGTAGAACACTCTGATACCACTGATCTAGATTTAAATAGGAAAGCAACAAATTATAGATATAACCATACATATAGATATGCAACAGAAATAATACTTCATGTCATTACTGTAAAATACTGAAATATGCTTACACACAGAAATGGAAATAAACTAACTAGGGCGATGGTAGCTTATCTATAAGAAGAGATGTGGTGGCTACATGCCTTTGAACTGTCTTACAATGAGGCTCACATGCCTATTTATTGTTGAGAAACAATGGAAAAACCTAAACAGCCAAAAGCCTAACCCTAGGAGATGAAACGCCAAACTATGGCCCCGTTTCGGGTAAATTGGTAAATCAATTTCCCGGGGTCGTAACTTTGGCATATGATCTCCGTTTGACACGGAAAATACCTTGTTAGAAATATCTATGCGATGAATACAAGTTTGGGAAGAGAAACATAGGTCCATGTATCCATGTTGCTCCCAGTTTTTCCAAAAAACATCGTTTAGGGCCTTAAAAAGGCTCCGGAAGTTAAGGACCTGAAAAACTGCTAAAAATAGTAAACTATGCTACAATCAAGGAAAATGAAAAACTGAAAGAAAGAATGGTGGGGGTCCAAGTGGAATTGGCAGGCGACCACCAATATCCACTTGGATCAGGCAGCACATTGGACAAAACTGCGCACAGACTGCACTTCCACATACCCTTGGGTATATTGGAAGCCCCTTAGGATAACCCAAAACCTCACCTTAGATAAGTAGTCAGATGTCTTATAGCTATAGTACACTAAGAAAAACACTCAGGGAGATTACTCGCATGTACAATAGGTTAGTTTGGTAGTGGAGCTAAGGGTACAATCGCTCCTCCTTAGCTAGCACTCTCAAAGATTGGGCTAAGTACTATTGTTGGACACTTGTGTATATTGCGATCTGTAGCACTTGATACTCATTTGTGACCATAATTACCTTGAGGTCGCCCTCTACATTATCGTGTAGATCAGATCCAGTAGTTGGGGTTCATCCGCCGCTATACAGATCAGATATAACAGTTGGGGTTTTACCGCTGCAGTACATATTATGTTTAACTGTTTGGGTTTTCATAGCATAGATCAGAATCTTTGTGTAGTGAGGGTTTTAGCTGCCATAGTCTAGATCAATTGTCATAGAACATTTTTCAATGCCAAAAATTTGGTGTTTTGATTATTACAACTTAGGCCCAATTTTCGTAGGATATTTGGAAGTATCAAGAATTTTGGATTTCAGCCTCCACAGTATTGATCAGCTAGGAGAAAAACATTTACAACTCCTTTCAGAAACCTATCCCATAAGATTCAAGATGACGAGTTGATCATAATGGTACCATTGGTCTGTAAGCCCACAATTTTTGTGTGGTCCCAAAATTTTCCTGACGTCACTTCAAGTGACCCATAGCACTAGAGTCTTGAGCTTGCCCTCTTTCCAACCATACTACTCTTAAGTAATCTTAAAATTTGATCAGGGCTAGTGTATGTACAATACTAGATCTCCAGTTATGTCTACATAGAAGGCAGTGGAGAGAATCAAAGCTCTCGAGAAAAGATTCGATGGCATCCAGGCATCCATTGAAAAACTCATAGATGCATTGAATGCCTTGCAAATGCCTCACAGACCCATAAGGGAAGACCATAGTGTTGATGCACACATAGAAGGATAATAAAACCATCACATTCATTTCCATGGAGGTCATCAATACTCAAGTCACCAGACACCTAAGATGGACATGTAAAAATTTGATGGCTCTAACCTAATAGTATGGGCTGCACAAATGGAACAATATTTCTACCTTAACAATATCTAGGAAGATGAAACTAAACTACAGGTGAGAGTGCTTTACTTGGACCAAGAGCAATGGTAGTGGTGGTAGTGGCATTAGAAATTCTATCCAGGGAGGCCAACTTGGAAGATGCTCTCCAAGGCCATGTGTGACCTCTTTGATTGGGAATCTCACTTTCCAATTTGTCTCACTAAGCTCAGGAAAATGGGTAAATTAAGGGAATACATTGTAATCTTTGGACAATTGGTCATCTAGATTGAAGGAATAAGATATTCCTTTTACTTGGAATTTTTCATTAGTGGCTTAAAGGAATCTATCCAAGCCCATGTGAAAATGTATCACCCATCTACTTGGCTGGAAGCATGCAATAAGGCATTAGAGGTAGAATTTTCTTTAAATATCCATTCCAATCGTCCAAATTTCATCACACAGGCATGTCCCACCATGGCTACAACCCCCACCCAAACACTTAAGGTTCAAAAAGTACCATTGACAAAAATGGCTGAAAGAAGGAAATGAGGGCTCTGCTACTATGGTGATGACAAATACTCCCTAGGACATAAATGTAAGGAACCAAAATTCTTTCAAATTGATGGTCCTAAAAATAGATCTGCTGATGAAGCTCCAACCATTGAAGTGATTGAGGAGGAAGAGGGTGAACCCCCAATGACCCCTAGACATTGATACTCCAGCTATGCCAGATGAACTGATTATCTCACTCCATGCCCTGACTGACATTTATTCTCCCCAGACTCTCAAAATCTGAGGTTTGATTAAACATTGACTAATAAAGGTGTTGATTGATAATTGCATCAAACATAATTTTGTTAATAAGAAAGTAGCAGAAGAAACTCACTGTTTTGTCAAGGCGACATCTAATTTCCAAGTCCTTATCGTTGATGGGGGAACCATGAAATTTGAAGGCCGCTGTGAAAATATTAAGCTTTAAATGGGGGATTATCAGCTCAAAACTCATGTGTTTGCCATTGAAATGGGCAATTGTGACATTTCCTTTGGTGCTAAATGGCTCAGCACACTGGCCCCTATCACAATGGATTTCCAGGAGTTATATATGAGATTTAAGAATAATTACCACAGTCATTACTGAGGGGACTCTAGGAAACTGCTCCTACTATCATTAGCTCACATCGAATGGAGAAGCTTTTAAAAAAGGGCCATCATGGGATAGTCGCACAATTTAATGCCATTCATGCCATTGAATCCACTCCTCCTCCCATTCATCCCAAGATGCAACAAGTATTATATCACCACCAGCCGGTCTTCGAAAAACCTAAGGATCCCCCACCCTACAGAGGTGAACATGATCATATTATCCCTTCACTACTGGGTACCCAGCCTCCAAATGTCCACCCCTATCGACATCCTTTTTCCTAAAAAAATGAAATTAAAAATGTCATCAAGAAACTCCTCGAAGCAGGTGCTTTTCATCCCAACACCAACCCTTATTCATTTTTGATGGTCATGGTTCTAAAGAAAGATGGTGGCTGGCACATGTGTCCAAACTTTAGGGCCCTTAACAAGCTCACTTTCAAGGATAAATTTCCTATCCCAGTATTTGATGATCTATTCGATGAACTACATGGTGCCAAATGTCTATCAAGATAGACCTCTACTTAGGTTATCACCAAATACAGATGAAGGAAGTTGAAATTCCCAAGAAAAACTTCCGAACCCATGAACGCCATTATGAATTCATGGGCATGCCATTTGGTTTCTGCAATGCCGCATCCACTTTTCAGCCTCATGAACCACCTTTTGAAACCGTATCTAATAAAATTTGTGCTCAAATTTTTTTATGACATTATCATCTACAACATAACATGGGACACTCACCTTCAACATGCGAAGTAGGTATTGCAACTGCTCCAACATCATAA
This sequence comes from Pinus tabuliformis, assembly GCA_031772625.1. NCBI lineage: Eukaryota > Viridiplantae > Streptophyta > Pinopsida > Pinales > Pinaceae > Pinus > Pinus tabuliformis. Next base: position 1,354,236,341 of record CM062816.1, on the reverse strand, counting down.
AATATTTGTCAAATTATGCAAGTGTTCCTTTGGAATGGAAGAAGTAGAGTATTTGGGACATATTGTGGGTCATGAAGGATTTAGGGTTGGTTCGAAAAAGATTCATGAAATGCAATACTAGCCCCAACCAAAAACCTTGAAGAGTTTGAGGGGATTCTTGGGTCTTAGGATATTATCACAAATTTATCTGCAATTATGGACATTTTTCTTAACCCTCACTAATATTCTCAAGAAAAATTCATTTCTTTAGACTAATGGAGCTCACCGTGCATTTTTGGCTCTCCACCAGGCCATGTGCTCCACTCCATGTTTGGCCCTGCAAAAAATTACAAAATCTTTTGTGTTTGAATGTGATGCTTTAGGTATAGGCATTGGAAAAATATTAATGCAGGAAGGTAGAACATTGGCTTTCATAAGTCAACAACTGAGTGGAAAGCATCTCGGTCACTCTACATATGAGAAAGAAAAGATGAGCAAATTACATGCAGTAGACACTTGGAAACCGTACTTATTGGGGGCGTCGTTTCTAAATCCATACTAACCATCATAGCCTAAAATATTTCCTCAAAAAATGTCTATCGTCACCACAAAAAATAAATGTCTCACAAAAATGTTGGGATATGATTATGAGATAATTTACAAGAAGGGGCATGAAAATGTAATGGCCAATGCCTTAACGCACCAATTTGAGGATAAGGGCACCCTTTTATCCCTCTCTCTACCCATACCATATTGGATTAAAGAACCTCGCAATGAATGGTTCTCCCACCCCTCTCTGCCCTAGCTTATTAATAACTTAAGAGAAGATCCTAATTCCTCAGAGGACTACTCTTGGAAGGTTGAGGATCTTCGCTACAAGGATCATGTAGTGTTACCCCTAAATTCCACCCTTAAAACCTGCATCTTGGAAGAGTTACACTCCTCTATGGTTGCAGGACATTCAGGTTTTCAAAAGACTTACACGATCACACCGCTCTTTCTTTTTGACTGGCATGAAGAAAGACAATCTTACTTTTGTAGCTAAATGCGATGTATGTTAGCGCAACAAAGGGGAAACGATAAATCTACTGGGTACCTTACAACATTTTCCACTCCCTACTTCCATCTAGACATATTTTTCCATGGATTTCATTATAGGTCTCCTAAAGTTAGGAAAAAAATCAGTCATCATGGTGGTTGTTGAGAAACTTTCCAAATATGATCATTTTATGCTCTACCACACCCATTTACCTCAACATTGGTGGTTCAATTTTTCATGGACCAAGTCTTGAAACTACATGGCATGTCAAATTCCATTGTGCCTGATCGAGACTCCAATTTGACTAGAAAATTTTTGTAGGAAATTTACAAGCTACAGGGCACACAACTTCAACTCAGTACAAATTTTCATCCCCAAACCGATGGTCAAATAGAAGTAGTCAAAAAATGTTTGGAGACCTATCTTTGGTGCTTCACTTCAGACAAACAACATCAATGGGTACGCTGGCTACCTTTAGCTGAATGGTGGTATAATACTAACTATCATGAACCCACCAAGATGATGTCATAGGAGACAGTGTATGGCCAACTCCCACCTTCACCAATTTATTATATCTTTGGATGTTCCAAAGTACATGTAGTTTATTAACTATTACAACACTATGCTGCTATGATTGCTCATCTCAAAGATAATCTACATCAAGATCAAAATAGAATGGAGCAACACCTGACCAACATCATTTTGAGCGGTCATGTCAAGTAGGTGACCAGGTGTTCCTGTGAATCCAACCATTTAAGCACACCTCTCTCAAAGAAAAGCGCTGCTAGAAAATAACATCAAAATTATATGGGCCTTATCAGGTATTTCAGCGTATAGGAGCAGTCACTTACAAACTAGCCTTGCTGACTACAAAAATCCACCCAGTCTTCCATGTAACATGCCTTAAGAATGTTGTGGGGAACAATTGGAGGGTTCAAACAAGTCTGTCAGAATTGGATGAGAAAGGCTCACTTTGGCTCCAACCATGATAGGTCATCGATACTCGTGAAAGATATCTCCACAGCCACATGATCAAGGAATTCCTCACCAAGTGGAAAGGCACCTCTCTAGAATATGTGACATGGGAACCAACCACCACTCTAACATTTTCCACAGCTTCAACCTTGAGGACAAGGTTGTTTTTGATGGGGGAGGGCATTTTAGGGTCTAAACCTAACCCCTTTATTTATGAAATAAGCCCAAGGGTCCTAGCCATAGTCATAGTTAGTTAGTTGAGTCAATAAATCCCATAATTGATTATCCGAATTAATAATAATTGTAAGTGAAATTGACCCACATTATAGAAAAGGGACCACAATTAGTTATAAACGAGCCATAGTTAATAAATAAAGTGGTTAAACCATGTTATGCAAGGGAACACTAATAGTTAGGGTTTTAGATGTCATTAAGCTATAAATAGTCTTATATAGGAAGGGAAGAATAATTGAGTCTTATTGTAATCAAGGTCTTCTATGTTGGAGGTTGCCCCCTCGAAAAGGAAAGTGAACATTATAATCTGCTTATGAATAATAAAATATCTTTGCAACTTGTCTCAATTCAAGTGATATTTTTTTTGTTTTTGTTTTTGGAAATATTATTTCATATTTCTAGCATTTTGTTATTCTCATGGGTCAAGTGCATAACAAATTCACCTTTTCTTTGTTAATATATTATTTATGTTTGAAGGAAAGTTTGTGGGAAATTTTACTCATCAAATGACCTCTTTTAGATCATTGCTTTCCTTCTATGTTAATAACCATGGAAGGTTGTTTCAGTCTCCATCGATATTTGATTGTATCACACTTTTCATTGCATGATTGGATTCCACACTGTCATTACAAATTTTGAGGATTTTTTCTTTATCCCTCCTACCATCTATGGTCTATCATAAATTTTATGTCACATTCTTCTCGATATGCATTTTATCAAACAAATGGGATATTATTAAGTGATTATAGTAGGGAAACCTTATGAATTGAGTAGGATAAATTTTAATTCCTCATGGAATCCCATCATGTCCATCACGAGAATTTCTGTTATATTCCAACTTCCATAGGTGAGGTGTCATTCTTCGTGGTTTTAGTCTAGTCTCTTATTTTCCATTGAAAATATGATTTTTAGTAGCACGATACCTATGGTTCTTAGATAGTAAGTGCCTATACTCATTAATACCTCCTTTCCTAAACTTGTTGAATGATGAAAATTCACCTTAGGACCACAAACCAGACATGAAAATCTACACTTTGTTTGAAGGTCTGCAAGAGATGGATTAATGTAAATTACAAATGAAGGGATTAATTAAAAAACATGCATGATATGATCTAATTAAAATAATTATATACTATTAAAGTGCAATGGAATGTTTCACACCACAAAAATGTGTTAGTCCACGGGACACCATGAATTATCCACACAAGAATTCTGTGAATTGAAATTGCCTCTATCGTATTGGTTTACAGATGTCATGCATAGTGATGTTGGCCCATAACTTCATTAACTCATTGATAAGAGGCTTGATATATACATTCATATATTTAACTTTGTACTTACCTAATTGTATTAAATTACACATAATTAATACTATGATATGTACATATAAGTAAATAAATAACTATAACATATTATACAACAAACAATACAAATGAAAATGTTACAATATTCAAAAGAATAATGTAAAAAAAAACCTAGAACAACCATTCTCAACATAATGTGCTCCTTTATTGACATCCAAGGAGGAAGGTTATTGTTGATAAAAAAAATTGGCCACAATGAGTAAATATACCTCAACTCTCCCAATGGATTAACACCGTTAGCTGCTAATGAAAGCCTAACATTATGAGGTTCATCTTTAAAATTCATTCTTTTTTTCTCAATTTCCCTAAATGCATAATCATCCATAGGCATTCGAAGAAAACCATCTCCACTTATCTTCTGTGAATGGTAATCCATAAACTATGCTATGCTTTCACACTTGAACAATCACTGCAAATGTGGAATTATGGGAATATGATGAAGAAAACTTTGAGGCACTCCTTTTTTTAGTTGGTTTCTTTGATATCTACTGCTCTCACATTGTGTACAATTTGTTTTTGATGCATGTTTCCCATAATATATAATATGATCAATAGGACATGCATCTATATCTTGATACTCCATTCCCATTTCTTTCATAATGGCATATAAATCTCAGTATGTACAAGGTAACTTATTTGATGATGGTAACATAAATTCACCTAATAATCTACTACAACATAAAAAATCACTAGTTATGGTAAATAATATTAATCATAAATATTGCATTCTTATTTTCCACATTAATTAACACTAAAAATAAGGGAAAAAATTCAACCTTTCATGTGATGAAACATATTATAATATACCTTAGTATTTGTGTCATACAAGTGTTTGAAAAACCATTCAAAACCTTTAAGTTCACCAACAATAATGTAGAAGAGATAAAATTTGCTCTTGAACCTTCACAAAGTGGTGTCCTTGCCTTCAGTAGGACAAGTGCATCATAAATATCATCACCATTCTCATTTCCAAACAAGTCTCAGATTAATTGATTTATATCATCATCTTGAACTGTGTTATTATTTCCATCTTCTTCCATAGGATTTGGTTATCTTGATCTTCAATATTCACTCCATGTTCCTCAACTTGTAGAACATCATTTATAATACTACTACTTGGCACATTCATATCACAGTACCTAGGGGGCCACCTTGAATTTATAATAATTACAAATGATCATGTGAAATTAGTTCGCAGAACAAACATTAAAATAAAAAGTGTTTTTACAAATACAATTAATATAAAGAAGATATATATAAGGATTCATAAATAGCTTACCCACAGACAATATTCATTCTCCCTTTCAATGTGCCCATTCTTCATATAATGTCTATCGAATGTAGCATATGAAATTCCTTATAGACATGCACACCTGCAAAGAGTGCAAGGGAAATATCATTTCCCATCATCGACCCCTGGATGATTAGACATTCCCTATCTAATGTTGTTTGACATTTTTCCGAGCCACAAAAAAACTATGCGATGATTATGTTATTAAACTGAGTGGCTGCGTAAGTAGATCTAATAGTATATTTTTGTAATGACATTGATATATATATATATATATATATATATATATATATATATAGATATATATATATAACAATTTTTCTTTTACCCTATGCCATTAATATATAAAACAAAATCGGTCTAAAATTTAAAAGGACGACGGTTGAGCTCTGCAAGGAAAACCCTGCACCTAGGGTTTAGCACTGTTCTGAACAGGTTCACCAACAGTTCTGGTAGCGCACAAAGACCGATTAGCTGATCTCCTTCTCAGAGGCCGTGTACTGGCCCGACAAATGACAGACGGGGGGTCCACTGGGACCCCATCCTACAGGGAAATAGTCATGCAAAAACACACAACTCACGAAGGTTTCAATATCTCTGGGTATGAAGCCCGAAAAGACAGCTCGGCGGGGACAAGCAGCGGAAGAGCAACCCAGGGGCAGAAAGATCCAAATCATAGATCAGAGATGCCAGGAAAAGTCAGTAACATGCAGGAGAAGCACGGGAACAAACCGAACGCAGGTCAAAACAGCTCAGACCCAATAATAACTCCGTCAGACGAAGAAAAGGAACACAGGGAGGGAAAACGCCCCATAGAAAACGAGGATAAAACGGAAGCTTCCAACCTCAGCCCTAAAAATACCCTGCAAGGAGTCTGCAAACCCAAAAAGAAGGAATCCCTCCGTGTGGTTTTCTCAGATCCAGATATTCAGGCCTACAGAGACCACATGATGGAGCATGCAATCATATGTAAGTTTATGGGTCTGTGGCCAACAGAAAGAGCTCTTTGCCAATGGATCAAACAACACTGGCGACCAAAAGGTGATGTCAAACTTCATCTCGGAGCTAAAGGTTTTTTTACTGTTGTCTTTTCTAACCTAGAAGACAAAGATAGGATCATCGATGGAGGGCCTTACTTCCTTTCATCAACAGGCCTCTACATGAGGCCATGGAAAGCAAACTTCGTACCTGAAAAGGAAACCTTCACCCAAGTCCCTGTGTGGATTCGCCTCTTCTCTTTACCTATCGATTACTGGGGCCTAGCAACTCTAAAACGCATAGGAGACCGACTTGGCACCTTCATTAAAGCCTCGGAGGCAACGATGCAACGGAAGTATACTTCCTGTGCCAGGATCTGCGTTGAAATGGATGTCTCAGGTGCCCTACATGAAGGACTGTGGCTAGAGTTCAGAGATGAAGATTACTTTCAAGCCATCGACTACGAACAGATCCCTTTCCGTTGTAGGAAATGCCATGAACACGGTCACCTTGTAAGGGAATGCCCATTAATCAAACCAGTGGAAGAAGCCAAGCCTGAGCAGCCAGCCAAGAACCAGGAGGTTTTCAAAAAACCAAAATCACGACAAAGGGCCTACAGGAAAAGAGTAAACAAAGCAGTGACAGATCCCAGCATAACTCTTAACCCCTTCAGCATTCTGGACTCAGAAGCAGACTCGGAAGGTAACAACAAAGAGACAAGGCTACCAGAAGCTCCTCAAAAAAATAAGACAGACCACAGATCAACGGATGCAGAGGAAACCACTGAAAACACAGCAATACAAACGCATGAAGTAGCAGATGAACGAGATGAAGACACAGACATGCTAACAAGCGATGGGGGAAGCGAAGACCTGGAACTCAATGAAGTTCTAGAAAAAGAAGGGGTAAACCTGTCAGATATGGAAAAGCACTGGAGAACACAAGGGCTGGAAAATATCCCGGAGGAAGAAATAAAGAAGATCAGCGACCTCTTCATAGCAAGACAACAAGCGGCGCTAGACAAGCAAAAGAAAAGATTAGGAATCATGAAAGGCACAGGTAACCAATCCAAAAGTCTTTTTCTTCATTCATTAGGACGGAAGCAAAACAAGAAAAGAGGCCGAAGGACGAATGGAGAGGTTCTTCATGATTTGGGTATCTTTATGATCAATTCAGGCAAAATGAAGGATTTACACGCCTTCCTGTCCTACCAATAACCTCATCATTATTAATGAAAATCATCTCCTGGAATACAAGAGGGCTCAACAGCCACGTCAAACAATGACTTCTCAAGAGGAAGTTACAACAGGAAAAGCCAGATATTATGCTCATTCAGGAAACAAAATGTGCCACTGATCAGCTGGAGAACATCACCAAAAAGCTAGGAAAAACTATCAAATATATAGACATAGCCAGTCACGGATGGGAAGGAGGCATTGCAACCCTCTGGGACTCCAGAGTCATTGAAATCACCTCTATGGAAGCTACCAGATCATACATTGCCACAGAATTTCAACTAACAGGTAATTCTGAAACCTACCTCTGTATAAATGTCTATGGGCCTCAGCGTTTAGAAGATAAAATTTCTTTTCTGAACTCTTTAATGAAGTTAAAGCTAAGACACCAACATTCAAAGATCATAATGGGAGGGGATTTCAACATGATTACCACTCTCCTGGAAAAAAAAGGAGGCCTTAGGCGACTAAATAGAGACTCAGAACTCTTTGTTGACTTCATGGAATCCGCCCAACTGGTTGACATCCCCCCAAAAAATGGGCTCTACACTTGGAACAACCGAAGAGGAGGAGAACACCGGATAGCCTCTCGCCTTGACCGGTTTTTGATCTCAGAAAACATCTTACTGGAAGGAACAACAATTGACTCTGATATCCTCCCCTGTGGGGGATCAGACCACTGGCCCATCGCCCTGGAAGCTGCTTTTCTTGAGACCCCCAAAAACAGGCCATTCAGATTTGAGAAATTCTGGCTAACTCACCCAAATTTTCCTGATTTTGTGAAAAAATGGTGGGAAGAACCCAGAAATATAAGGGGGACCAAAATGTTTAAACTCCAATCCAAACTAAAACCCATCAAACACAAAATCAAGGAATGGAACGCAACCGAGTTTGGTAATATTTTCCAGGAAAAGCACAAGATAGAAGACCGACTAAGTCAAATTCATAAGGACTGGGCTTCAGGGATTAACAGGGAGGACTCAAATGAACAGGAAAAGATACTAATGCAGAAATGGCATCTCCGCTGCCAACAGGAAGAAATCCTTTGGAAACAAAAGTCTCGCATCCAATGGTTGAAGGAGGGAGAGCAAAATACAAAGTTCTTCCATAGATCAATGATGGATTACAGGGGGGCTAACAAAATCCCAATATATAAAACAAAATCTATTTTTTTCGCTTGGCAAAAAGACCTTATAACATTTCAGAATTATTGTAATTATAACAAAGATTTTGCAACATCTCTTACATGAGGGATATTTATATTTTTGCTATCGTTGGAATTTCAACAGACATTAAATAGTCAAAGTCGGTCAGTCAAACAAAATTCACATTGTTTGCATCGAACAATAGATGCCATATAGATTTTTTTGACAAATTTATTGTACTAGCGACGTCCTGTGTTGTTAGAACATGCATTGGAATAGTGACATCGATGACAATTTAAAAAAAAAAAAATTGAATCCCAAATTATAATTCAAGGTTTTGGGGACACTCATATGATGAATCTTCATCGCCCAACTGATCCAACAACATGTGGTGCCTCGAATCCCCTCCATTGACATCATAGGGGGATGTCCCATTTGAGATGTCCACCGTTGATTTCATCTGTTTCATTCGAAGATCTAGATTTTGACAGGACCCCCCTCCCATGATGATGTCACAAGGGGAGGGGTCTGTCGACGTTTATAGTTATCGATTCCTTTGGCAGATTTGTGCCACTCGTTGAGCCATACCTCTTCCCATGGTCATGGGGTGATACATGAGGTAGACCCCGACGTCCTATTTGGTGCGAACATGGGAACACACCTGACCTCTGAATCAATGTATACACAGTCAAAGGAATGTTCACATTATTTGTGTCAGAAGACAGACACCATATAGATATATCATCGGATAACGACGCCATGTCCGTTGGAAGTTAGAATACTGATGAACACGAGCACTTTACAAAATATATGACGTTGTAATTTGCGATAGTACGGGCCATACCATCACACTAAGTCATCAAAATTTTATCCTATATGTAGTAGTGTGGTCAAAAGTCATTGTTAGACTCTATCTCTAGTGTTGAGTTAACTTACCAAGTCAGGAGTTAGGCTTTGAGTAGTGAGAATCATTAACTTATTACATATCATGGTTTCATGAGTCATTTTGCTCCCTGATTGGGGTTTGAGATTAGGATTTCATAAATAACTTTTCAAATTGTGTAATATGCAAAATATAATGTCAAATTTTATGCTCAAAATTTTAACTATAAAATTGTTTTAAAATTTCAAATTCACTTAAATACAAACCCAAATCATGTGACTTAGCTTTGATCTTAGTTACCAAATTGGCTAGAATTGGAGTAAAAAGAATGAAAATTCATAAATTCGAATCGAATAACAAATGGTTGGATGAAATATAATTCCATTCATCCATGGATTTTCTCATTTGAGCACCTTTGATTAAAAAGAACGAAATTTGTCAAATGGTTGGATGAAATTAAATTCCATTCATCCATGGATTTTCTCATTTGAGCACCTTTGAGTAAAAAAGAACGAAATTTGTCAATTTGATTCGAATAAAAAATGGTTGGATGAAATTCAATTCCATTCATCCATTGATTTGGCCATTTGAGCACCTCCTCAAAGAAAGTGATACTTCATAATGTAAGCATGTTTTCTATGGAATAAAGAGGTGACACACCATGGTCAATAGTGCTTGCTTGGACTTTCTAGTTAGAGATGAAACCATTAGATATGCTTGGGTTTGGTTTATACTTATTCCCAAACCTAGGCCAAGCTCTGTTAAGAGATGACTCTGCCCATGATTCATGGACATATAATGCTAAGGTTACTACTATGCTAAACACATATAGATAGCCACATGGACCTAGAAAGGAAAGGAAATAGAAATAATTGTAAAATTGGAAAAATTCCATTTTTCAATTTCACTCTTGCTTTGGAGTGATGGAAAGCCAAGAAAGCCGAAAAGAGAGAATTTGTGAATGTGGGCTATGCCCAATTATCTAAAAATGTTTCCATTTTGACATGACTAATTTTCTAAATATGTTTCTATTTTGATAGATTATAGATAAATAATTTGTGAACAATAATTTTCTAAATATACATTTATCTATTAAGTAAGAATTTTGGACAATTAAGTTTTGAAGCTAAAGCACCATATTAGGTTTAAGTTTTGAAAAGAAAATAAGTAATAGGAAAAATGTAATTTTTTTTCAGTGAATTATATCTTAAAATTGTTATATTATCTAGAGTTATTAAAAATTATTCAAAATTTAAAATAAATTAAGAAGAAAATAAACAAAAACACATCATTATTAAAAGAAAGAATATATATATATATATATATATATATATATATATATATATATATATATATATATATATATATATATATATATATATATATATATATATATACCCTCTAATTTTATTGGAATTGAAAAAATTTCATTCAAATAATAAAATCTCAAATTTAAATAGAAATTAGAATTCAAACTTGTTAACTATAACTTTGATCTGACTTTTGACATCTAGAATAGACTCTAAAATCAACTCTAATACAAATCAAGTGAGTTCGCTTTTAACCACACTCTTCATAGTGAAAATTGTAGACCCATTTCAGGCTTTTGCACCTTCTATCGCTAGAGTGGACTACCATTAGAGCTTTTATGATAATTGCATGCTATTAATTGCACTTTGTTCCTGGTTTTTGGGAAACAAATGTATTTTCTTGATTTGTTTTTTTATTATAAAAGAGGCACTATGTAGGAGAGAATTTCCATACATCTAGACTTAGGGACTTCTTTCCATCCATTTTCAGTTGGGGGCTTGGCTTGGCTTGAGATGCTCAAGTGGAAAAATTCTCACATTCTTTGATTCTGGTTCACTGTAGTTTCTCGAAGCTCAGTCTATGTTGTCTACTTCTTTGGCTTCCAAAATGACACTTTCCTTTACTTCTCTAATTCATGTACTTCTCACCTCTCTATTCTTGTGCTCCGAAGTAGCTGATACTAATGCTACTGATGGTTGAAAGATGACCACTGCTACTTGGTATGGAGATGTATATGGTGCTGGGAGTGAAGGTAACTGTAATGAGTATTTTTAATCATATTAGTTTCTTTTGCAGGTTTAACCATTTATCTACGACATCTGCATCTATCTAACCCTCAAATATGGGAATGCCAAAGTTAACTTGTACCTTAAAGGGTGTGGCACTTCCAGAGTAGCTACTGGAAGTAGATGTGTCGCCCCTGGATAGCCGTTGAAGGATTTGGGCAAAGTTGTCCATCATCGCGTTCCTTTGTTGCTCGAGGGCCTCTTTGAGCAAGATTTTAATAGGATCTCCTGCCCCCTCATCTTTCTTTTCATCCACCATGGGATGTTGTCGAGATTTGGGAGGCTAGTCTTGCAAAGGTTCGACCAATTCAAGCCCTACTCCTTATATCCCGACCTCGTTGGGGACATGAAAAGAAAGACAAAGAAAGAGAAGACCTCTCTGATACCACTAATCCAGATTTAAACAGGAACACAAAAAATTACATATATAACCATACATATAGATATGCAGTAGAAATAATACTTCATTTCATTACTGTAAAATACTTACAAACAGAAATGGAAATAAAATAACTAGGGCAATGATAGCTTATCTTTGCGAAGAGATGTGACAACTACATGCCTCTGAACTGTCTTAAAATGAGGCTCGTTGGCCTATTTATTGTTGAGAAATAATGGAAAACCCTAAACATCCAAAAACCTAACCCTAGGAGATGAAGCGCCAAACTATGGGCCTCATTTTGGTAAATTGGTACATCAACTTCCCGGGGTCGTAACTTTGGCATATGATCTCCGTTTGACGTGCACAATACCTCGTTAGAAAGATCTATCTGAGGAATATAACTTTAGGAAGAGAAATATTGGTCCATGAAATCATGTTGCTCCCAGTTTTCCCCAAAAACTTCGTTTAGGGCCTCAAAACGGCTCCAAAAGTCCAGGACCTGAAAAACTGGTAAAAATAGTAAACTGTGCTACAATTAAGGAAACTGAAAAATTGAAAGAAACAATGGTGGGGGTCCAAGTGGAATTGGTAGGTGGCCACCAATATCCACCTGGATCAAGTAGCACATTGGAAAGAACTACACACAAACTGCATTTCCACGTACCCTTGGGTATATTGGAAGCCCCCTAGGGTAACCAAAAACCTCACCTTAGATAAGTAGTTATATGTCTTGCAACTAAAATACACTAACAAAAACACTCGGGGAGATTACTCACATGTACAATAGGGTAGTCTGGTAGTGCAGCTAAGGGTACAATCGATCCTCCTTAGCTAGAACTCTGAAATATTGGGTTGAGTACTATTGTTGGACCCTTGTGTATTTTGCAATCTGTAGCACTTGACACTCATTTGTGACCATAATTCCCTTGAGGTCACCCCCTACATTATTGTGTAGATCAGATCCAGTAGTTGGAGTTCATCTGCTGCTATACAAATTAGATATAGTAGTTTGGTTTTTACCACTGCAGTACATATCATGTTCAACATTTTAGGTTTTCATAGCATAGATCAGAATCTTTGTGCAATGAGGGTTTTAGCCACCATAGTCTAGATCAATTGCTGTAGAACATTTTTCAATTCCAAAAATTTGGTGTTTCAATTATTACAACTTAGCCCCAATTTTTGTAGGAAATTTGGCAGTGTCAAGAATTTTTGATTTCGACCACCACAATATTGATCAACTAGGAGAAAAACTTTTACAACTACTTTCGGAAACCTATCCCATAAGTTTCAAGATGATGAGTTGATCATAATGGTACCATTGACCTATAAGCCCACAATTTTTATGTGGTCCCAAAATTTTCCCGACGTCACTTCAAGTGACCCATAGCACTAGAGTCCTCAGCTTGCCCTCTTTCTAACCATAATACTCTTAAGCAAGCTTGAAATTTGACCAGGGCTAGTGTATGTACAATACTAGACCTCAAGCTATGGCTACATAGAAGGAAGTGGAGAGAGTAAAATCTCTCGAGAAAATATTCGATGGCATCCAGGCATCTATTGACAAACTCACAGATGCATTGAATGCCTTGCAAAATACCTCTTAGACCCATAAGGAAGACCATAGTGTTGATGCACACATAGAAGGATAATAAAACCATCACATTCATTTCCATGGAGGTCACCAATACATAAGCCATTGGACACCTAAGATGGACATGTACAAATTTGATGGCTCTAACCTGATAGTATGGGTTGCACAAATGGAACAATATTTCTACCTTAACAATATCTAGGAAGAGGAAACTAAACTATAGGTGGGAGTGCTTTAGTTGGACCAAGAGTAATGGTAGTGGTGGTAGTGGAATTATAAATGCTATCTAGGGAGGCCAACTTGGAAGATGTTCTCCAAGGCCATTTGTGACCTCTTTGATTGGGAATCTCACTTTCCAATTTGTCTCACTAAGCTCAGGAAAATGGGTAAAGTAAGGGACTGCATTGTATTCTTTGGACAATTGGCCATCCAGACTGAAGGAATATGATATTTCTTTTACTAGGAATGTTTCATCAATGGATTAAAGGAATCTATCCAAGACCATGTCAAAATGCATCACCAATCTACTTGGCTGGAAGCATGCAACAAGGTATTAGAGGTAGAAGTTTCTTTAAATGCCCATTCCAATTGTCCAAATTTAATCACATAGACACGTCCCACCCTGGCTGCGACCGCCACCCAAACACTTAAGGTTCAAAAAGTGCCGCTGACAAAAATGGCTGAAAGAAGGAAATGAGGGCTTTGCTACTATGGTGATGACAAATACTCCCTAGGACATAAATGTAAGGAACCAAAATTCTTTCAAATTGATGCTCCTAAAAATAGCTTTATTGATGAAGCTCCAACCATTGAAGTGACTGAGGAGGAAGAGGGTGAACCACCAACAACCCAAGACATTGATACTCCGTCTATGCCAGATGAATTGATTATCTCACTCCATGCCCTGACCGACATTTATTCTCCCCAGACTCTCAAAATCTGAGGTTTGATTAAACATCGACTAATAAAGGTGTTGATTGATAGTGGCATCAAACATAATTTTGTCAATAAGAAAGTAGCAGAAGCAACTCACTGTTTTGTCAGGGCAACATCTAATTTCTAAGTTCTTATCGCCAATGGGGGAAACATGAAATGTGAAGGCCGCTGTGAAAATATTAAGCTTTAAATGGGGGATTATCACCTCAAAACTCATGTGTTTGCCATTGAAATGGGTGGCTGTGACATTTCCCTTGGTGCTAAATCTCTCTGCACACTGGGCCCTATCATAACGGACTTCTAGGAGTTACATATGATATTTAAGAATAATTACCACAGTCATTACCGCGAGGACTCCAGGCAACTGCTCCTACTATCATTAGCTCACATTGAAAGGAGAAGATTTTAAAAAAGGGCCATCATGGGATAGTCACACAACTTAATGCCACTCATTCCATTGAATCCAATCCACCTCCCATTCATCCCAAGATGCAACAAGTATTAGATCACCACCAACAAGTCTACGAAAAACCTAAGGATTCTCCACCCTTTAGAGGTGAACATGATCATATTATCCCTTCACTAATGGGTACCCAACCTCCAAATGTCCACCCTTATCGACATCCTTTTTCCCAAAAGAATGAAATTTAAAAAAACATCAAGGAACTCCTCGAAGTAGGTGCTATTCATCCCAACACCAACTCTTACTCATCTCCGTGGTCGTGGTTCTAAAGAAATATGGTGAATGGCACATGTGTCCAGACTTTAGGGTCCTTAACAAGCTCACTTTCAAGGATAAATTTCCTATCGCAGTAGTTGATGATCTATTCGATGAACTGCATGGTGCCAAATGTTTATCAAGCTAGACCTTCACTTAGGTTATCACCAAATACAGATGAAGGAAGTTGAAATTCCCAAGACAAACTTTTGAACCCATGAAATCCATTATGAATTCATGGGCATGCCATTTGGTTTCTGCAATTCCCCATCCACTTTTCAGAGCCTCATGAACCCCTTTTGAAACTGTATCTAATAAAATTTGTCCTGGTATTTTTTGATGACATTCTCATTTACAACATAACATGGGACACTCACCTTCAACATGCAAATTAGGTTTTGCAACTACTCCAACATCATAAACTATTTGTCAAATTATCCAAGTGTTCCTTTGGAATGGAAGAAGTAGAGTATTTGGGATATATTGTGGGTTGTGAAGGAGTTAGGTTTGGTCCGAAAAAGATTCATGAAATGCAAGACTAGCCCCAAGCAAAAACCTTGAAGAGTTTGTGGGGATTCTTGGGTCTCACAGGCTATTATGACAAATTTATCTGCAATTATGGACATTTTTCCTGACCCCTCACTAATATTCTCAAGAAAAATTCATTTCTTTAGACTGACCTAGCTCAACATGCATTTGTGGCTCTCCACTAGGCCATGTGCTGCACTCCATGTTTGGTTCTGCTAAAAATTACAAACTCTTTTGTATTTGAAAGTGATGCTTTAGGTATAAGCATTGGTGAAATATTAATGCAGGAAGGTAGAACATTGGATTTCATAAGTCAACAACTCAGTGGAAAGCATTTGGGTCACTCTACATATGAGAAATAAATGATGGTAAAATTACATGCAGTAGACACTTGGAAACCATACTTATTGGGGCGTCGTTTCCAAATCTGCACTGACCATCATAGCCTAAAATATTTCCTCAAACAACGTCTATCTTTGCCACAAAAAAATATTTTTTTTCGCAAAAATGTTGGGATATGATTATGAGATAATTTACAAGAAGGGGTGTGACAATGTAATGGCCAATGCCTTAATGCACCAATTTGAGGACGAGGGCACCCTTTTATCCCTCTCTATACCCATACCATATTGGATTGAAGAACCTCGCAATTAATGGTTCTCCCACCCCTCTGTGTCCTAGCTTATTAATAAATTAAGAGAAGATCTTAATTCCTCAGAAGACTACTCTTGGAAGGTTGAGGATCTTCTCTATAAGGATTAGGTAGTGTTATCCTTAACTTCCAGCCTTAAAACCTGCATCTTGGAAGAGTTACACTCCTCTCTAGTTGCAGGACATTTAGGCTTTTAAAAGACTTACATGATCACATTGTTCTTTCTTTTTGACTGACATGAAGAAATACAATATTACTTTCGTATCTAAATGCGATGTATGTCAGCACAACAAAGGGGAAACGATCAAGCTACTGGGTACCTTATAACCATTTCCACTCCCTAATTCCATCTAGACATATGTTTCCATGGATTCCATTACAAGTCTCCTAAAGTTAGGAACCAAATCAATCATCATGGTGGTTGTTGAGAAAATTTTCAAATATGCTCATTTTGTGCTCTACCACACCCATTTACCTCAACATTGGTGGTTCAATTTTTCATGGACCAAGTCTTGAAATTGCATGGCCTGTTAAATTCCATTGTGCCTGATTGAGACTCCACTTTGACCAACAAATTTTTGTAGGAAATTTTCAAGCTACAGGGCACACAAATTCAACTCAGTACAAATTTTCATCCCCAAATCGATGGTCAAATAGAAGCAGTCAAAAAATGTTTGGAGACCTATCTTTGGTGTTTCACTTCAGACAAACAACATCAATGGGTACGATGGCTACCTTTAGATGAATGGTGGTATAATACTAACTATCATGAACCCACCAAGATGACGTCATATGAGACAGTGTATGGCCAACTCCCACCTTCACCAAATTCTTATATCCTTGGATGTTCCAAAGTACAGGTAGTTTATCAAATCTTACAACACTATGTTGCTATGATCACTCATCTTAAAGATAATCGATATCAAGCTTAGAATAGAATGAAGCAACACGCCGACCAACATCATTTTGAGTGGTCATGTTAATTAGGCGACCAGGTGTTCCTATGAATTCAACTGTCTAAGCACACCTCTCTCAAAGAAAAGGGTTGCTAGAAACTAACACCAAAATTATATGGGCCTTATCAGGTATTTCAACGTATAGGAGTAGTCACTTACAAACTAGCCTTGCTTACTACAAAAATCCACCTGGTCTTCAATGTATCATGGCTCAAGAGAGTTGTGGGGAACAATTGGAGGGTTCAAACAAGTATGCTAGAATTGGATGAGAAAGGCTCACTTTGGCTCCGACCATGATAGGTCATCGATACTCATGAAAGACATCTCCATAGCCACATGATCAAGGAAGTCTTCACTAAGTGGAAAGAAACCTCTCTAGAATATGTGACATGGGAACCAACCACTACTCTTTAACATTTTCCACAGCTTCAGCCTTGAGTACAAGGTTGATTTTGATGGGGGAGGGCATGTCAGGGTCCAAACCTAACCCCTTTATTTATGAAATAAGCCCAAGGGTCCTAGCCATAGTCATAGTTAGTAAGTTGAGTCAATAAATCCCATAATTGATTATCCGAATTAATAATAATTGTAAGTGGTTGACTCGCATTATAAAAAAGGGACTACAATTAGTCATAAATGAGCCATATTAATAAATAAAGTGGTTAAACCATGTTATGCAAGGGAATACTGGTAGTTAGGTTTTAGATGTGATTAAGCTATAAATAGTCTTATATAGTAAGGGAAGAATCATTGAGTCTTATTGTAATCGAGACCTACTATGTTGGAGGTTTCCCCTTGGAAGAGGCAAGTGAACATTATAATTTGCTTCTGAATAATAACATATCTTTGCAACTTGTCTCAATTTAGGTGATATTTTTTTGTTTCTGGAAATATTATTTCATATTTCTGGAGCATCCCCCCAGCTATTATTAAAGTAGTTTCACATCAAATGAATAACTAAAAGCATAAGAAGTCGTTGGGTTAATTTAAGCTGGCTAAGATTTCATCTCTTAAATTTAGATCTGTTAATCAAGTATTTTGATGGTTACCCAAATATGAAACAGACAAACAAAATCTAAATGAATTTTTAAAATAACGATATTAAGAACGTTTCAATTTTTAGACTTTGAGAAATGAATACAATAATATATTACATCACTCTAAATATCAAACTATTAAATGTTTATTTGAAAATTTAGTTTTGCTAACCGAAGTCTTAGACAAAGGCGTATAATCCGGTGACATGGTGCACTTCCATCAAACTTCAGTGTGAAAACTTAATTCTTGACCTTGGTTAATATTTGGAAAATATTATTATTATTTAATTTTAAGTTCGTTTTTTTATTATTATTATTATTATTATATTTTATTTTGATTTTGAATTTGTAAATTTCTTAAAAAAACATAAATATTTTATTTTGGTTTTGAATTTGTAAATTTTAAAAAAAATATATGCTTTTAACTATTAGACTCACTAATATTTTATTTTGATTTTTAATTTATAAATTTCTTAATGCTCTTAACTATTAAACCCACTCAAACTATATTAACTCATATATTAATTCTTTAAATAATATTATTTTAGCTATATATTAATTTTTTAATAATAATAATAATAATAATAATAATAATAATTATTATTATTATTATTTTTCTCGTTCTTGTTATATAAATAGATGAGATAAAAACACTTCACCATTAATTTAGTACACCATGCTTAATATTTACTCTCCCATTAATTGTTTATCTTTTTATCCTAGATAACGAAACCGTGCTGGTTGAGCCAATGGGTAACCGTTAGCGCTGTTATGATAATTGCATTCGATTAGTTGCACTTTGTTCCTGCTTTTCGGGAAACAAATGTATTGGCTTGATTTGTTTTTATACTGTGCAGGAGAGAATTTCCAACCATTTTCAGTTTCAGTTGGGGGCTGGGCTGGGCTGTATTTGCTTGATTTGTTTTTATACTGTGTTGGAGAGAATTTCCAACCATTTTCAGTTTCAGTTGGGGGCTTGGCTTGGCTGGGCTGTATTTGCTTGATTTGTTTTTATACTGTGCTGGAGAGAATTTCCAACCATTTTCAGTTTCAGTTGGGGGCTTGGCTTGGCTTGGCTTGGCTTGGCTAGACTGGGCTTGAGATGCTACAGTGGCAAAATTCTGGTCCACTGTGTAGTGTCTGTGCGTCTATGTTGTCTATGTTGTGTCTGTGCGTCTATGTTGTCTACTTCTCTGGCTTCCAAAATGAGACTTTCGTTTACTTCTATAATTGTACTTCTCACCTCTCTATTCTTGTGCTCCGAAGCAGCTGATACTATATGGTGCTGGGAGTGAAGTGAGGGTAATTGTAATGAGTCTTTTTATTCATATTTGTTTGTACTTTTGGAATCTGCGATATATTATATATATTTACATAAAAATATATTATATATTAAATTCGGAAATAGATAAGATTTATTCATACCATTCATGACCATCAAAATTGTTTACATTTTCTTGGACAGGAGGAGCATGTGGGTTTCTTGGACAGGAGGAGCATGTGGGTTTCAAAGCATTGTGAAACAACTCCCTTTCAATTCTATGACAAGAAGTTCAGTGATATTTTAATTAATCAAATGAATTAAAAAGATAAAAATGACATAACTGTTTTGAAGATAAATCTCAATATTTCATTTGTATATAGTATTATGGATATTCTAAAATATTCCATAAAGGTTAAATCCCTACCATCTATTTAGTAATTAAAATTCTTAAAGACATATTCTAAAATAGACACAAAGTCAATATTTAAATTTTTTATATTATTAAAAAAACTATTTTTCTAACACTTGATTGGAACATAATTTGAAGATCTTGTTGCGGTCAATCAACATTACAATTCCATGTGGATAATTCTACCACATATTTTATTTTTCTATGATTTCGGGATACAATTGCAATATTCATGTCATACACTTACCAGAAGTTAGTGCCCACCATTATTTATGTGTTTTAAGTACTTCAATAAGGAGTAGTACAAATGTAAAGGTGCATACTTACTAGTGGTTCCTACCCACCAAAATTTATGAAGTACTTGTACATAAGTAGACAATTAATTTCCCCATTTTAGACATCAATTTATTAGTGGCTGCCAAGAAAGAAGTATAAAAATTAATTTGTTTGTTCATCACTATTAATTTAATATCGACCGACCAAAGTTGTAATGTTTATCTTTGGAAAATAAATATTTCTTTTTCAATATTATTAAAAAAACTACCTATCAAAGATTTGATTCCACCCTAATTTTGCAAGTCTTATTGCAATCTTTGCACAATATAACATCACCTTAATAATTAGATTACATATTTTCTATAATATTTTAAATATAATTGCAATATTTATGCCAATATTTTTAAATATATAATAATTTTTTATTTTATTTTTAAGCTTTCCATATTACTCTTTTGTTGTGTGAAGTAATTCCCATCATCATTATTGAAACTCTCAAGCTTAATCTCCATTTAATAATCTCCATTTGTTTAATAATCATGTTTCTAAATATTTCTAAATTTTAATTTTAAATTTATGTAATAAAATTGATGGAAAATGTAATTTAATAATCTGCAATTGTTTTGTAGTCATGTCTACAACCATTTAAGTCTTAAAATATGTGAAACACAGTTTATAGTAAAGGGACATCGTTTCTGTTTGAATTTCAACTTTTAAGTCGTAAAATATGTGAAACACTGTATAGTAAAGAGACATAGTTTCCGTTTGAATCTCAACATCTGATGGTGGTTTTACTTTACAAATGTGACCTATTCATCCATACTGCAAGATTATCCAACATTTTCACCTAAACTTGTTTAGGTCAATCCATGTTAAAGTAGTAATTAGTAAGTAATAACTTAGAATTAAGGATGGTAAAAACTATTATGAACTCCCACACTTTGTTGTGCCTTTTCACGAAGGCCATTGCAAGTGCTTCTAGGAATGTATAGCTTATAGGTTTTTTTGGGGAAGTAGACAAACTTGTGTTATGAGTAACACATACCCATTTCATACTTTGAATTTTTTTGAGATATCTATTTCCCTAACCCTACTAAATTTACATCAATTATAACTTTTACTCAAATTAGATGAATCTATCCATTGATTCTATGTTACTTTGAACACAATAATATTTTATGCAATTGTTTTGAAAGCATAATTTCTAATGGACTAAACTATCTGGTTTGTTTTATGTTATTAAATCTAATTGAATATACAAGAATTTTTAAATAATTAATTAATAATTTGTTATATAATTAAAATATTCTCTTACCTAATTTATTAATATGATTAAGATAACATGTAAAATTGGGTTAAATCTAATTGAATATAAAATATTTTTTAGTTAATATTTTTTTATAATTAATTAATAGATATATATGATTTTTTCCCTCAATATGATTAAGATAACATGTCTAAATTTTTAAATAATAAATTACATTAAATGTAAAATATTATTTTTAAATAATTAATTAATATAATATATTTTGAGATTAATGAAGAAATGTATTAATGGAGTGACGGTTCAACCAAATTTTAGATTGGGAGTTTGTTCCTGTGTTGTTTCAACTTCCCTAATTGTGTGTAAATTATATATTTCTCATGCAATGATTGTAACAGTAGAGCGTGTTATGTAGAGACAGTCTCTAAATGGTGTTCCACACCTGAGCTGCCTAGGTTCATTTCAGTTAATTTCATTTTTATGTTTTAAACATGGTACCGGAGCTATAGGGCTGAGAACTGCCTATAACCCTGAGAGGAGGAGTGCCTATAACCCTGAGTGGAGTTATAGTGAAGGCTGTGAAGAAGATCTATGTGCCTGGGAAGCAACGATGGGAGGTGCAGTTTTTAATCTATGTGCCTGGGAAGCAACTATGGGAGGTGCGGTTTTTAAGGGCAATTAGGCGCCGATCAACGTGGGATCCAGCACCATAGTCAAGCCGATATAGTCCTGCCTTACGCGTTTTTATTTTCCTTGCTGGGGCGATTCTACTGTAGTTAAAGGGCGCTGTCTAAAAAGGCTCGTCGACCAACAACATGGCGCCGATGATTGGTTACATAAAGAGATATGCGTGTGATCAGCGACTGCATGTAATCTGACGAGATCTATTGCTGCAGAACGGTGATTGCGTGTGATCAGGGAGTTGAAATCTACAACTACATGAAGTTTTCATGCAAGTGGTGCTGTAACCCTGGTACTTCATTCTTCTCGTTACCAATTTTGCAGCTGTTGGCCCAGATCGAGGCTGAATTTGACGAGGGGAAAGACCTTGCTTTTAACTGTTGCGCTGAGTCTCTCGTGTGAGAAGAGGACACAGGTTAGACGAGTCGACTCCTCAACTAGATCCAACTGTGGGTATTGGACAGGTGGAGACATTCCAACATCTGTCAGCGTATGTTATCGCTGCTCCCAATGCAAAGGAGATTTTATAGTGAGGAGCCAAGCTTCTGGATCTGTGATTGCGAGAAACGAATTATCTCGATGTGTTGTTGTTCAGACACTTCCAGAAGCTGCTAGTCGCTTTGGAGATAAAACTCCATTTTTGCACATTTTTGGGGTTTTGACTACGGTGTTGTGAGAAAGTGTGCTCCATCAAGCTCGATATTTTTATTTTGCTGCTGGGTAGTTCTTGGACGGATCTTGATCCACCTTAACCAGAAAATAATTTTTTAAATTAAGATTTTAATTAAAGTTTTTTAAATTAAAAGTTTTTAAATTTAATTCTTTACTTAAAAAAAAGGGGCTCATTATTTGATAAAGAGAGCGAACTTTTTAAAGAAGGAATTTAGAGTGATCTCTTAAAAAAAGGATTTACGGTCAGTTTTAATTGAAAGAAAGGATCTCGCATTTGTAGTATTTTATAAGATTTGGGGTTGTTTTTTTAAGTTGCAGGGGTTGAAGTTTTCTTTTATTCAAGATGAAAAATCAGTTAGGCATAAGAGGGAGACGAAGGCGAGAATTCTCCTGAAATTGTCGGTCAAAGATTTCATTATTCCCCATATCCGTGATTGCAAGTCTACACCAAAAATCTGGAAGACACTCAAGGATCTCTATGAGATCAAGAACACCAATCGATTGTTGTTCTTGAAGAGGAGAATGAGACACTGGTAGCATTTTTTTCGCAGATCAAGGAGCTCAAGAACAAGCTGGGTGACATCGGTCACACATCGGTGAAGCTATGTCAAATACAGATTTGGTCACAATTACCATGAATGGTATGACTGACGAGTATGAGATGTTCATCACTGACTTGAATGCTAGAAAAAAAGCCCCCATGTTTGAAGAATTGACAGGGATTCTCATGTAAGAGGAGGAAAGGTAGCTAACTCATAAAACTTAGAGTTCAGATATGGCTTTAATGGTGAAGAAGAAGCCCTTCAGAGGAAAGCCAAATGTAGTGCAAAAGAGTAGTGCAACCCCATAGAGAAATATGCCCCCACCTCAAGGTACATCTTTCAATAGAAATGACTCTGCGAAAAAAATGTTTTTATTGTGGTAGAACTGTCCATATAGCCAGATATTGCATGAAGAAGAAGTCTGATGAAGGCCGCAAGAGACACAAACATCATGCAAGTCATTTTGCTGATGAGGAATAGAGTCAGAACCTTAGACTGTCCATATTTGACTTTGCGGTTTCGGCTAAGGATGATGAAGAAGATACTTGATTTGTGGACTCAGGTGCATCCATCCACATGACAGGGAACATAAAGTGGTTTGAAGACTTCAAAGAGACTAGCAGTGGAGCAAACATCTATCTTGGCGATGATAGAGGGGACCTAATCAAAGGTTATGGTAATATTCCTATTCTTTTTTCTGATGGAAATATTAGACATATTCATAATGTAATGTATGTACCCGAGATAAAAAAGAATCTAATCTCTGTCTCTATGATAACTTAGCAGAATCTCAAAGTAGAATTTTATAAATCATATTGTGTTATTAAAGACTTGTTGGATTTTATGAAGCCTATTGCATTAGGTATTAGTGTGGGAGGATTGTACAAGCTAAATGTCAAAAGCACACCACATTAGGCATTGACATCATCTGCCATGACTATAGTGGACTTATGGCATCATAGGTTAGACCATATTAACTTCAATGATATGCTGCTATTACATAAAAGAGGTATGGTCAAAGGTATTCCTATTTTAAAGCCTGTCCATATTGATTGTGATGCATGTGCACTTGGAAAGATGAATATAGATGAATTTATTGTGAATGTTGGTAGAAGGAGGAGAGATATACTTGAGTTGTTACACACAGATTTATGCGGGCCCATGCAAACAAGGTCATTAGGTGGTGCATACTATGTTTTATTGTTTATTGATGACTGTACTAGATTTACTTGGGTGTATTTCCTTAGGAAGAAGAGCCACACTTTTTAATACTTCAAAGAGTTTAGAAGTATGGTTGAAAAGCATACAGGTAAATGCATCAGGATTCTTCGCTCGGATAAAGGGGGAGAGTACAAGAAATATTGTGTCCTCAAATACTGCAAAGATCATGGGATACAACAATAGTTTATAGTACCCCACACTCCTCAATAGAACGAGGTTGCAAAGAGTAAGAACAAAACCCTTGTGGAGTGTGCTCGTAGTATGTTAAAATGTAAGAATATTTCTAATGGGTTTTGGGCTAAAGAAATTACTACTACAGTGTATCTAAAGAATAGGAGTCCAACAAGAAGTTTAGTTTCAAAACTCCTTTTGAATATTTATTTGGCTATAAGCCCGTAGTTAAGCATTTGAGAGTTTTTGGTTCTAAAGCCTTTTCTCATATCCCAAAGGAAGATAGAAAGAAGCTAGATTCAAAGGCCATAAAATGTATTTTTGTTGGTTATTGTACATAATTTAAGGCTTACAAACTGTTTAATCCATCTACTCATAAAGTTTTTGCAAGAAGATATGTAGTGTTTCATGAGCAGGTTAATGATGGAAGCCATGAGAGTGCTAATGAAGAATGGCATGTGCCCTTTTTGGTAGAAGAAGGAAGTGATGAATTAGGTGACAACAATGAGTAGCATAGCAATAGCAGGAAGGGGAAGAAGATGATGTAGTTGTCAAGCCAAGTCCACAAAAGGATGATCAGACAAGGTTTGAAGCTACCCCACCACTCAAGAGATTAGGTAGGAATGATTAGTTGCCAGCAAGATATAGGGAAAATGATTTTATAACTAGTATGATGAATGTTGTTGAACCCTCTAGTTATAAAGAATTCAGTCAATATAGTGAATGGAGGGATTCTATGGAAGAGGAATATAAGTCAATCCTCAAAAACAAAACTTGGGATTTAGTTAAACTACCTGAAGGCAAACAACCCATAGGATGCAAATGGTTGTATAAGCCTAAATTTGAAGAAGATGGGAGCATAGATAAATATAAAGCTAGGCTGGTTGCAAAGGGGTATTCACGGCAGGAAGGCATAGATTATGATGAAACATTTTCCCCTGTAGCTAAACTAAACACAATCAGAATGATAATTTCTTTAGCTACCAAACACCATTGGATGATTCACCCGCTAGATGTAAAATCCTCTTTTTTAATGGGGACTTAAAAGAAGAAGTCTACTTAGTGCAACCTGAGGGGTTTGTTAAACAGGGTGAAGAACATTTAGTTTGCAGGTTTAAGAAAGCATTGTATGGACTAAAATAGGCACCCAGGTCATGGTATGACAAAATTGATTCATTTTTCCTGCAACATGGTAATAAAAGAAGTTAAAATGACCCTAATCTTTATATCATGTTTGATAAAGAGGGGAGGATTGTTTTGATTTATTTATATGTAGATGATCTAATCATTATAGGGAATGCTAATAATCTCATTAAAGAAATCAAGGAGTAGATGTCACAAGTCTTTGAGATGAAAGACCTTGGAGAGCCACATTACTGTTTGGGTTTGGAAGTCTCGAGAGATTTGGGACAAAGTTTTCTATCACAGAGTAAGCATGTCAAGAGCTTCCTGGAAAAGTTTTGAATGGATCAGTGAAAATTTGCGGCAGTACCTTTACATTAGAATATAAAACTTCAGAATGATGATAGATCTAAAGAGGAAGATGCAACTTTGTATAGACAATTGGTTGAGAGCCTAATCTACTTGACTACAACTAGGCCAAATTTGGCTTATGCAGTGAGTGAATTGAGCCAATTTATGTCAAATCCCCTTGAGAGCCATTGGGTTTTTAAGGTATCTCGAAGGAACCTTAGATTTTGGTATTGTTTACACTGATTCATGTGATGTTAAATTGATAGTTTTTTTCAGAGTTTCATCAGGTTGGAAATGTAGATAATAGACGATCCATAACAGGTTATGCATTTAGCATTAGATCCAGGGTCATTACATGGAGCAGAAAAAACATAGCACAATATCCTTGTCTTCTGCGGAAGCTGAATATCAAGCTATGTGTGCAGCAATATGTGAAGCAGTTTGGTTGAGGAGACTTCTCCTTGATGCAGGAGAAGAACAAAAGGTTGCAATAGTGATCAATTGCGACAACTAGAGCTCCGTCAAACTTGCAAATAATCCAGTATTTCATGCGAACACAAAGCATATCGATACACATTTTCATTTTCTCAGGGAGAAAGTTCAATCAAAAGAAATCCATATTGAGTATTGTAATAGTTGTGACAATGCTGCTGATATTTTTACCAAACCTCTTGGTAGAATCAAGTTTGAATTGTTTAGGGAAGTGTTAGGCCTATGTGTGAATCCGTTTCTCCATTAAGGGGGAGTGTTGAGATTAATGATGAAATGTATTAATGGAGTGACAATTCAACTGAACCTTAGAATATGAGTTTGTTCCTGATTTATAGGGTGTTGTTTCAACTTCCCTAATTGTGTGTACATGATATATTTCTCATGAAATGATTGTAATGGTAGAACGTGTTCTATAGAGGCAGTATCCAAGTGGTGTTCCACACCTGTGAGCTGCCCAGGTTCAATTCAATTAATTTGATTCTTCTATTTTTAAAAATATATAGGATATATATTTGATTTATTAATTTCACATGTCTATTTTTTTAGACAATGTTAATCTAATTAAATATAAAATTTGATTCTTTAAATAATTAAATAATAATTTTATATATAGTTAAAATATTTTTTAACTAATTTATTTATATGATTAAGATAATATGATTAATTTAGACTAGATATATCATGAGGATAAGTTGCGAGCTAATATATTTATGATTGGGTAGACGGTCCTAACTTCATTTGGAGTCATTAGCAATGGGCTAGCTTAGAATGTTGGCAGAGGAGACAAGGGTGCATTGGCCTCGACCCTTGACTAGGTAGTGGATAAACCCACTACCTAGGTAGTGGATAAAGCCACTACCTTCCCCTCGTATTAATTGAACACTTGCAATATCATGACATTTCCAAGCTTTTCCATATCGCAAACCTGGCCACCATCCCTATTTGGAGTCAATGTTGACTTTCTATTGGGCATCTCAATTTGAGCAAGGAATACTGAGAGGCACAGAACATGTAGATTAATGCTCTTACTACATGCCATATTAGACTCGCTGATAGGGATGATGAGATGGTTTTGATTTTATCCTCCTTTACTCCCCAAAACTAATATATATCTCGATTATGGCACTTAGAGATGGTGCAATCACCAAATGATCTATTGTTGTGCTCACAAGCAACTCATACTAATGCTACTACTAATGGCTGGAAGCCGACCACTGCTACTTGGTATGGAGATGTATATGGAGCTTGGAGTGAAGGTAATTGTAATGAGTTTTATGTTACTGAATGAAATTGAATGTAAAAAAAGTTAGATAATTAAATTTTGAATTCATATATAATTAGAATATTCTCTTAACTCATTTATTAATATCATTGAGATAACTTGTAAAATTTGGGTATATCTAATGAAATATAAAATATGTTTTTAATAATTAATTAATGGCTATATATTATTTTTTTCCTTTCTATGATTAAGAGAATATGTCTAATTTTTTAGATATTAAATCTCATTAAATATAATTTTTTATTTTTTTAAATAATTACTTAATAATTTTATATATAGTTAAAATATTCTCTTCACCGGAACAACTGAACCGCAGCGTGACCTAGCTCCCGCGCCGCCCCCGTGCTGGTGCTGCGATCGCCCTTGCTGCTGCGGCCCTCCTGGCAGCCATGCCTAGCGATGGGGAGGCGGATCCCCCCCCTCTCCCTCCTAAAGTCATTGAATTTCAGAAAATAATTGACGCATGCAGCAGACGCCCTCCATCTGCTCAACAACAGAAATTTGTCAAGAAAAAATATTGCATCCCCACGGTGGCCCTACCTGAGGAAGAAACCTGTCACTCGACACTGAATCTAGCCGATAGAGGGCTCATTTGGTAGTTCTCCGGCCTCTGGCCATCGCCCAAATCTGTAGAAGACTGGATCAAGAGAAACTAGACCCCTCTGATCAAGGAAGGGATCAAATCTTATTTTGTAGGTAAAGGTTTCTTTGTATTTGTCTTTGAATCAGCAGAAGACTGGAGCCTCATCTTCAGGAACGAGACATATTTCATGGGGCCACAGGGATTATATTTAAATAAATGGTCTCTAGATTTCGACCCGACCTAGGATGTTCCTTCTGCAGTTCCAGTGTGGGTGCGGCTCCCCCATCTCCCCCTGCATTGCTGGAGTCAGAAATCTCTCCAAATCATCAGCAACTCCCTTGGTAAATACATTGATCAGGCCGTAAGGAAAGATCAATACTCCTGCGCCCGAATATGCATGGAAGTAGATCTGGAAGAAGGATTACCCGAAGCAATAGAACTCACAGTGGCAGGATGGTTCCATATTCAAGAGCTGGATTACGAGCAGATCCCCTTTAAATGCAGACACTGCCATGGCTATGGACATTTCGCAAAACACTGTAAGAAAAAAACGGAAGAGCGGAGCCACACCCCCAAGGGAGATCAATGGACCTCAGTCCAGAAAATGGGCCATGCAAAAGCATCAGGGAAAGGAGCCACACAGGGAAATAATCAAGGAAAACCCAACAAAGAAAATGAAGCCCACCAGAAACTGGACGAGACCCCAATCTCCGAAGAAGCCTCTCCATCAGAACCCCTAGTTACGGATCTGACCATTCCAACATAGGTCGAAGAACCACAGACAAATAAAGAGCGAGGCGGAGAAGTATCGCTTGGTTCTCCTCAGGGCAGCCCCTCCATGCCTTCGTATGCAGATAAAACAAAGAAGAAAAAAGTGCCAGAACCTTCAGAATCCTTAGAGGAAGAGACCTATGAGAGACCCTCGAAGAAAGCAGGTAGGAAGACCCACAAAGCAGCCAGGGAGGAGGAGGCAGAGCGACTCAAAATGCAAGGTAGCCAGTCCACAATAGAGATGACTATAGGAAGAAATACTAGAGGAAGATCCACCAAGGGAGGAATCCCAAATCCCTCGCCAGGTAAATAATGCGTATAGTCTCTTGGAACTGCAGAGGCCTGGGGACCCAACCAAAAATTGAAGCTGTCAAAGATCTGATGAAAATAGAACCCTCAGACATCCTCTTGCTCCAAGAGACCAAAATCGAAGGGAAAGCCCTTAAGGATATCAGCAAATCTAAATGGAAGAAGAACGAAGGCATAGTAGTCAACTCAAGGGGAACCTCGGGAGGCGTTGCTACTCTCTGGTCAGAAGATCAGTTCCACCTGTTAAACTCCCATGAGACCCAACATTGGATCTTCACGGAGCTCAAGCATATTGAAAGTAAGTTAACTATAGCCTTATTCAATCTATATGTTCCTGTTATTTATGCAGAAAAAAGAGACTGCTGGAATGCTCTCTCGGCCTTCTTAGATCACCACTCTCTAAATAACATCGTCCTGGGAGGATATCTTAACTTAGTCATGAACCCAAAGGAAAAAAGGGGGGGAAACAACAACATAGATCAGCTGCTGCCTTTGGTAGAGGAAATAATGCAGCAGAGGGATCTTCTAGACTTTGCCCCAGTGAGAGGCAAATATACTTGGACCAATAACAGAACTAGGCCTAATCACATCGTTGCCCGGCTGGACAGATTTCTAATTCAAAGCTCCCTGCTGATGGAAAATCTCCTCATATCAACAAAAATTCTCCCCAAGCTCTCCTCGGATCACAAGCCAATTCAACTCCTTTTGGCCCCCGAAGAAGATCTTGGTCCTATTCCCTTTAAATTCAGTCCACTTTGGATCGAAAAAGCAGGATTCATGGATACTATCCAATCAGCTTGGGATATCCCCATCAACGGATCCCCAAGCTTTGTGTGGGAGCAAAAATTAAAAGCTACCAAAAAAGCCTTAAAGGAGTGGATAAGGAAGCTCCACAACCCCTCCACCCAGCAGAGAAAAGTCGATGTTCAGCAGTTGGAAACCTTGCAAACTGATATGGAAGGGCTTCACATCACCCCAGAAATTTTAAACAAAGAAGCAGCCTATCAAAGAAACATCCATCAATCTTTCAGAAGGGAAGAAGAGCACTGGAGACTTAAATCTCGCAGCCTTTGGTTAAAGGCAGGAGACCGAAACACCTCCTTTTTCCACCGACAGTACAAAGCCCGCCTATCTTGGAATCACATCACTGGGATAAAAAATGATGAAGGGCAGATCTGCAATAAATTTGACCAAATAAAAATTGCAGCTGAAAATCATTTTAAAGATATATACGGCACAAGGCATGAAGGCAGCAAAGAAGACATTGAAGATCTCCTCTCTCATATTCCTCACCTCATCACCCATGAGGACAATCAAGCTTTGCTAAAACCCTTATCTGAAGAAGAAATCATCAAGGTTATCTGGGCAATGGAATCAGATAAGGCCCCTGGGCCAGACAGATTCACAATACACTTCTACAAAGTCTGCTGGGACATCATCAAAATAGACTTGCTGAAAATGATACAAGGTTTCTTTGGAAAATCCAAGATTGGGGGAGGCATCAACTCCACCTTCCTTGCTCTAATTCCAAAATAGGCCAATCCGGAAACTTTCGGCAGGTTTAGGCCCATCTCTCTATGCAATGCCTCCTATAAAATATTGTCTATAATTATGGCAAATAGAATCAACCCATTCTTGACAAACTAATATCCAATGCCCAAGGGGGGTTTGTCAAAGGCAGACACATCTTGGACAACATCATCCAAGTGCAGGAAGCTATCCACTCCAGCAAACAGAGGAAAGAGAAGGGGATGCTGATCAAGCTTGACATGGCTAACGCATTTGACAGAGTCAACCATTCTTTTCTTCTCCAAGTCCTCCGATCCTTCAGCTTCCCTCAGTTTATCAATCTCATCAAATCTTGTATCTCAAACCCCTGGATAGCCCCCATGGTCAACGGTCGCCCAACATCCTTCTTCCAAGCTCATCGTGGATTAAGGCAAGGCTGTCCTCTCTCACCTTTCTTGTACATTCTCATGGCTGATTCTCTTAGCAGGAAGCTGGCTGCGGAAATGAACTCTGGTGATCTCCCAGGAATCCGAACTGCAAATGCTCTAAAGCCAATAAATCATGCTCTCTTTGCAGATGACTCCCAAATTTGTATGCTGGGAAATTTGGCTTGCCCGGAATGACTTAATCTTCAACAATTCCTCTCACTCTCCTGCTAAATCCGCCTCAATTGCTAAAGCTCTTCTTATCGAATCTGTCCTCCTCCATTCCCAAATCTCTGACTCCTCCCTTCTCCCCTTTGAAAAGGCTTGGCTGAACCTCCACAACCCTCATCCCATTAGAAAAGCCCGTTCTCTTCCCCTTCCCCTCCCCTCTCCATCTTGGAAAATCAGAGAACCTGAAGCTACCTTTCAAACCTGGTGGAAGACCTAAAACACAACTTCAATCTTCTTCGACGGTGCCTCCAAAGGAAATTCGGGGGCTGCAGGAGCTGGAGGAGTCATATACTTCTCAGACAACCCCTGGAAAGTCCATTTTTGCTGGGGGCTCGACATTTGCACAAACAATCAGGAAGAGCTCCTTGCTCTCACAAAAGCCTGCCAAATAGTTCGGGATAAAGGCATCAAATAATGCCAAGCATTCGGAGACTCTGAAATTCTCATTAAGAAGATCAACTCGGATGACCAGTTCAACAATGCTATTCTCAACAAGTCTCTGAAAAGATTAAAGCTAATCCTGCAAGATTTCACCTCCTTCAAAATATACCATATCCTTAGAAGTTTGAATAGGGAGGCAGACGAAATGGTAAACAAAGGCTGTCTCTTAGCACCGGGAACTCTCAACAACAATGGCAACAATGCTAATTCATATTGCATTCCTTAACTCAAGGGAAGAACAGAACAAGAAGCAGGAAGCATGGATCACAACATATTGAACATTCTCAAGAGGATTATGACTGACAATTTCGGCACATCAACTGTGACAGGGTATAGCATGATGTGCACAGGTAAATCTGGGGACCTTTCTCCATCTTAAAATCAATCATACTGTGTAGTAGCTGCTAGATAAAGATGGTAGCCTGCAATTGCTTCGTTAAGGAGATCTGAACAGAGGAGCCACTCATTGTTACTGCCAAGTCTTTCTACCTCCGATACTAAAGGCGGCATATGCACTTTACCATGGCACTCATATGGACATTGCTGGTAACCACTCTGTCGATGACTCTGCATACAGATTGGGCTCGGATGGAGGACTTCTTATAAGGATACTGCTGGTCAGTTCTTTACCGACGCTTCTGCACTCAGATTGGGTTCGGATGGAGGGCTCCAGCTTCGACAACAACTGATGGTAACAGCCTGACACTGAAAACAATAGCCTACAGTGGATAGTAACTCATCACGCGCCAGAACCTCCAGTGGTTTTCAGCTAAAGTCACTGCAAACCTTGTCATCATGTCGGAAAATGAGCAGAGTTCTGAGAGGTAGTCCAGGCATTCCAGATTTCTCAGGCTTGTGGAATCTTCTTAATGGTAGAAAAGATGTAAGGAAAAGCTATGTAAAAATGGTTGATTAGGCTTAGGCCCAACCAGACTTCATTAATAAATTATATCCGTTACAGTTAAAAAAAAATATTCTCTTCACTAATTTTTTTATACGATTAAGATAATATGTTTAACCATTGATGATATAATATATAGGATATATGGTTGACTTATTTATGTGATTAAGATGATATTTCTATTTTTGTAGCTGTTAAATCTAATTAAATATAAAATTTGATTTTTTAAATAAATAATTAATAATTTTATATATAATTAAAATATTTTTTTAACAAATTTATTTATATGATTAAGATAATATGTTTAATTTAGACTAGAGCCATCGTGAGGATAAATTACGAGCTAATATATCCATGATTGTGTGGACTGTCCTAAATTCATTTGGAGTCATCAACAGTGGGCCGACTTGGAAAGTTGGTAGAGGAATCAAGGTCTGCATTAACCTCGACCCTTGGCTAGGCAGTGGATAAATCCACTTCCTTCCCCTCGTATTAACTGAACACTTGCAAGATCATGGCATTTCCAAGCTTTTCCATATCGCAAACCAAGCCACCACCTCTATTTGGAGTCAAGGTTGGCTTTATGTTGGGCATCTCAATTTGAATGAGGAATACTGAGAGGCATGGACCACAAAGATTAATTCTCTTACAACGGGCCATATTCCACTCAGTCATATAGATGATGAGCTGGTTTGGAGTCTATCCTTCTTTACTCCACAAAGCTAGGATATATCTCGATTATGGCACTTAGAGATGGTGCAATCATCAAATGGTGGTTGATGATAGTTTGGAAGGAAATTTTCCAGCAAAATATAAGCTTTTCATGTTGTTTTTGATGGAAAACAAGGTGCCAACTTGGGATTTTCTTTAAGAAATATATATGGCAGGGCGTGATTAGTGCTCCCTATGTAAGAATGATGAAGAATCAACTAAGCATATTTTCATGACTTGCCCTTTTTTAAGAAGTTTTGTCTTACATGCAAGTAGGAAGTAGGTAACATAGGGGAATGGTTTAGGGAGAATTTGGAGTGGGATTGGAAAATTGGCTCTCCAATCTAGCCCATCGAGCATTCAGATCTTTCCTGCTGATCCTATGTTAGGGAGTATGGCTAGGTCATAACAGAGACTTATTCCAAAAAAAAATTCAATTCACTAACACTCAACAACTAAAGATATGGATATTTTAACGCATTTCCCTCAAGAAAAAGGAATTTCCCATACTAGAATTGTTATTGTAGAAAATATAGATCATTCTTCCCCATGGGATTTTTTGATGGTGCATCAAACAATTCTAGGAAGAACACCAGTGGGGGATTATCTTCTTCATCTCAATTTCTCATTGCTTCAGAGTTAAAATGGGGTTGGAACCATGTTTAAACAACAAGGCTAAACTATTAGCATGCAATAATTTACTTCTTATCGCATGAGCTAAAGGCTGCACTCACATCCATGTTATTGGGGACTCAGTGTTGATCATCAATTGGTTAAATGATATCCAACATTGTTGAAACATTTATCTCATTCCCATTTTTTAAGAAACTATGAGGATGATTAAATTAATTATCTTTTGAACTTGTTCTCACATCTAGAGGGAAATAAATTAGGATGCTGATTGCCTCTCCATCAAAGGTCTGTTGATGGTAGCAGGGCCCCAAGTGATCATAGAAAAACATGACAACATCATCACCACTATTTTTTCTCATAGTACCATCTAGGATCTCCTCATAGGATTTGTATAAATTAGTCCAAAGTTTTTGTTTATATCTATTTTGTTTGGAAGTCTTTATTGATGATCACAAGACTCTGATAGTTCTTATTATACATGCATACTTTTCCATTTCACTCCTATTTATGAGAATGTACTCACTAAATATTAATTTTTTGTTTTTTCTCTTGTTTAGGGGGATCACCGATCCCATCATATCTATCTTTCTCCTCATGTATGCACTTTAAATGTGCAACTGCAAAATGTAATTTTGTCATTACCTTAATGAATGAAATTACACGTTTTTCCTTAGGGAAAAATATGTTTAATCAATTATTTATATGATTAGGATAACATATTTAATCTAATATTATAATACCATATATATATTTAGCTACTTTTTTTTTGTTTTGTAAATTGAGGCTTTTATATTACTTATCAAAACAAAGATACATATATTTTCTAGACATCTCTTTTTGGAGTATGTTTTTCTTTTCCATACATCTACATGTGAAGTTTAGTCTCAAAAACCATCATGTAAGCACCAATACGAAAATAACTAGAATAACTATGCAACCATAACAATGACAGGATAAACTCCCTATGATCCATTACATTACCAACCAATAGAGGAGACATAGAATACTCGAATAACCTCATAATCGAGACTTCACTATTATAAACATAGAATGCACAAGATGACAAAATACACAAAGAGATGTCATACATTACGCTACCCCCAAACACATAATTGTCCAAACAGACCTACGAACATGCCATATTTGGCATCAAAATTAACTAATCACAAAATAATTGGCACCATGAAACCAAACACAAATACATATGCCGGGGTGAGCCATAATATCAACAAATTAAAAAAACTTCAAGATAAGAATGCACCTATGTCAAGACGGGTTAGAAACAAAGGCATAAGTCAATACCTTCCAAATAAGTACTACCTAGAGCACATGTCAAAGACTGAAGAAAAAACTACCACATTGAAAGCCATCCTGTTTGGTCACTAATCATTGTACACAGAGGACATGTTTGCAGGGACCCTTTCACTAGAACTCATAGGGTCAAACAAGTCAGCACTATTTGATTCACAAGTAATACAGCCTTCCACATCTGCCAGGAAGGAATCAATCCTATATAAGCATAGAAATTGGTTCCTAAGCATCCTTTTGATGTATTCCAAGGAGGTGAAGACATTATACCCCTCTACTTCGTTGTCTTTTAAGACTAGAACCAAGAATATCTTCATTTTCCAATGCAAAGCCAACAAATTCAAGTATTGATTCTTCTTGCCCCTAGTGTGACCATGATTAGGAATGTATGTTGACATATGTTCCATGATATTAGAGTTCAAATGGGATTTTTTTTTTTAATCCCTACTTGAGTCTCCATATTTCTAATTTCTTTCCTAGTCTCTAATGGAACCACATTGAAATAGGTGGCAACTGAGTCATGGGACAAGAGATGCACCCCTTTCTAATGGTGAGAAGCACTGCCACATCCTCCCCAAAGTCATCTCATTATCTATCTCAATAGCATGGATAAAACCTCGAGGTAACACCTTGGAAAGCTACTTTGAATTCCTCTCCCTGCTAAATAAAAATAAAATAAACCAAGCCCAACAACAACAAGACCAGGATACTGCCCTAAAATATCATCTCCATAGCTTAGAACATAAGATTTTGACTCTACATAAACCCTATCAAGAGAAATAGAAGGCTCAAGGACCTTTATATAGAAGTCAAACCCCGATACCATTAATCACAAAGAGTGACCTGAAAATAAATGGCAACCACAAACACTAATTCTGTGAAAGCGAAACCTAAATAGTAACACTTGGGGCCATTCTATCCTTGCCACAAACTTGGCATACAAACACTCTAAAACTTCAAACCGAACAATAAATTTCTGCCCATATTTTGACCAAAAATCGTGAATTAGTAATAGTAGACACGTGCAAAGAAACAAGCAATCCTGAATCTAAAACACAACCCGAGACTGATAATCTAGACCCAAAGACCAAGAATTTGAAGCCTCAAAACCAAACTCAACATTTTTGAGTAACCAAAAGACCAAGAAAACTAGTCATAAAAGGATACAAAGTGAGAAATCACAAAGGAAGCAACACTTGAGAAAGATGCCAACCCAATGACCTTCAAAGCACCTAGTAGTGAAATCCAAACCCTAGAGCTCGTTATTAAACTTTTCCAATGCTTCTACCACCTTCGCATTCCATCACCTTCACCCCTCAATGCCATAATTATAGGACTATAACTCAATTTTAGGGTCTTTTGTAGCTAAAACAAGAAAACAAATGCAACAGAAGGCCAAGGACCATCCCTCGCCTCTAGATGATCCTTACATAATGGAAAAAAATCCCTCCATAAGATTTCAATAAATAGCGAATGCTAACTACGAGCCTTGAATTCTGTTGCATATGAAATAAAGCAATGTCCTCAAATCCTTAATTTCCCATCATGTCTAAGGAGTTGGCAAGCACTACCCGAAAGGCCTTGCCTCCCCCTCATTAACACCCCCATTTGGGGGAATTTTTAACTAATTTATTAGTATGGTTAAGATAATATGTATGTATGTATATATGTCTCTCTCTCTCTCTCTCTCTCTCTCTCTCTCTCTCTCTCTCTCTGTATATATATAGATATATATATATATATATATATATATATATATATATATATATATATATATATATATATATATATATATATATATATATCATTTCCAAAGGAGGACGCTGCTTCTAGGGGAATAAAGTGCCAATCAAGAAGTTTTGGAAACCGTGGTCATAGATCACAAAATTCTTAAGCAAAAGGAATTTCTATGATGATCGATGTGTGAATCTTTTTAAAGCCTTGTGATTGTTGACTATATAAGATCATTTAGATCAAAAAATCATGTTGCCTCTATAGAATATGCACAGTAGAAGTGTTTCTCATATATCTAATAGAACCTTTCTATCTCTTCCAATTTTTAAAAGTTTTGAAGGTACATGAAAGAAAATTAAGTTGGCAGTTTTTTTATTTTCACATTGGAAAATGCAGTTTCATCAGATTTTAGTAGAAAATATTTTGTTTATTATTACTAATCTATCAATACTATTGTTTGTTAAATAAATTGAAAAATCTATGATGAAGTGAGATTGTATTCTCAAAGTTAGAGTTAAATTTTCAATTTCCACTTTAATGATCTAGGGGAGATTAGAGAGGCATCATTGAAGGTATGAAACATGTATGTGTAGATGACTGTTCAGGGCAAATTTTAGATTTACAGGTTTGGTATCATATGCTTACAATGAAAGCTTGAAGCATTTAATGTGTTAATGGTGTCCAATAATGTTGGGAAAGTTAGATCATAGTAAAGGAAAATATCTTTTGAAGAAATATGTGACAATTTGTTGAATTTTGCAACATGTAAAGTTTAGTCTATATCATAAATTTTTGTTATAGATTAGTGCATACCGACCAGTAGACACCCATAGGCATCAATAATAAGAACCAAAACATGACCTCATCTCACATTCCCAATATTTAAAAAGAAAAAACATAAAAATTGAGTAAATTATAACTTTATTTTAAATTATTATTATTAATTATAAAAAAAAATAGTGTGGAAAGGTGTGTATGTTGAAATAGGTGGATAATAGGGATTTAATATTCATGTAATTATGCCAAGAGACCCTTTATATCCCAATATGAGGGTGATTTTGTAGCGTTGTAAATGTTTGTAAACATTTGACATACATATAAAAAATATTAGTTATTAATGTAATGTTAGCTTCATATCTTTTAATCAATATTCAAATTTAAAAATATATAATTGTGAAAACGAAAAATGAAAAATGTAACTTGATGAGAAGAAATTGGTGTGTCTATAATGTAAATTTAACATACTATTTCTACTTTAATAGGTTATATATATATATATAATTTTTGGTATAGTAATCAATAATATTGATTATTATTATTACAATATATTATAATATTAATCATATACATTATCAACATTGTTATAATATACCTTACATATATTATTAATTGCACATAGTGACAATTCTTGATCATATGGATGGAGGGTGGAGAGAGGGAAAAAGAGAGAGAGAGATAGACACCCACACATAGAGAGAGAGAGAGAGAGAGAGAGAGAGAGAGAGAGAGAGAGAGGAGGGGATAGAGAGAAGGAGTGAGGGATGGAGATAAAGATGGAGTTGGAGGGGAAGAGAGTAGAAGAGAAGAAAAAAGACATAGAGAAATAGAGGTGGAGAGAAGGGGAGGGACAAGGGAGAGATGGAGAAATAGTAAGGGAGAGAGGAGAGAAGGAGAGCAGAGATAGATAAGGAGAAGGGAGAGTGAGGGAGAGAAGGGGAAGGGAGAGAGAGGGAGACACATATGGAGGGGGGAGAGAGAGGGTGAGAGGGAGGGAGATAGTGGAAAAGTTAGAGAAACAAAGAGATATGTAGAGGGAAGTGGAAGAGAAAGGGAGAGAGGGACTGAGAGAGATAAGAAGATGAGGGGGAGAGAGATGGAGTTGGATGAGGAGAGAGAGGGAGGGAATAAGAAATACTTAGAGAGAAAAAGGTTGATAGAGAAAGAGACAGAGTGACAAGGGAGAGATAGAGACATAGTGAGGGAGAGAGGATAGAAGGAGAGAAGAGAGGTAGAAGGAGAGATGGAGGGAAGTGAAGGAGAGAGAGAGAGAGAGAGAGAGAGAGAGAGAGAGAGAGAGAGAGAGAGAGAGAGGGAGAGAGAGAGAGTAGGGGGGAGATAGAGGGAGAGGAGGAGGGAGGGAGAGAGAGATAGATGATAGATATGGAGAGAGAGTGTGTATGTTTGTGGGGTGATATAGAGAGACAAATAATAAGATATAGAGGGAGATAAAGGTATAGATGGAGGGGGGGAGAGAGGGAAGAAGAGAGAGATATAAATAAGGAGGGTAGGAGAGATAGATAGATATGGAGAGAGAGAGTGTGTAAGTTTGGAGGGTGAGATAGAGAGACAAAGAAAGAGATATGGAGGGAGATATAGATATATATGACTAAGAGAGAGAGAGAGAGAGAGAGAGAGAGAGAGAGAGAGAGAGAGAGATGGGGTAGACAATGAGGGGGAGAGAGATAATGGGAGAGGGAGCGAGGGAGAGGGAAGAAGAAAGACACACACACAATTATAGATATTATATATTATTATATAATATTGAACATTATTAACAATAGAGAAAAGATGAAGTAATGATTTTACAAAAGGTAAAATAATTTGGATCTAGAAACCCATCAATATTTTGGTTTTCACTAAAATAGATGCATTGATTTTAGTGTAGATGTTGATTCCCAATCCTATATGATTGCTTTCACTAAACACATTGATTTCAATTTAGTTGTTGATTTCTAACCCTATTTGATTACTTGCACTAGATGCATTGATTTCAATGTAGATGTTGATTATTAACCCTATTTGAATTCTTGCACTAGATGCAATGATTTCAGTATAGATATTGATTTTTAGTCCTTTTCTATTACTTTCACTAGATACATTGGTTTAAATGTAAATGTTTATTTCTAATCCTATTTAGATGCATTGATTTTAATGTAGATATTGATTTTTGATTTGATGTAAGTATATGTATGATGTACATTAATTTCAAAATATTTAGATTAATAGTGTGAATTGATTTTAATGTACACACAAATAAATTATTAACGACATGGATTTATTTTGTCCATTATAATAATTCAATCATAAATAAAATACTTGAATTTTTATCTTAAGTAAATTTTTTTCTTACCTAAAATGTTTGCTTCTTGAGACTGTGAACTATTTGTAATTGAATATATTCTTATTGTTCCCATTTTCCATCATTCAACATTGTTGGCAATTTTTCATTCAAACAAGGAATAGAAAATAACTACCATTGAAAATTACTTAGGGTTTAACAATTCATAAGTCACAATGATTGAATTTGGAGAAAGCTACTATTAATATTAGAGAGAAAGAGAGACAAGGTATGGCATTTACTACAATAGCTCAAGTTAAATATTTGAATCATCTATGATTTCAATTTCCCTTTTCATATGAATGATATGGAAAGATGGTAAAACTATTTGTAATTGACTACATTCTTATTATTCATATTTTCTATCATTCAAAACCCTTAATTGTCACTTTGCATTCAAATTTTTTATTTCATCATGTTTCAATATTCAAGTTACTAACAATCTCTATCATCTCAAAAAGCCAAGGTAATTAAGAAAATTTAAAATTAAAATGACCACATTAATTTTAAACATGTTTAACATATCTGAAATGATCAGAATGATAAAATGTTTAACAAATTTTGTGTGACCATGCACAACTAAAACCAACCTAGATCCATCTTAACCATAGATCTATCAAGCGTCAAGAGAGATCAAATCTCTCAAGGTGCAAACATTTCCTCAAATTTTCACTCAGAAAAGAGATTTTCACCTTGAGAGATTTGATCTCTCTCGAAACTTGATAGATCCATCATTAAGATAGATTTTGGCTGGTATTATAGAATATTTTCAGTAGTACTTATATATTAAATATTAATATTTATCTCAAAACTAATTATGCCCTTTGTAATCTTATAATTAAAAGGAATAATTAAAAAAATTGTTATATGAAATAAAATAAAGTTATATTTGGTTAATTATTATGATTTGTTTTAATCTTGGTGATGTGAGATGCATCATGAGGTAATTTTTTGATATATGTAGGTGTTTACTAGTCATTTAATTTATATATTTGCATTAATATATGAGTTAAAAATACATATATTTAAAAAACATGTAACACGATTCAAATATTTATCCCCACTTTACCATACAAATTCTTAAGCTTTAAATAGGATTTGTTACAATACCATGGACAAATACCATGGCTTAGCAATATAGTATGCCCAAAAAACTGTAACTCATTTCAAAGTCAAAATATTTTAAATAAATTTTATTTCAATTTAATTTTATAACATATTTTTAATTAAAAAGTAAAAAGGACATAACTTTAAGATAAATCTCAACCCTCTATCCTAACTATTAAATATGTATGATCCACTTATTAGTTATTCAAATAGGCATACCTATTTTGGAATAGGGCTTTTGATATTTTAATTTAATTATCAATCATTATTAGGTGGATGGTAGAGATTTAATATCCATAGAATACTTTAGAATATTATTAGTAGTATATAAAAATAAAACATTGATATTTATCTCCAAAGTAGTTATGCCTTTTTTTCCCTTTTAATTAAATTCATTTATTGAAAAATTTGTCATATGAAATGAGTCATGGTTTTCAGGGCATGTGTTATTGATAAGCCATGATATTGTAACAAACCCTATTTACAAATTAAGGATATTCATGATAAAGAGAGAATAAGTCTTCGTGGTTTGGAATCTTGTTACATGTTTTTAAAAATTTATATATGTTTAACTTATATGTTAATTATTATTATCATCAATAATAATAATAATAATAATAATAATAATAATAATAATAATAATAATAATAATTTAGTTAATTTTTATGGTTTTTAAATTTTAGAAACATGATATGTATGATAAAATGTCATGATGCTTATTATGGATTGATTCCTATAGGTGTTTACCAACCATTTAATTTATATGTTTGTGCTAGTTATAATTAAATTAAATGAATCTCTGAATAGTTTTTTGCTTGGGAAGTTGGGATTATTGGTTGCAATCCCATCCACCCAGGTTCAAGCCTCCGGAGGCATGCTCTAGCATGTATTCATTAGGCTCAGGGAGTAAGCGTCCCCAAGGAGTTTTCACTCCATCCGTGGTCAATACAGGATGTCTTAGCTCTTTCTTGTTGGCATTATGATGCATGTGTTGTACTTGATGGCAACCCTCTCATAGAAGAACATCTCACTTACATATAACTAGATCAATCTACAGATGTGACTAAATGCATGGGATGCAGGACAGCTCAAAGGAATAAGAAGATCAAGTTCTAAGTGTGACAAGTTAGCTTTGCCATCAAGTCCAAAGGGGGAGATTGTTGGCATTATGAGACAAGTGTTGTCCTTGATGGAAAATCACATAGATGACAAATCATAGTGCAGAAGGTCAGCAACAAGGAATTGATGATCAGACTACAAGTATGAAGAGAAAATACATATACGCAGGTTCACTATATACCAAGTAGGGTATACACGCAGGTTCACTATATACCAAGTCGCGTATACGCAGGTTCACTATATACCAAGTAGGGTATACACGCAGGTTCACTATATACCAAGTCGCGTATACGCAGGTTCGCTATATACCAAGTAGGGTATACATGCAGTTTTATGCACGGAAAAGCGCGTACATGTTGGAAAGCTTATTTTTGGGTCCGTGGTATTTAGACCTATGGTTTTGGTCTGTGGTATTGCACCCATAAGTGTTGATCCCATGTATTGGGTCGATGGTATTGTTTTATTATGGTTTTGGTCCGTGGTATTGAGCAAGGCCTAAGACTATAAAAGGAGAGGAAGATCATTAGGCAAATGCATCCGAAAAGTCTTGAATATCTGAGGAAGTATGAGATCCAGTATGCAGGTTATGGGTTGATGATGCATTGCTTGATCTGAGCTAAGGAGGGATCTCACCAGTGGATGGAGAACAAGATCTAAGGATAGATCGGGATCAAATGGTTTGAAATGAACTATCTCTATATGATTGATTATGTTTATTCTAGATCTATATACTGACGCATGTAATGATCTGAACTGGGTATAACTTAAGTTTGAAATCGCTGCAAGTCATGATTGAATATTTATAGATCTGTATGCGGGTTGGCTTTGGTGTAAGCGCGTATGTACACAGGTTGAGTTCATTGTAGTAGCGTATACCTTTTGAGCTATGATATTTGAAGTTACAGGTGGTTCTAGTTGTTGAAGGGTTCTGATGACAGTTTAAAGGTGTTAGTATTCTGCATATCTTGTTTGATTGTGTATTGATGGATGAGAACTAATATTGGATCAGGATCATAATGACTCATATTTATGAGATCTGATGGACTAGATATGGGTGCTAACACATATATTATCCTTGTATATGTTATGATCTGGTTATGTCTAAAGTTAG
The DNA here is from genome assembly GCA_031772625.1 of Pinus tabuliformis. Lineage (NCBI taxonomy): Eukaryota > Viridiplantae > Streptophyta > Pinopsida > Pinales > Pinaceae > Pinus > Pinus tabuliformis. The sequence continues at coordinate 1,354,192,561 of CM062816.1, read as the reverse complement.
GAAGTGCAGCAAAGTTATGAATAAGTGATTAAAGACATATACGCTGGTTCATCTTGATGAAGTTGTGTATACACGCAGGTTCGGCACTTCCAAGTAGCGTATGCACTCTGATGCATGATTTTGATGGTACAGTTGGTTCTGATTGTTATTGCAGAGTTCTGCTCTGTGTTCTGGTGACTGTGTTGTTGACAGGGTTTTAGTGTTTCAGTGATCAGAGATTGATGATGCTAGTATTGATTGTTTTGTGCTTCAATGATAGTTATGGGTCCAGTATGAAAATTTGATGAAACGTGGCCTTTAGATTATAGTGTTGTGCTTAAGGAGTATCCAGTCTGAAAATGTATGAAACGCGGTACCCGGAGGAGAAAATATTGTAGGTCGGCACCTACGTACTAGTATCTTAGCTAGTACAAGAGCAAAGGGGGTTGGAGCTCCCTTCCAGGAGAATCTGGAGAACGAGAGAAGGTTGTAGCCTTCTGCAGGTTGTAACTTGCGTGCTGGTAAAGGACTACACCAGTACATTGTAAAAGAAGTTTCTTAATAAAGGAAGATAGAAACGAATTGCAGCAGGTGGTTTTCACCCACATTGGGTTTCCACCTTATATCATGGTGTTCATGTGTGTTGCTTACGTGTGTTGATATATCTGTTTTACTGCTACTATTGACCGTTAACATGGCTAATAATGTTCTTATGCATCCATTGAAGATCACATAACTGAATCATGAATTTAATGGTTATACGCTAGTTGCAATAGACACAGTCGCGTGTATACGCGGGTATACTTAACTGAAGTAGCATATATGATTCTGAAGTATGAAAATGAAAAAGTTTTATTGATTAGATAATACTGATTCACCCCCCCTCTCAGTATTATTTCCAACATTTCTTAGTCATTGAGTCTTTCCTGTCAAAAAAAATAATTAAATTAAATTCTGGAACCCCTATTCCAAAACATACACTCACTATGTTAGCTCGATTCATTTGGTATTACAATCTAGTACAAAGGAAAATATTTCAATATAGAACATAAATAACATATTTGAGTATTTATGATCATTAATATATTTCATTATCAACTATATATATATATATATATATATATAGATATATATATATATCCAATTTTAAGGTCATGGCTAAGCCAAACACCAAATTGGTGTATGAGACCCCCTTGTTTGTGGGACAAGGGACCCACCTCTGCACAGTGATTTGACTGCTAAGTTTATGGATATATACATACTCTACCCCTTTGGTTTTGAACATGTGACCTCTTAGGAGGAAACACATGTTCTTAGCCATTAGGCCCACTCAAGGTGCATGTGTGTGTGTGTGTGTGTGTGTATGTATGTATGTAGAGAGAGAGAGAGAGAGTAAAATAAAAAAATATTTTAATGTTCACCACAACAAGTGTAATCCATTCAATTGTTAATATAAATCTGTTATGTAGCATATAACAATTATTAATAATAATTAAAAAAATCAATGTTCATAATAAATAAAATAGCTTAATATGTGGGATTAAGTTATCTCTCTCTCTCTCTCTCTCTCTCTCTCTCTCTCCCTATATATATATATATATAACCAATATTAAATGATGTACATAAACATAAACATGCATATATATATATTTTTCCTCATGAATATGTATGTGTGTTAACCATGCATCTTTTAAGCATCGAGAGAGATCAAATCTCTTAAGGTGAAAACCTTTTTTCAAGTTGTGCACTTTGAAAGAGGTTTGCTTCTCAAGATATTTGATCCATGGAATGTATTAACCAAAGTTTGAAATTTGGTTTTATCTATTTTTTTTTATTTCATAGAAGACAAGATGTAGATTTATGATGCTTGCCACATACCCCAAATATACCAAAGACTACTGTGCAAACTCACACTTGATATTTTTTAGTAGTTGGTGCTTCTTTAATGTATCTAACATCTACATCAAATGTGAGAGTTCTCGTCCTAAGTAACACTGCATACCAGTTTATCATCCAGATAAAAAATAACAAATGAATCTATAAAAATCTGCAATATATCATTCACTAAAATTAAAAATGTAGCTGGTGCATTGCACAGGATAAAGTACATGACTAAACGTGTTTACAAAACTTTTCTAGTTTTGAAGGAAATGTTCCAAGTATCTTCTTCTCTGATCCAAATCTGGTGATATTCTGACTTTAAGTCTAGCTTGGTGAATTATTTGTTTTATTGCAACTAATATAGTAGATCATCTATCTTTGGCAGGGGGTACCTATTCTTGAATGTAAATTTATTTAATGGCACATAATAAATACATATCCACCAAGTCTCATCTTTATTTGGCACAATGATAATGGTGACCCACATGGTGGTGTACTTGGTCAAATGAAAACCTATTTAAACAATTGCTACAACCACTTCTTCACCACATTTGCCTTTATAACATATTTGTTGTACATCACAATGTTTGGAAATAGAGTTCACAAATAAATGGATCTTGTGCTCCACTTCCCTCTTGGCTATATCCATTTAGGTTCCTAGAACACACTCCTGTAGACATGTAAAAATGCTTCTAGTTGGTTTTTTTTTTCCTTGGTACATGCCTTGAGAGACGACTTAGCTCTTATGGACTCTTCTAAAGATTTATTCTCTTAAAAATAACAAAACATACTTTTTTTCTAGAACTAATCAATGTTCGGTCTAGTTGGTGCTTCTTCAATGTATCTAGCACCTGCATCAAATGTGAGATATTCTCCTCCCAGGTAGTACTTAATACTGGTTTATCATCCAAACAAACAATAAAATAAAAAATGAATATATAAAAGGGTGTAGTATATCATTCAAAGTCATATGTCCAAAAAAAAGTATGCAAGAAATGATTCAAGTATATTAATACATCAATATGTCTTTTTACACATAAAAATATTATACAATGTTCTATCTTGCACAATGCATTATAACATTGTACATCATCAATTTTTTTTCCTCTTCTTATTACGTCTGAAAAAATTCCTAAGTTTTTCATCTAGTTCTGCATTTTCATCTTCTCGTCGAGGCTATTTTGATGATGATTCTTATTGACTCCTTTAAAGAATTGCACCCATGGTCATAATGTTCTCACAGAGTCGAGGATGCCATGGGGAGCATTTCCTACATAAAATATTAAATTCATATAACCAATTATTGAATATCATTGAAGTCATTTTTTAATAATAAAAAATACCTCTACAATGTAATTATTTACCTAGTGCACTAGATGACACCATTGCAGTGACTGCCTCATGCTCCTCTTCTAGTTGAGGATCCTCCTATATGGCATGCTCTGCCATTGAAACCACAAAATTTGTAAGTTTAAAATCATAAATTAATAAGTAAAAGAAAATAGAAGTACATACTTTATAAGTACAAAATTATTAAGTATATTATTAATATATAACCTTATTACCATCGTGGGCCTCATTTGCCTATGCAATATATTGGGTTTGCACCCACTGTCACGGGGTTCCTCAGGAGCACAAAAATGTTCTTGCTGGTGCACACTATCAGAGGACTACTACTCAGCAATCATGGGATCATTTATATTTGTATTACTCCCTTGCTAATTAAAGAAAAACAACACATTACATTTATGAGTGATATCAAACATGATTATATTTTACAAGTAATGAAAGGTTATTGTGGATTGATTTTTGTTTACCATGTCCTTCATAGTGGATCTTGGGGTTCACCCATGCTTTTCGATTGACTATAGCTTGAAATCCAAACTTGAAACCAATCCAAAGGTCTTCCTGAATGGCTTCAGTTCCAAAATTTTCACCCTGCATTGCGTAAGAGTATTGATTTTTGTTATTGGCTAGTGCAATTACCAGAAAGTTAGAAGGTGATATAACATATAAAATGTTAATATGTTTGGGTACTTACAATCCATGCTTGTAGCTTCAAATAACTGTCCTGGCATAGTTTGTGCTACCCATGTTTGTCAAGCCTTCCCTTGGTTTCCTTTCAAGTGTCAAGGAGCCTATGAAAAGTTTAAAGTATGTTATATACCATAATTTTATTCAAAGTATTGAATTAAAGATGTAATTTATACCTTTCTTCACTAGGTGGTGTTTTCCCTTATTTTTTCATGTGCTTCCACTCTACGTCCTTGATGAGGCCTTTCCATTCCATCTTAGGAATCATGGGACGATGCTCATACCTAGGGTTATCTCCCAAGTTAACCCTATATTGGTCTTGTACATATTTTAAATGTTTTTTAACTAAGGTGGTGACCTTAGTTTTATTTAAGGTACCTACTCCAAATCAATCTTCAAGGTAGTTCATAAGCTATTTTTTAAGGTTGGAATTTTGGCAATTCCAACTTTCGCGTGTGGTAGGCCCAAAAATATTTAACAGCTTGTCATCCATTTTTTTATAAAACAAGTTGTTACCTACATGCAAAAATATATGATCATTAGTTTGAAAATAATAATATAGATGACTTATGTTTGAGATAGACAACATGAAATAGTTAAAAAATAAAAAAATACTAGGAATTTTGGTGTTTTTATTGGAATTCCCTTGTTATTCATAAAAAATGTGCACACAATTTTCCCTACGCTCTTAACACGTGATGCTCCAGGAAATGTACCCATAGTGTCATTAGTACTAAGGTCACTTATCTCACCACTTGAGCTAGAGCACAATTTCATGTTTGGCTCGAGAGGCATGTGCTCATCAGTCACAACTAATGGTGCAGACCCATTGTGACTTATGGGAGTATGACCACTCAAAGGTGGGGAAGAAAATAACGCCCTCATAGATATATGTAGGGTGATAGTGTTAGACAAATGCTAATGTAATGCGTTGGTAGTTCAACAAAACAAACACCAAGTTGAGGATTAGCTATTGATGAGGGTAGAAAAGTTCCTCCAAATAACCCTACATAAGAAAGAAAATTCTTTTTCGATTAGACAATGTAAAAGTTAAAAAACAATATTTCATAATTGAACTTATGGCATAAAAACAAATCACTTTAAAATATGTTTATTACCTTGTACATATTAAAATATTCGTTCAATTCCTTGATCCTAGTTCCAGTCATAGGACTCTGATCCTTTATGAATAAACTCCATAATCTATTTTTTTGTTTTCTTCACATGATTTGTTATTGTAACCTTAATGTTGGGGGATGACCAAAAGTCATCCTCATCAAGAACATCATTGTCATGTGGCTCAGATTACATATTTCAACAAAATTAAAGTTACTATTTCAATTTGTTGGGTCCCTATAATACTAGTGATTACCCCATTACTATTGTAGTTATACCCCTTATTTATATTGTTGTGCCCCTATTACCCCCATATTGTTATTTCTGTGCCCCATAGAATCCCTCTATTGTTATTTTTGTGGCTTTATATTATTATTGTTAGGTCGGCTGGATTATATTGTGACTCCTTAGACTCCTATATATAGAAAGGAGGTTTTGTCATTTGTATCATCCAAGAATTGTTCATTTATGTAATGTAAAGGAGGTTTCCCCCTCGAAGAGGCTGAATTCTAAGGCGTTGATCTTTCTTTTCTATCTTTTCTTGAGCTGGTTTCATAACATTTGGTATCAGAGCTTTGGATTCTAGGGTTTCGCTGCTCCAAACAGGTCATCGTGGCATTTTCGCTATAACTTTTTTTCTGTGACGTTTCAAAAGTCGCAAAAAAAACCCATTTGAGAAGAAATCGCGCTGAACCTTGGGTCCGAATTTCAGAGCTTTTCGTGCGATATTTTCGGAGATATGATCTGAGGAAGTTGGTCTTTTTGCAGACTCCTGAATTACATTCAAAACAGGTGACCTGGGGAAAATCGTCATAACTTTCTTTCTGAGCATCGGATTGAAATTTCGTAAGAAGGTACAGAAAGAGGACGGACTGTAGTTTTCTTGTATATATTTTTCAGAGTCAAAGGTTGAAACAGTGACACGTGGCACTTCATACAAGTTCGCTCTACTGAACTAGTCTATAATCAGGTCACTGTGGGAGATTGTGCATAACTCTTTCTTGGAGAATCCAATTTGGATCAGACTAGTGGCATTGGAAAGAGGACATAGAAGGCTACTACAGGTCACAATTTCAGAACTGGATGATTCGAAATTACAGAGATACATCAGATTCAATATCAGGCTTCTACAAAGTGAAAAAAGGTGTGTAGTTTTTTTTTAATTTTTGCATAAGCTTGGTTTGAAGGAATTCAAAGGGCATAGTAAAGCATTATTATCGGTAACTGATGCCCCGAGGAAAGAAAATGCAAACACCTAGTAAGGAACCTGAAAGCTCTAGCATGACTCATGAAGAAGAGGAAGAAATGCTACATGATATATCAAAATTACAAGAACAAGTGCAACAAATGTCACGCTCACAAAAGCTAACAGATGCTAAGATAAATGGCGTGGAATCTAAGATAAATGGTGTGGAATCTAAGATAAAGGGCATGGAAGCTAAGATGGATGATCTGAAGACAGATTTGAGGACAGATTTGAAGACAGACATGGCAGATTTGAAGACAGATTTGACAAATTGTCTACAAGAAATACTTACTAATGGTGAAAAGGTAGTAAAGGAAACTCATGATGAGAACAAAAGAAATGTTAATCATGATTCCATAGACTCTAATGTTGGATCGAAGACCCACCATATTCCAAAAATCGATATGAGGAAGTTTGATGGCAAGGATCCCGCCACATGGATATTACAGATGGAGCAATTCTTCGATCTCAATAATGTGCAAAACACACAAAAGGTACGTATGGCAACTTTATATTTGGAACCAAATCAGTTTGTATGGTATCAATGGCTTTGCTCTCGTAAACAATTTATCACTTGGGCAATTTTTACGGAAGAATTGATAGCACATTATGAGGATACAAAAAGCAACACTTTTTTTAGCCAATTGATAAGTCTCAAACAAAAGGGTTCAATAATGGAGCACATTGAGGAGTTCCAAAAATTGAACATAAGGGTAAAAGATATTCCAGAGGAGCATAGGATTGATGTGTTCATAGGGTCTTTAAAGGATAATATCCAACATGATGTGCGCCTTTGGGAACCTGATTCATTAGAGAAGGCATTCAGGTTAGCAAGAAAAATGGAAAGCAAAATTATGGCAACTAGGAAGCATACCATTCACAACTATAAAGACGGAAGTGTTGTTGCCCATAGTCTTCCACAACCTACAAGGTTGACACCACAACAATTGGAAGAAAAAAGAGCAAAAGGGCTTTGTTACAATTGTGATAGCAAATACACAAAAGGTCATAAGTGTGCTGAGAAGAAATTATTCTACATAGATTGTGAAGAGGAAGAAGAAAAGGAGCAAGAAAGGTCAAAAGAAGAGGATATATTCCAGGAACAAAGCCTAGATGAAGAACAAATAAATCCGACCATATCTTGTAATGCATTGGCGGGAATTACCACTCCTCAAACCATCAAGATAGAAGGACAAATCAAGAAGAAAAAGGTAATAGTGTTGATTGATTCAGGAAGCACCCACAATTTTATTCATTGTAGGGTAGCAAAAGAATTGAATTGCTTCCTATATCCAGCACCAGAGTGTCAAGTGATGATTGCAAATGGAGGAACAATAAATTGTTCTGGAAAGTGCCATAATATCAAGCTATCCATGGGAGAATATGTATTGACTAGCCCAATGCTTTCCATTCCAATGGGAGGTGCTGATGTTGTACTAGGAGTCCAATGGCTACAATCCTTGGGTACAATAGCTTTTAATTTTCAAGAACTTTTCATGAAATTTTCTGTGGAAGGAAAGGAAGTTGAATTAAGGGGTATTGCAGGGAAACCAGGAAAGATAATCAGCTCTAATGGCATGACAAAGCTTCTAAAAAAGGAGCAAAGAGGTGTAATTGCACAATTATGTTCGCTAGATGTTTCCACATTGGAATCATCTATTTCTCCAGATCTCCAAAAAGTCCTGGACAATCATTCCAAGGTATTTGAGACTCCCAAAGGTCTCCCACCTATGCGTGATCATGATCATGCTATTCATCTGATTCCAGGAAGTGTTCCTCCAAACATCAGGCCGTACAGATATCCATATGTCCAAAAAAGTGAAATTGAACGTATGGTTGCAGAAATGCTAGAGGCTGGTATAATTCAACCGAGTCAAAGTTCTTTCTCAGCTCCAGTAGTATTGGTGCACAAGAAGGATGGATCATGGCGCATGTGTCCAGATTATAGGGAGCTCAACAAGCTCACTATTAAAGATAAGTTCCCCATTCCTGTCATTGATGAATTACTGGATGAATTGCATGGATCAATTTACTTCACCAAGTTGGATCTTCGTTCGGGATATCATCAAATCAGAATGAAGATTGAAGACATTCCGAAAACGGCATTTAGAACTCATGAGGGTCATTATGAATTTTTGGTCATGCCTTTTGGCCTTACCAATGCACCTTCAACATTTCAAGGTTTGATGAATTCAATTTTCAAACCATTCCTTAGAAAATTTGTGTTAGTATTTTTTGATGATATACTAATCTACAGCAAGTCTTGGAAGGATCATGTTGAACATGTTGACAAGGTGCTACAACTATTGGAGGAGAAACAATTATATGCAAAAAGATCCAAATGTTTCTTTGGAGTCCAGGAGGTGGAATATTTGGGTCATATTGTATCTCATGAAGGAGTTAAGGTAGACCCTAGCAAAATTAAAGCCATTAAGGAATGGAAAATCCCCACATCCATAAAGCATCTGCGAGGATTTCTTGGGTTGACAGGGTATTATCGCAAGTTTGTTAAGAATTATGGGAGAATAGCAGCACCTCTAACAACATTATTGAAGAAAGATTCATTTTCATGGACTCCGGAAGCAACAAAGGCCTTTGAACATCTTAAAGAGGCAATGTGCCAAGCACCGGTCTTAGCTACACCGGACTTCACAAAAACCTTTATTGTGGAATGTGATGCTTCAGGAAATGGAATTGGTGCTGTTCTAATGCAAGATGAAAGACCCATTGCTTTTGAAAGTCGTCCAATCAAGGGAAAGTTTTTAAGCAAAGCTATTTATGAGAAGGAAATGTTGGCAATACTCCATGCACTTAAGAAATGGCGACCCTACCTAATGGGAAGACACTTCAAGGTAAAAACGGATCATGATAGCCTTAAATACTTTTTAGAACAAAGATTATCCTCTGAAGAGCAACAAAAGTGGGTCACAAAGATGTTGGGTTATGACTTTGAAATCATCTACAAAAAAGGGAAGCAAAATGTGGTGGCAGATGCACTCTCAAGAAAGGATGAGGATGTGGAAGCATTGTTGTGTGCCATTTCTATTATCCAACCAGATTGGATAAACGAAGCAAAGGAGGAATGGAAGAATGACGAAGAAGTGTGGGCACTTATTCGAAAGCTACAACAAGATTCCAGTACTTCTGATACATTTAGCTGGCAAAATGATTCGTTATGGTACAAAGATCGCTTATACCTCTGTAAGAATTCCCAGCTAAAACAAAAGATTCTTATGGAATTGCACACTTCTCCCTTAGGAGGGCACTCAGGATTTTTAAAAACTTACCACAGGGTTAAGAAGGAATTTTTTTGGGATGGCCTTAAATCAGATATTCAAAAGTTTGTGGCGGAATGTTTGGTTTGCCAACAAAATAAAGTTGAAACAATTAAGACACCGGGTCTATTACAACCTTTATCCATTCCAAGCCAACGTTGGGAGGAGGTTTCAATGGATTTTATCACAGGTTTACCCAAGTCTGAGGGAAAGAGTGTCATCATGGTGGTAGTTGACAGACTTACCAAGTATGCACACTTTTGTGCATTATCACATCCATTTAAAGCCAGTACAGTTTCTACTGCATTTATGGAAACAATTCAAAAGCTACATGGAAACCCAAAGATTATTGTAAGTGACAGAGATCCCATTTTCACTGGAAATTTTTGGACAGAATTATTTTCTTGTCTTGGTACTCAGTTAGCTCATAGCTCATCTTATCATCCTCAATCTGATGGGCAAACTGAGATAGTAAACAAATGTTTGGAAGGATATCTTCGTTGCTTTGTATCTGATAAACAGACACAATGGGTCAAATGGTTGCCTCTGGCTGAATGGTGGTATAACACTTCCTTCCATACAGCAACAAAAATGACCCCATTTATGGCACTTTATGGGTATCAACCACCATCCATCACATCATATTTAAGAGAAAATTCTAAGGTTCAGGCAGTGGAACATCACATCGAACATCAACAACAAGTCCTCCAACTCTTAAAGGATAACCTCGTGTTGGCACAAAATAGAATGAAACAACAGGCAGATCAACATCGCAGTGAAAGAAGTTTTGATGTAGGTGATTGGGTATTCCTACGGCTACAACCATATAAGCAAATGTCCCTAAAGCAAGCTAAGAAGGATAATAAATTATCACCAAAGTATTATGGTCCGTACAAGGTGTTGGAAAAGATTGGTACTATGGCATACAAATTGGAGCTTCCTGCAGCTTCTCGATTGCACCCAGTTTTCCATGTTTCATGTTTAAAGAAGGTTATAGGCGACAAGCTCCCAGTTCAAACAATATTGCCAGAACTTGACGAGGAAGGAAAAATTATATTGGAACCGGAAGCAGTCACAGAAACAAGAACTCGACAGCTACGAAATCGATCAATTTCAGAGTATCTTATCAAGTGGAAGAACTTATCCGCTGAAGATTCCACATGGGAGGATGAGAATTTTATGCAGAAGTATCCAGAACTACTCAAGCGTTGAGGACAACACTTTTTTGAAGGAGAGGGGCATGTTGGGTCCCTATAATACTAGTGATTACCCCATTACTATTGTATTTATACCCCTTATTTATATTGTTGTGCCCCTATTACCCCCATATTGTTATTTCTGTGCCCCATAGAATCCCTCTATTGTTATTTTTGTGGCTTTATATTATTATTGTTAGGTCGGCTGGATTATATTGTGACTCCTTAGACTCCTATATATAGAAAGGAGGTTTTGTCATTTGTATCATCCAAGAATTGTTCATTTATGTAATGTAAAGGAGGTTGCCCCCTCGAAGAGGCTGAATTCTAAGGCGTTGATCTTTCTTTTCTATCTTTTCTTGAGCTGGTTTCATAACACAATTATATAAACAAATAATTAAAATTTCACATCAAATGTATATCGAAATTGTTAGTCATTTACTTTTGGCTTTGCAGGTACTTTTCCACGCAGATTAAGCTACCACATGCTAATATAATTAAAGTTGTGAAATGTTAAAAAAAAATGTTAAAGAATAGATATCAACATAAAAATTTAATTGATGGACATATAAGCACATACAAACATGATGAATAAAGGACTAGTCCTATATCATGCATCTGAGTAGTTATGGCATTTTAAAACCTAGGTTTTTATGGAAAAGGACCTGCATAAATGAGACTATGAGACAAGAAAAAATAACACAAATTTGAGTCAACCTTTGGTAGATGCATCTAGATAGATCTAAAACAAGGAAGTTATGGGCCTTTGGTTTCAATAACTCAAATAAAAAAACCACACAGTGCATTAATAAGACTCACAATAAAAGTAATAGATCAACTATCAAGGTTAGATTGTTCACCCACATGAAATAAATTTTAGATTACGTTAGGGAAGAAAACATTTGGAACATAAGCATGGTTTGGTCCTAAGTAATTATGCTAGAGTTATAGTTTTGTGAATCCATTTCTTTCTTAAAGTAACATAGCATATCAACTTTAGGTTTGTCTCCATGCATACCGAATGGAATAACATCATTTGGATCCATCTCTTTGAACATGGATATGGCTTTCTCCACCTAATATTATGTTTGATGAAACATGATGTGGTATTATACCTCATGCAAAGTAGGGGTTAATGTTTACCTTGGAAAATGAGTAAGGAACCAAATGTGGATCATTATTAAGCTACATATATGTTATGAGAGTAAACTCAAGCTTATTGTAGTGGTAACCAATGCTCTACCAGCTTAGTAGTAAGAGAGAAAAATCAAAATTTGAACAATTATTGTGTGCATAGGGAAGTATTCAATGACTCAATGATAGACATTAAGATGCATCCACAAATAATCACATGTATTAATATTCATGACATATCATCTTTGTAAAACGTTACTTAACATAGTTAAAGCATGCATTGTGTGCTAAGTTAGATAAGATACACCGCCAATGAGTAGTATAACACTCAAATCCTATGTAAAATATGCATGGAACCACTATTTTTGAAGTATCAAACCCTTGGTACAAAAAAAAAATATAGAGAGAAACAAAATAGGAATGAGCAATACCATTTTTGTGATGCAGGTGTCGAGCCACTGACAACCTCCTTAGTCATCCTCCCTAATTTCTCTTCTCTTCACTCAAGCAAAACTGATATACATAGTCCAAGATCAAAACATACAAAAAAAAGTTTAGGGTATGACCATTTCAGGGGTTCGACCTTATCATAGCCTAAACCAATTGGTATATTCCAACTCCGTTGTGGCCCAACTGATCCACCTTCGTTAGGGCTCCAAAATTATTCAATGGTATGGAAAATTCTTTGGACAACTTTGAATATGGACGACAATCCAAAATTCCATACACTTTGTCTCTACAAGATGCTTTTCCTATGATGTGTGTTTGTTGTGACCCATTTTTTTCTTTTATACTTTGGTGCCCATGGTTGGTTTTAATTTAGCGATCGTTGTGACCCATTTTTTAATTTTATACTTTTGGTGCACACAATCGGTTTTAAAGTGATCAATATTAACCATGAACCCATTTTTCTTTTATATTTTGGTTCATTCGTACTTTCGAACCTATCATTGATTAGTTCATAATATATAGAATAAAATTCTACAGAGTTTTTATTTCATATTTCACATTCTTCCTTTCTATTTTGTTTTTTATTTTTATCCTTTTTATTTAAATTTTCATTAAAACTTTATACAGTATGGATTTTTTTTGACATTCTCTGACATGACTTATGATTTTTGTTGGAAATTAATACTTTTGAGGGTGATCTATACTCAATGTTATTTAACCATTTAAATGGGTCTATGTCCATGTCAAATTGCAGTGTGTACAAGCATAAATAGAAAATATTTCAATGTTGGCCCCATTCACATGTCACTATATGTGGGGTCAATTAGTTAGAGCATCATTTGAAACACTAATTAATAGTAAATTTTAAGTGGCGGATTGGTCCTTAGCTGAGGAAAGCCAAAAATTGCTAACAATAAACTTGAGATAGGTACTGCAGATAACTGGTTCCTAGCCATTATTGTTGCATTCATGGGGACTCATATGCGTTGAGATTGGAAGCAGGAGCATAAGAGAGATATAATAAATTATGTCATGTATTCTCTGTGAAAACAAGCTTGATGTTAGTGCAAATAATCATCTTCTCTTGGTTTCAAGAATAATATAATATTCTCTACTGAACAAGGCCAATCACGTGAAGGCATAATCTCATATGGATCCACCCCCCCTCACATCACTCTCAATATTCTCAATACCCAATTTATCTACTATAAAATATTTGAAATCAACATAGTAAGAATAAAGAATTTATAGAAATTACTAAGAAAACAAAAAATAAAGTTAAATGAAGAGAACAAGTCAACTAAAAACATATAATTCATACCTCGTACATTTCAAAATTTTGATATCATTACTATTCTTCTTCATCCAAATCAACATTTATGTCATCTGGTTCAAAAGTGATGTTGAAACGAGTAGCCATTTCAACATCATCATCAATGTCATCATTTGGTTCAACATCAAGTTCTTCATCTAACAGTACATCATCGATATCATCTTCATCGAGAACATTTTCTTGAACATCTCCTTGAACTTCTTCGACATCTTCATGATCTGAGACATGATCAACTAACTTCTCCTCTACATCATGATCCTCTTCAAAATTATCATATTCTTTCGCTACATTAAAATCTACCAGCCTTCCTCTTGAATCATATCTGCAAACATATGACCAACCCATTCTACCTGGAACCTTTGAGTAAAAGACCCGTTCGTATTGGCTTGGAAGAACATAGCTATCCAATCCTGGGTCAAATGGCCTTGTATTAACCATGGTAAATCCATTATCATATTGAATAATAGTTCTATCATGATCATGTTCATTCATTCATAGCCTATACCATTTCACATCAAATAGAACCAATTTGAAGGAATCAAAGTCACACTCATGTATGTCATCCAACTACCCATAGTATTGATTTTCAGAGACTTGTGGAGGTGTGTCACTTCTAGAGGAAAAATTATTGACCTAGAAGACTGCAGTTATACCATAATCAAAAGTTTTTCCCTTTTCATCCAACTTTTTGATTCGAAATTTATGGCCATTGTACCACATAGAATTGTAGTGTTTCAAATGAAATATGCCAAACACATGAAAAAGGCATTGTGAATTAATAAATATATTCATATAACTTGGAAAATATCTAAAAAATTACACCTAAATTCCATAGTACACTAATAATATTTTATAAAAAATCACAAAATAGTGCAGGGTGAAAATGCAACATGCTTTCCTATTTATCTTTCAAACCATTAATTGCTAAATCAATTTCCATATACATAATATTGGCATCTCGGGCACGACAAGCTTCTGTAATTAATGTAGACACTATTCCCCGTGATAACATACCATAACATTATTCACATCTTTCAATCCATGGCTTTATCCAATCAAGATTGTTTGTAATGTATAAATGTATTGCATCACCATCTTGAGCAACTGTATCAAAAAAATAATAATTCACTAATAAATATTAGTTACCATGGTCAATCTTAATTCTTGATGAAAGAATACAAAATAAATAAGTATGATATACAGAAAAATGAAAACTTAGACACACACACACAAAATATTTAATTACCTCTCACTCTCATCATTCTTCCTTTCCCCTATAACATTTTTGATGCAGTTCACATCTTAAATATGATCCAAACACATATTTTATACTAATATAGGAAGCTATTGGCTAAAATAAATCATGGATTGATACACCATATATCACTATAGAACCCTTAGGGTGGGCTCTTTGTCTATCCAAAGCCTTCAATGATTTCAAGTGCCTCTTTGCCATCCACATTAACCTTGTGTCTACAACTACACATAATTCAATCTCCTCAACTTGGTGTATGAGGTAGTGTTCTTGTGCATTGAAAATTTCCGAAGGTATATACTTTTGTATTTCATACATTAGCTGATGATTTTCTCGCTTCCGATGCTTTATATCATATTTATGTGTTTCTTTCAATGAAAACCATCTATAGGATGCAAGAAAATAACATGTTTCAACAAAACATAATATATTACATTACAAATAAAACACATGTCATTATAAATTTTAACAACTAATTAAAAAAACACTCGACATATAAATCGCTACTTTCCTCATGTATTTTCCAAGATCATATATAACTTGTTTGACATTGTTTTCGAAGTCATCTAGGAGAGATAGAGGTAGAACATACTATAACAATAAAAATGAATCATTAATTTTTTAATCTAATGTAGAAAAAACCCATACAGATGTACATATACTAATATAAAAATATATATACCAAAATAATTACATTAATTAAGGTATGCCAATCATGTGCCTTTACCCCACCAAATTATGATAGGGTCCAACCCTAACCCATTTATTTATGTAATAAGCCCAAGGGGCCTAGTGAGAGTTATAGTTAGTTAGTTGAGTCAATAAAGCCCATATACGGTTAACCACATTAATAATAATTGTAAGTGGTTGACCCGCATTATAGAAAATGGACCAAAATTAGTTATAAATGGGCCATAGTTAATAAATAAAGTGGTTTACTCGTGTTATGCAAGGGACCATTAGCAGTTATAGTTTTGGATGTCATTAAGCTATAAATAGCCTTAGATAGTAAGGGAAGAATCATCGAGCCTTATTATAATCGAGCTCTACTCTTTTTGAGGTTCCCCCTTGAAGAGGCAAGTGAACATTGCAATATGCTTCTGAACAATAAATTATATTTGCAACTTTTCTCAATTCATGTGATATTTCTGTTTTTCTGGAAATATTGTTTCGTATTTTTGGCATTTTGTTATTCTTGCAGGTCAAGTGCATAACAAGTGGTAGCAGAGTACTTTTAAGGGCCAAATGTACCTCCAATTTTCAAAAAATTTGTTTTTAGGCTAGAGATGTGTTCTGACGTCTTTAAACCATGAGATTTGTCATTGAGTGCATAGAGCTGCAGATTTGGGGAGGCATGCACATAAACTACAAGAGGTGGTCACACTTGCTGGAATCCGTTGTAACCCCCGTGGGTATCCCTTCGAGTAGTAGTGATCTGGATTTAAACAGGAACACAACAAATTACAGATATAACCATACATATAGATATGCAAGATAAATAATACTTCATTTCATTATTCTAAAATACTGAAATATGCTTACAAACAGAAATGGAAATAAACTAATTAGGGTGATGGTAGCTTATCTCTGAGAAGAGATGTGATGGCTACATGCCTCTGAACTATCTTACAATGAGGTTCACAGGCCTATTTATTATTGATAAATAATGGAAAACCCTAAACATCCAAAAACCTAGCCCTAGGAGATGAAGTGCCAAACGATGGGCCCCGTTTTGGGTAAATTGGTACATCAAATTCCCGGGGTCGTAACTTTGGCATATGATCTCCGTTTGACACACACAATACCTCGTTAGAAAGATCTATCCAAGGACTACAAATTTGGAAAGAGGAAAATCAATCCATAGACCCATGTTCTTCCCATTTTTCACAAGAAACGTCATTTAGGGCCTCAAAATGACTCCGAAAGTTCAGGACCCGAAAAGATGCTAAAAATAGTAAACTATACTACAATTAAGGAAAATGAAAAAATGAAAGAAACAAAGGTGGGGGTCCAAGTGGAATTGGCAATTGGCCACCAATATCTACCTAGATCATTACCCCCCCTGTAGGAAGCAATGATCCTCATTGCATTGAGTTCCTTCATGAGATGAGGAAACTTCTGCTCAACTTGGTCCCTGGTGAGCCACTTGCCCTGGTGAAGGAGTTGGCCTGCTTTGACAACTCAATACAATTGGATTTTATGTTGACGAGTGTGCTTGATCTGTGTGTCCATGATCCGATCAGTTGCAGCTTGTTCCATGCAATCTAGATTTAACTCTGTGGGTGTGAGTTGTTTTGCAATGTTGGATGTGTCTGGTATTGGTGGAACGTATGGCTGAAGGCGGTCCACATTGAAGACGAGGTACAAACCAAGGAATGTGGGAATGCTGAGCTCAAATTCATTGTC
Organism: Pinus tabuliformis; assembly: GCA_031772625.1. NCBI lineage: Eukaryota > Viridiplantae > Streptophyta > Pinopsida > Pinales > Pinaceae > Pinus > Pinus tabuliformis. The sequence continues at coordinate 1,354,175,256 of CM062816.1, read as the reverse complement.
TCCCACAACCTTGGTAATGGTGTAAGTACCGTATCAGAGTGGTCTAAGTTTCTGATAGGCTCCGGTAAGGCATTTCTTTTGCAAATGCAACCAGACTTTGTCACCCACCTAAAACTTGTGTGGCACCCGATGTTGATCATGTCGCCGCTTGAACTTGGCATTTGATTTCTCAAGAATGTCGTGGACTTCCTAGCGAATATGTTGAATGTGCTCAATGAAGATGTTTGCCTTATTTTTTTTGGACTGGACATGAGCCGAATCTACTTGAGTAGCTGCAAATGGCATGGCCACGTCAATGGAACATAGTGCTTGGAATCCCAAGCCCACCTGAAAAGGGTTGTGGCCAGTCGAGTTGTGGAGAGCCCGGTTATAGCTATGCTGAGCATAGGGGAGGCTCTCATCCCATGTGCGTGGATGCTTTGAGTTGTACATGCGCAAAATGTGTATGATCATCTTGTTGACAATCTCTGTTTGGCCATCACTTTGGGGATGGAAGGCCGTGGACTTAATGATTTTGGTGTCCAGTATCGACTAAAGACTAGACCAAAATGTACTTAAGAACCTACTGTCCCAATATGGATGATATATCATGGCATCCCAAAGTGTACCCACACTCATTCGAAGAAGAGTTTAGCAGTGGCTTCTACTGTGATATTCTTCTTTCAGGCTGCCATAATGGCCATCTTCGAGCAATTGTCGATGACCACAAAAACATAGTCATTTCCATGCTCAGTAGAAGGAAGGCTTGACATGTAATTCATGGAGATGGATTCCCAAGGTTGATTAGGGTAGGAAGCGGCGTATATAGGCCTTGCTTCTTGATGGTTAGTTTGGCAATGACGCAAGTAGTGCATGATCTGATGTACTTCCCGACAACCTGTCGAAGATTTGATCAATAGAAATACTTCTGCAATACTACCACCATTTTCTCGACCCTGAAATGCCCAACAACCTGACTGTAGTGTGCTTCCCAAATCATCGTGGCACGCTCACTTGAAGGAACAAAAAGGTGACCCAGGTGGCATAACATGGCATCCTGGGGGTGAAAATTTGGAACCTGATGACCCTCAAGAGTGTATGGTATGTGTGGTCGAATTCTAGGTCACTTTTGTAAAGAAGTGGCCAATCAGAAGTCTCATGCCCACAAGAGTTGAGCACGGTGGTTAATGCCATGATCGGTAGTTGACTAAGGCAATTTGTAACCTTATTGGTGTTGCCCTTCCTATACTTGATATTCAAATGGAACTATTGTAGGTACGTGGACCACTTCTGATGGTGATCACTCTGCAATTTCCCTTGCGTCTATATGAACTACAGGGCTCGGTGGTTTGTGTGGATGACCGTTTCCTTCCCAAAAATGTAATTCTTCCATTGTCGGCATGCCTGCACAATGGAATACATCTCTTTGTCATAAGTGGGATACTTCCGAACTCTGTTTGAAAGTGTCTCACTGTGATATGCCATTAGATGCCCGTGTTGAGTAAGGACTGACACAATATCATAGTCAGAGGCATCTCTCTCGACCTTAAATGGTTGTTGCAAGTTTGGTAATGCAAGCACTGGTGTCAAGTAGAGCCGATGTTTCAACTCTGTGAATGCCTTCTGTTGAGATTTAGACCAAAATAATTTTGCTTTCACTCCTCCCTTGATGACTTGACTCAAGGGCCAAGTGATATGATAAAATACAAACACGAACCTGCGGTAGAAGTTAGAAAGACCTAGAAAGCTGTAGAGCTCTATTAGAGTGGTTGGAGATGGCCAATCCCGAATGACTTGGATCTTGGCTGGATCGACATGTACCCCCATTCATCAATAATGTATCCCAAATATTGAACCTCGGTCATCGAAAATGTGGATTTCTCCAAATTGGAACATAACTTGTGTTGCCACAGTGTTTGGAGAACCTGTCAAATATGGTGGAGGTGCTCTTCCCAACTCTGGCTGAAGATCATGATGTCATCCAAGTATACCACTACAATTGAGTTGGTGAATGGCCGCAAGATGTCATCCATTAGCCTCATGAAGGTTGCAAGAGCATTCATCAACCCGGAAGGCATAACCAACCATTCAAAAAGGCCCTCCTTGGATTTGAAGGAAATCTTCCACACATCAGAGGGTTCGATTGGTACCTGGTGATATCTTGACTTCATATTGATCTTGCTAAAATATTTTCCCCCCTTCAATTGGTCTAGGAGGTCATCAATCCATGGGATTAGGTACCTATTACAAACAATGAACTTGTTTAGCACTCGATAGTGAATGCAGAGTCTCTAAGTCCTATCCTTCTTCTGTACCAACACGATCGGCTCTCACTGGGCAATGAACTCAGACAGATGTGACCTTTCTATAGTAGCTCCTGAATATGCATCTTAATTTTATTATTCTCTAGAATGGAGCACTGATAGATCGGTCCATTGGGAAACAATGCACCTGGGGTCAAATCGATGGAGTGCTTGACCTGACAGTGCAAAGGAACCCTTGCAGGGGAGGTGAAGATGTCCTCGTACTCCTCCACGATCTTGTCCATATGTAGTTGTCATGCAGAGGGGCCCTGTCTGGAGGTCATGGCCATCATCTTCTTATTTCCTTGAGGGTGTATCATCAGGAAAACACATTTCCTGGTTTTGGAAATGAGCTTATTGTATTGTTTTGTAGTAACCAAAGAGATGGCGGTAGGTGGTGCTACCTCCGGTATCTTGTATAAATTATTTCCGAAAGTAACAATAACAACATGAGGCCTTGATTCACACACAACATGTCACTTCCACAAGTATGGTTGGCCTAATAATACATCACAAACATCAAGGGCAGCAATGTCACACAATACCTCATCTGTGAAGGGCTTGATGTTGTATGGAAGGCAACATTGCTGGCTCACACGAAGATCCCATCCTTGGTGAAGCCACCTGATGGTGTATGGTTGTGGATGTTATATGTTCAATAAGCTCAACTGCTTCATGACCTCTGTAGAAATGAGGTTATTTTGGCTTCCATGTCAACAATGAACTGTAGCAGGGAACCCTTTGCCGACATCTGGGAGTGGAAGAGGCAGTCCTCCTGCTCTGGATCTTGGGGTTCCTCCTTCTGGATCTTCGTGGTGGCAATGGTGGCATTGGGCTCCGCATCGATAATCTGCTTCCCTTTTTCATTCCCCTTGTTGAGTTCTGACTTAGAGTCAGAACATGCAGTTGATTCTAAAACCTTTAGCGTAGCCACCAATGACTGCTTGACCTAACACTCACTTGTGTTATGAGTTGAGTTCTTATGGAATTAACACCACTTTCATGTGTCCTTTCGGCTTCACGGTGCTATTCTTTACTTGTAGCTTTGGGGTGTTGTCTTGGGACACCGTGCCTTGGCTTTCTCCTTTGTTCTGCAGTTTGGGGTCACTTTTCCCTTGCTTCGGATTCATAGATCCAAATTCCTGCTTCTTCTGTTTAAAATTTTGCTCGATCTTGACAACATATCAGTATGCCGTGCCAAGTGAGGATATGTTCAGGAATTGTATTTCATCCTGGATGTATCTATGCAGGCAGTTGCGGTATTTGAGTACCAAATGTTGCTCCAAATCCTTGATACCCAACTTTGTGTGAAGGGTATGGAAAATATTGGTAAACTCTGGCATGTCTTGGTTCCTTCCCTGCTGCAACGTGGTCCACTTTATGTATTGATCCTCATAGCTTATGACAGTGTAGTACTACTCCTTGATGGTAGTCCATAATGAATTCCAAGTGGGTGCGACTGAAAACAGTGAGGCTGTACTTTCATCCTTCTACTTGCAGTAGGTTTCCCACAAGTCCTTGACGTGGGGGGAAACTTTGAGAAGAGCAAAAGTAATCTTTTTTCGGCTGGAAAAATCATGAACATAAAAATACCCTTCTAGCAGGTTTAACCATTTATCTATGGTGTCTGCATCTATCTGACCCTAAAATATGGGAATATTAAAGTTAACTTGTACCTTAAAGGGTGTGGCACTTCCAAAGTAGCTGCTTGAAGTATATGTGTTGCCCTTGGGTAGTCGCTGAAGGATCTGGGCAAAGTTGTCCATCATCGCATCCCTTTGTCGCTCGAGGGCCTCTTCGAGCAAGATTTTGATAGGATCTCCTCCCCCCTCATATTTCTTTTCATCTGCCATGGGAGGCCGTCAGAATTTGTGAGGCTGATCTTGCAAATGTTCGACCAGTTCAAGCACTAACTCCTTATATCCCAACCTTATTGGGAAAATGCAAAGAAAGATAGAGAAAAAGTAGACCGCTCTGATACCACTAATCTAGATTTAAACAAGAACACAAAAATTACAGGTATAACCATACATACATATATGTAATAGAAATAATACTTCATTTCATTACTGTAAAATACTGAAATATGCTTACAAACAAAAATGGAAATAAACTAACTAGGGCGATGGTAGCTTATCTCTAATAAGATATGTGGTGGTTACATGCATCTAAACTATCTTACAATGAGGCTCAATGGCCTATTTATTTTTGAGAAACAATGGAAAACCCTAAACATCCAAAAATCTAACCCTAGGAGATGAAGTGCCAAACTATGGGCCCCATTTTGGGTAAATTGGTACATCAACTTCCCGGGGTCATAACTTTGGCATATGATCTCTGTTTGACATGCACAATACCTTGTTAGAAAGATCTATCTGAGGACTACAACTTTGGGAAGAGAAAATTGGGCCATGAACCCATGTTTCTCCTATTTTTCTAAAAACACATCGTTTAGGGCCTCCAAACGGTTCCAGAAGTTCAGGACCCGAAAAACTGCTAAAAAGAGTAAACTTTGCTATAATTAATGAAACTAAAAAACTAAAAGAAACAATGGTGGGGGTCCAAGTGGAATTGGCCGGTGGCCACCAATATCCACCCGGATCAAGTAGCATATTGGACAAAACTGCACACAGACTGCACTTCCATGTACCCTTGGGTATATTGGAAGCCCCCTAGGGTAACCCAAAACCTCACCTTAGATAAGTAGTCAGATGTATTGCAACTACAGTTCACTAAGAAAAACACTCTGGGAGATTACTCGCATGTACAATAGGGTAGTTTGGTAGTGCAGCTAAGGGTACAATCGATCCTCCTTAGCTAGCACTCTGAAAGATTGGGCTGAGTACTATTGTTGGACCCTTGTGTATATTGTGACACTCAATTGTGACCATAATTCCCTTGATGTCGCCCCCTACATTATCATGTAGATTAGATCCAGTAGTTGGAGTTCATCCACTGCTGTACAGATAAGATATAACATTTGGGGTTTTACCGCCGTAGTACATATCATGTTCAACAGTTTATGTTTTCATAGCATAGATCAAAATATTTGTGCAGTGAGGGTTTTAGCCGCCATAGTCTAGATCAATTGTCATAGAACATTTTTCAATGCCAAAAATTTGGTGTTTCGATTATTACAGCTTAGACCCAATTTTTGTAGGATATTTGGTAGTATCAAGAATTTTGGATTTTGGCCACCACAATATTGATCAATTAGGAGAAAACCTTTTACAACTCCTTTCAGAAAGCTATCCCATAAGTTTCAAGATGACGAGTTAATCATAATGGTACCATTGACCTGTAAGCCCACAATTTTGTGTGGTCCCAAAATTTTCCCAACTTCGCTTCAAGTGACCCATTGCACTATATTCCTGAGCTTTCCCTCTTTGCAACCATACTACTCATAAGTAAGCTTAAAATTTGACCAGAGCTAGTGTATGTGCAATACTATATCTCAAGTTATGGCTACATAGAAGGCAATGGAGAGAGTCAAAGCTCCCGAGAAAATATTCGATGGCATCCAGGCATACATTGACAAACTCACAGATGCATTAAATGCCTTGAAAAATGCCTCACAAACCCATAAGGGAAGACCATAGTGTTGATACACACATAGAAGGATAATACAACCATCACATTCATTTCCCTGGAGGTCACCAATACTCAAGCCACCGGACACCTAATATGGACATGTACAAATTTGATGGCTCTAACCTAATAGTATGGGTTGCACAAATGGAACAATATTTCTACCTTAACAATATCTAGGAAGAGGAAACTAAACTACAGGTGGGAGTGCTTTACTCGGACCAAGAGCAATGGCGGTGGTGGTAGTGGCATTAGAAATGCTATCTAGGGAGGCCAACTTGGAAGATGTTCTCCAAGGCCATTTGTGACCTCTTTGATTGGGAATCTCACTTTTCGATTTGTCTCACTAAGCTCAGGAAAATGGGTAAAGTAAGGGATTGCATTGTAATATTTTGATGATTGGCCATCCAAATTGAAGGAATAGGATATTCCTTTTACTAGGAATGTTTCATCAATGGCTTAAAGGAATCTATCCAAGCCCATGTCAAAATGCATCACCCATATAATTGGCTGGAAGCATGCAACAAGGCATTAGAGGTAGAAGTTTCTTTAAATGCCCATTGTAATCATCCAAATTTCATCACACAGGCATGTCTCACCCTGGCTATGACCCTCACCCAAACACTTACAGTTCAAAAAGTGTTGCTGACAAAAATGGTTGAAAGAAGGAAATGAGGGCTCTGCTACTATGGTGATGACAAATACTCCCTAGGACATAAATGTAAGGAACCAAAATTATTTCAAATTGATGCTCCTAAAAATAGCTCTACTGATGAAGCTCCAACCATTGAAGTGACTGAGGAGGAAGAGGGTGAACCCCCAACAACCGTAGACATTGATATTCCAGTTATGCCAGATGAACCGATTATCTCACTCCATGCCCTGATCGACATTAATTCTCCCTAGACTCTCAAAATCTGTGGTTTGATTAAGCATCGACTAATAAAGGTGTTAGTTGATAGTTGCGTAAAACATAATTTTGTCAATAAGAAAGTAGCAGAAGAAACTTGCAGTTTTGTTAGGTTGACATCTAATTTCCAAGTCCTTATCGCACATGGGGGAAACATGAAATGTGAAGGCCGTTGTGAAAATATTAAGGTTTAAATTGGGGATTATCACCTCAAAACTCATGTGTTTGCCACTGAAATGGGTGGTTGTGACATTTCCCTTGGTGCTAAATCTCTCCGCACACTGGGCCCTATCATAATTGATTTACAGGAGTTATATATGAGATTTAAGAATAATTACCACAGTCATTACTGAGGGGACTCCAGGAAACTTCTCGTACTATCATTAACTCACATCGAATGAAGAAGCTTTTAAAAAAGGGCCATCACAGGATAGTCACACAATTTAATGCCATTCATGCCATTGAATCCAATCCTCCTCCCATTCATCCCAAGAAGCAACAAGTATTAGGTCACCACCAGTGGGTATTCGAAAAGCCTAAGGATCCCCCACCCTCTAGAGGTGAACATGATCATATTATCCCTTCACTACTGGGTACCCAACCTCCAAATGTTCACCCATATCGAAATCCTTTTTCCTAAAAGAATGAAATTTAAAAAATCATCAAGGAACTCCTCGATGCAGGTTCTATTCATCCCAACACCAACTCTTATTCATCTCCAGTTGTCGTTGTTCTAAAAAAGGATGGTGAATGACACATGTGTAGACTTTAGGGCCCTTAGCAAGCTCAGTTTCAAGGATAAATGTCCTATCCTAGTAGTTGATGATCTATTCAATGAACTGCATGGTGCCAAATTTTTATCAAGCTAGACCTCCGCTCGGGTTATCACCAAATACAGATGAAGGATGTTGAAATTCCCAAGACAAACTTTGGAACCCATGAACACCATTATGAATTCATGGGCATGCCATTTGGTTTCTGCAATGCCCCATCCACTTTTCAGAGCCTCATGAACCACCTTCTGAAACCGTACCTAATAAATTTTTTCCTAGTATATTTTGATGACATTCTCATCTACAACATAACATGGGACACTCACCTTCAACATGCGAAGTAGGTATTGCAACTACTCCAACATCATAAACTATTTGTCAGATTATCCAAGTGTTCCTTTGGAATGGAAGAAGTAGAGTATTTGGGACATATTTTGGGTCATGAAGGAGTTAGGTTTGGTTCGAAAAGGATTCATGAAATGCAAGACTAGCCCCAACCAAAAACCTTAAAGAGTTTGAGGGGATTCTTGGGTCTCACGGGCTATTATTGCAAATTTGTCTGCAATTATGGACATTTTTCCTGAACCCTCACTAATATTCTCAAGAAAAATTCATTTCTTTAGACTAAAAGAGCTTAATGTGCATTTATGGCTCTCCACTAGGTGATGTGCTCCACTCCATGTTTGGCCTTGCCAAAAATTACAAACTCTTTTGTGTTTGAATGTGATGCTTTAGGTATAGGTATTGGCGAAATATTAATGCAGGAAGGTAGAACATTGGCTTTCATAAGTCAACAACTTAGTGGAAAGCATCTGGGTCACTCTACATATGAGAAAGAAATGATGGTAAAATTGCATGCAGTAGACACTTGGAAACCATACTTATTGGGGCATCATTTCCAAATCCGTACTGACCATCATAGCCTAAAATATTTCCTCAAACAATGTCTATTGTCGCCACAAAAATATAATTTTTTTCGCAAAAATGTTGGGATATGATTATGAGATAACTTACAAGAAGGGTTGTGACAATGTAGTGGCCAATGCCTTAACGTGCCATTTTGAGGATGAGGGCACCCTTTTATCCCTCTCTATACCCATACCATATTGGATTGAAGAACCTCACAATTAATGGTTCTCCCACAACTCTTTGTCCCATCTTATTAATAACTTAAGAGAAGATCCTAATTCCTCAGAGGGCTACTCTTGGAAGGTTGAGGATCTTCTTTACAAGGATCAGGTAGTGTTATCCCTAACTTCCACCCTTAAAACCTGCATCTTGGAAGAGTTACACTCCTCTCTAGTTGCAAGACATTCAAGTTTTTAGAAGACTTACACACGATCACATTGCTCTTTCTTTTTGACTGGCATGAAGAAAGACAATCTTACTTTTGTAGCTAAATGCGATGTATGTCAGCACAACAAAGGGGAAACGATCAAGCCACTGGGTACCTTACAACCATTTCCACTCCCTACCATCTAGACATATGTTTCCATGGATTTCATTACAGGTCTCCTAAAGTCAGGAAACAAATCAGTCATCATGGTGGTTGTTGACAAACTTTCTAAATATGCTCATTTTGTGCTCTACTACACCCATTTACCTCAACATTGGCAGTTCAATTTTTCATGGACCAAGTCTTGAAATTGCATGGTATGTCAAATTCCATTGTGCCTGATCGAGACTCCACTTTGACCAAAAAATTTTTGTAGGAAATTTTCAAGCTACAGGGCACACAACTTCAACTCAGTATAAATTTTCATCCCCAAACCGATGGCCAAATAGAAGTAGTCAACAAATTTTTGGATACCTATCTTTGGTGCTTCACTTCAGACAAACAACATCAATGGGTACGCTGGCTACCTTTAGCTGAATGGTGGTATCATACTAACTATCATGAACCCACCAAGATGACATCATATGAGACAGTGTATGGCCAACTCCCACCTTCACCAAATTATTATATCCCTGGATGTTCTAAAGTACAGGTAGTTTATCAACTCTTACAGTTCACTATGCTGCTATGATCGCTCATCTCAAAGATAATCTACATGAGGCTCAAAATAGAATGAAGCAACACGCAGACCAACATCTTTCGAGAAGTCATGTCAAGTAAGTGACCAGGTGTTCCTGTGAATCCAACCATCTAAGCACACCTCTCTCAAAGAAAAGGGCTGCTAGAAACTAACATCAAAATTATATGGGCCTTATTAGGTATTTGAATGTATAGGAGCAACCACTTACAAACTAGCCTTGCTGACTACAAAAATCCACTCGGTCTTCCATGTATCATGGCTCAAGAAAGTTGTGGGGAACAAGAGGGTTCAAACAAGTCTGCTAGAATTGTATGAGAAAGGCTCACTTTAGCTCTGACCATGATAGGTCGTCGATACTCGTGAAAGACATATTCTTAGCCACATGATCAAGGAAGTCCTCACCAAGTGGAAAGGCACCTCTCTAGAATATGTCACATGGGAACCAACCACTACTCTTTAACATTTTCCACAGCTTCAGCCTTGAGGACAAGGTTGATTCCAATGGGGGAGGGCATGTTAGGGTCCAAACCTAACCCCTTTATTTATGAAATAAGCCCAAGGGTCCTAGCCATAGTTATAGTTAGTTAGTTGAGTCAATAAATCCCATAATCAATTATCCGAATTAATAATAGTTGTATGTGGTTGACTCGCATTATAGAAAAGGGACCACAATTAGTTATAAACGAGCCGTAGTTAATAAATAAAGTGGTTAAGCCATGTTATGCAAGGGAACACTAGTAGTTAGGGTTTTAGATGTCATTAAGCTATAAATAGTCTTATATAGTAAGGGAAGAATCATTGAGTCTTATTGTAATCGAGATCTACTATGTTGGAGGTTGCCCCCTTGAAGAGGCAAGTGAACGTTATAATCCTCTTCTGAATAATAAAATATCTTTGCAACTTGTCTCAATTCAGGTGATATTTTTTTGTTTCTGGAAATATTATTTCATATTTCTGGCATTCTGTTATTGTCATGGGTGAAGTGCATAACAAGTTCACCTTTTTTTTGTTAATATATTATTTATGTTTCAAGAAAATTTTGTGGGAAATTTTACTCATCAAATGACCTCTTTTAGATCATTTCTTTCCTTCTATGTTAATAACCATGGAAGGTTGTTTCAGTCTCCATCGATATTTGATTGTATCACACTTTTCATTGCATGATTGGATTCCACAATGTCATTACAGATTTTGAGGATTTTTTCTTTATCCGTCCTACCATCTATGGTCTGTCATAAATTTTATGTCTCATTCTTCTTGATATGCATTTTATCAAACAAATGGGATATTATTAAGTGATTATAGTAGGGAAACCTTATGAATTGAGTAGGATAAATTTTCATTCCTCATGGAATCCCATCATATCCATCACGATAAATTCTATTATATTCCAACTTCCATAGGTGAGGTGTCATTCTTTGTGGTTTTAGTCTAGTCTCTTATTTTCCATTGAAAATATGTTTTTCAGTAGCACAATACCTATAGTTCTTAGATAGGAAGTGCCTATACTCATCAATAGATCCTTTCCTAAACTTGTTGAATGATGAGAATTCACCTTAGGACCACAAACTAGACATGCAAATTTACCCTTTGTTTGAAGGTCTACAAGAGATGGATTAGTGTAAATTACAAACGAAGGGATTATTTAAAAAACATGCATGATATGATATAATTAAACTAATTATATACTATTAAAATGCAATGGAATGTTTCATACCAAAAAAATGTGTTAGTCCTGGGGCACCATGAATTATCCATACAAGAATTCCGTGGAATTGAACTTTCCTCTATCTTATTGGTTTACACATGTCATGTATATTGCTGTTGGCCCATAACTTCATTAACTCATTATAAGAGGTTCGATATATACATTCATATATTTAAATTTGTACTTACCTAATTGTTTTAAATTACACATAATTAATACTATGATATATACATATAAGTAAATAAATAATTATAACATATTATACAACAAACAAGACAAATGAAAATGTTACAATATTAAAAAAAATAATGTAAAAAAACAAAACCTAGAACAACCATTCTCAACATAATGTGCTCCTTCTTTATTGACATCCAAGGAGAAAGGTTATTGTTGATAAAAAAATTGGCCACATTGAGTAAATATACCTCAACTCTCCCAATGGATTAACACTGTTAGCTGCTAATGAAAGCCTAACATTATGAGGTTCATCTTTAAAATTCATTCATTTTTTCTCAATTTCCCTAAATGCATAACCATCCACAGGCATTCGAAGAAAACCATATCCACTTATCTTTTGTGAATGGTAATCCCTAAACTGTGCTATGCTTTCACACTTGAAGAATCACTGCAAATGTGGAATTATGGGAATATGATGAAGAAAATTTTGAGGCACTTTTTTGTTAGTTAATTTCTTTGATATATACTGCTCCCACATTGCGTACAATTTGTTTTTGATGCATGTTTCCCATAATATATAATATGATCATTAGGACATGGATCTATAGCTTGACACTCCATTCCCATTTCTTTCATAATGACATATAAATCTCGGTATGTGCAAGGTAACTTATTTGATGATGGTAACATAAATTCACCTAATAATATACCACAACAGAAAAAATCACTAGTTATGGTAAATAATATTAATCATAAATATTGCATTCTTATTTTACTCATTAATTAATACTAAAAATAAGGGAAAAAATTCAACCTTTCATGTGATGAAACATATTACAATATACCTTAGTATTTCTGTCATACAAGTGTTTGAAAAACCATTCAAAACCTTTAAGTTCATCAACAATAACATAGTAGAGATAAAATTTTCTCTTGAACCTTCGTAAAGTGGTGTCCTTGCCTTCAGTAGAACAAGTGCATCATAAATATCATCATCATTCTCATTTCCAAACAAGTCTCAGATTAATTGATTTATATCATCATCTTGAACTATGTTATTATTTTCATCTTCTTTCATAAGATTTGATTATCTTGATCTTCAATATTCACTCCATGTTAGTCAACTTGTAGAACATCATTTATAGTACTAGTACTTGGCACATTCTTATCACAGTACCTAGGGGGCCACCTTGAATTTATAACAATTACAAACGATCACGTGAAATTAGTTCGTAGAACAAACATTATAATAAAAAATGTTTTTACAAATATAATTAATATAAAGAAAATATATATAAGGATTCATAAATAGCTTACCTACAGATAATATTCCTTCCTCCTTTCATTGTGCCCATTCTTCATATAATGTCTATCAACTGTAGCATATGAAATTCTTACAGAGTGCAAGGGAAATAAGATTTCCCATCATTGACCCCGGATGATTAGAGGTTCCCTATCTAATGTTGTTTGACATTCTTCCTAATCACAAAAAATTATGTGATGATCATGTTATAATGTTGTTTAACATTCTTCTCAGTCACAACAAAATTATGTGATAATTATGTTATAAAACTAAGTAACCGTGTAAGTAAATATAATATTATATATATATATATAACAATTTTTTTCCCTACACCATTAATATGTAAAACAAAATCTTTTTTCGTTCTCGAAAAAAAAACTTTATAACATTTCAGAATTATTGTAACTATAACAAACATGTCACAACATGAGGGATATTTATATTTATGTCACAAAATCTTCTGTGTAAAAATAATATGCAACATCCGCTCAACCATTATTAAGGTAGTTTTACATCAAATGAATAACTAAAAGCATCAGGTTAATTTAAGGTTGCCAAAATTTCATCTCTTAAATTTAGATCTGTCAATCAAATATTTTGATGGTTGCCCAAATAGGAAACAAACAAACAAAATCTAAATGAAAGTTTTTATAAATAACCATATTAAGAACGTTTCAATTTTTAGACTTTTTGAAACGAACAGAATTTTGATTATGATATAGTAATATATTCCATCACTCTAAATATCAAACTATTAAATGTTTATTTGAAAATTTAGTTTTGCTAACAGAAATCTCAGATGAAGGCGTATAATCTGGTGACACCAAGAAAATAGAATCGAGAGAGGAGACATGGTGCACTTCCATCAAACTTGTGTGAAAACTTAATTCTTGGCTGTCTTCTCCTGGGTTAAATGTGCATTAGGTTGGATATTTGGTAAATATTATTATTATTATTTAATTTTTAAGTCTATAAAAGTGTATATATTTTAGGGTACTGATTTTGAATCTATAATTTAAAAAAAAAACACATATTTTTAACTATTAAATCTACTCAAATTATATTAAATCTACTCAAATTGTATTAGCTCATATATTAATTAAAAAAAATAAAATGCTAAACAGATAAGATAAAAACACTTATCCAATCATTCATTCATTTAGTACACCATGCTTAATATTTACTCTCCCATTAATTGTTATGCTTAATATTTACAAACTGTGCTGGTTGAGCCATTGGGTAAATTGATAAAGCCATGCTATCACTAGAGCAGACTAGCGTTAGAGCTGTTATGATAATTGCACTTTGTTCTTGCTTTTCGGGAAACTGTGCAGGAGAGAATTGCCATACATTTGGACTTGGGGACTTCTTTCCATCCATTTGTTTTTTATTATAAAAATATGTTATATACTTAATTACTTTTTTAGTAGTAAAGTTAATCTACACTAAACATATATTTAACTATTACCATTTTCAAACTCACAGACTGAAAAACTTCCTCTTTCAGCTACCATAGTATTGATGAGATAGGCAAAAAACTTTTACAACTCCTTTCAGAAACTTATCCCATAAGATTCAAGACGACGAGCTGATCATAAAGGTACCATTGACATGTAAGCCCACAATTTTTGTGTGGTCCCAAAATTTTCACGACGTCGCTTCAAGTGACCCATAGCACTAGAGTCTTAAGCTTGCCCTCTTTCCAACCATACTACTCATAAGTAAGCTTAAAATTTGATAGTGGCTAGTGTATGTGCAGTACTAGATCTCAAGTTATGGCTACATAGAAGGTAGTGGAGAGTGTCAAAGCTCTGGAGAAAATATTTGATGGCATCCAGGCATCCATTGACAAACTCACAGATGCATTGAATGCCTTGCAAATGCCTCACAAACCCATAAGGGAAGACCATAGCGTTGATGCACACATAGAAGGATAATACAACAATCACATTCATTTCCATGGAGGTCACCAATACTCAATCCACTGTACACCTAAGATGGACATGTACAAATTTGATGGCTCTAACCTGATAGTATGGGTTGCATAAATGGAACAATATTTCTACCTTAACAATATCTAGGAAGAGGAAACTAAACTACAGGTGGGAGTGCTTTACTTGGACCAAGAGAAATGGTAGTGGTGGTAGTGGCATTAGAAATGCTATCCAAGGAGGCCAACTTGGAAGATGTTCTCCAAGGCCATTTGTGACCTCTTTGATTGGGAATCTCACTTTTTGGTTTTTCTCACTAAGCTCGGGAAAATGGGTAAAGTAAGGGGCCACATTGTAATCTTTGGACAATTGGCCATCCAAATTGAAGGAGTAGGATATTCCTTTTACTTGGAATGTTTCATCGGTGGCTTAAAGGAATCTATCTAAGCCCATGTCAAAATGCATCACCCATCTACTTGGCTGGAAGCATGCAATAAGGAATTAGAGGTAGAAGTTTTTTTAAATGCCCATTCCAATCATCCAAATTTCATCACACAGGCATGTCCCACCCTGGCTACGACCCCCACACAAACACTTAAGGTTCAAAAAGTGCCGCTGACAAAAATGGATGAAAGAAGTAAATGAGGGCTCTGCTACTATGGTGATGACAAATACTCCCTTGGACATAGATGTAAGGAACCAAAATTCTTTCAAATTGATGCTCCTAAAAATAGCTCTGCTGATGAAGCTCCAACCATTGAAGTGACTGAGGAAGAAGAGGGTGAACCCCCAACAACCCTAGACATTGATACTCTAGCCACGCCAGATGAACCGATTATCTCACTCCATGCACGACGACATGGATGAAACCTTGAGGTCACACCTTGTAAATCTATTTTGAATTCCTCTCAATGCCAAATAAAAACAAAATAAACCAGGCCCAACAAGAATAGGACCAGGGCACCATCCTAAAATATCATCTGCATAGCTTAGAACATAAGCTCCAACTCAACATAGAACCTGTCAAGATAAACAAAAGGCTCAACGACCTTTATATAGAAGTCAAACCCAAAGACCCAAAAATAAACATAAGCCCAAACACCAATCTGTGAAAACAACCCCTAAATAGTAAACATGAGGCCATTCTACCCTTGCCATAAATTTAGCACACCAACACCCTAAAACTTAATAAAACCAAATAATAAATTTCTACCTAGATTTTTACCAAAACGTGTGACTCAATAACATGAGACACATGCAAAGAGACAAGCCACTGCAACCCTAAAACAAAGCCTGAGATCGATAATCCAGACCCAAAGACCAAGACTATGAATCCTCAAACTGGACTTAAGTTTTCTAAGTAACAAAATGACCAAGGAAACTAGGCAATAAAAAGAGACAAAGTGAAAAACCACAAAGAAAGCAACAATTGAGAAAGACACTAACCCACCAAACTTCAAAGATCCTAGTAGTGAAACTGAAACCCTAGTTCTTAGGAAACTTGGCCAATGCTTCCACCACCTTCACATTCCATCACTTTTACCCCTCATTTCCAAAATTATAGGCCTATAACTGAATGGTAGGGTCTTTGCTAGCTAAAATGAGAAAAAAACATGCAATAGGAGGTCAAGGAGAAACCCTCAACAATGGAAACAACTCCCTCCATAACATTGCAATAAATAGTGAATTCTAACCATGAGCCTTGCTTGCTGTTGCATGTGAAATAAAGAAATGTTCTTGACTCCATTATTTCCCATCATGTCTGAGGGGGTGGTGGGCATTACCCCCAAGGCCCCTACCCCCCCAATTAATGCCACCATTCAGGGGAATTTTTATCTAATTTATTAATATAACTTGTTTATATATATATATATATATATATATATATATATATATATATATATATATATATATATATATATATATATATATATATATCCAACATTGCTAGAAGAGGATGCTATACTATCAGGTGAAGAAAGTGTTGATGAAGACATTTTGGACACCATGAACACAAATCACAAAATTATTAAGAAAAATGCATTGCTACGATGAGAAATGGTTGAATCTATTCAAAGGGTTGCGATTGTTTACTATGTAAGATCACTTCGATCACAAAATCATGTTTCCTCTATAGAATATGCACAATACATACAACCAACGATTAGAATTTTTGACGGAACATGGAAGAAAAATAAGTGGGCAATTTTTTATTTTCACATTGGAAAATGTAGTTTCATTAGGTTTTAGTAGAATTTATTTTGTTGATTATTATTAATCTATCAAAAATATTGTTTGTTAATAATTGGAAAAGCTATGATGAAGTGAGATTGTATTTTCAAGGTTAGAGTTAAATTTTAATTAACCAAATTGATTAAAAGGATAAAAATGACATAACTACATTGAAGATAAATATCAACATTTCATTTATGTATAGTATTATGGATATTCTAAAATATTCCATAAAGGCTAAATCCCTACCATCTATCTAATAATTATTGATAACTAAATTAAAATTCTTAAAAGTCATATTCCACACAAAGTCAATATTTAATTTAATTGGACCAAATCTTGAAGATCTTGTTGTAGTAATTCAAAAATACAATGCCATTTGGATAATTGTAGCACAAATTTTGTTTTTCTATGATTTCTGGAAAGAATTGTAATATTTATGTCATACACTTACCAGAAGTTAGTGCCCACCATTATTTATTTGTTTGAAGCACTTCAATAAAAAGGAGTAAGTAAAGATGTAAATGTGCATACTTACAAGTGGTTCATATACACCAAAATTTATGAAGTACTTGTACATAAGTAGAGAATTAATTTCTCCATTTCAGACATCAATTTATTAGTCCCTTGCCAAGAAAGAAGTATAACAATTAATTTGTTTGTTCACCACTATTAGTTTAATATCGACCAACCCAAGTTGTAATGTTTAACTTTGAAAAATGAATATTTATTTTTCAATATTATTAAAAAATATCTCTCAAAGATTTGATTCCACCCTTAACTGTGAAAGTCTTATTGCAACTTTTACACAATATAACATCACATGGATAACTATATCACATATTTTCTATAATATTTTTTTGAATACAATTGCAATATTCATGCCAATATTTTTAAAGATTTACAACTTTTACACAATATAACATCACATGGATAACTATATCACATATTTTCTATAATATTTTTTTGAATACAATTGCAATATTCATGCCAATATTTTTAAAGATTTACATAGCTATTTTTTATTCTTAAACTTTGCATATTGCTCTTATTTTATGGGATGTTTCCCACAATCATTATCTAAAATATTCCTTAAAGATTAAATCCATTCCATCTATCTAATAATTGTTGTTAACTAAATCAAAATTCTTAAAGCCATATTCCAAAATAGACACAAAGTCACTATTTAATTTCCAGTATTATTAAAAAAATTATTTTTCAAGTATTTAATTGGACCATAACTTGAAGATCTTGTTGCAACCATTCCACAATGCAATACCATGTGGATAATTGTACCAAATATTTTGTTTTTCTATGATTTCTGGATACAATTTCAATATTCATGCCATACAATTACTAGAAGTTAGTGCCCACCATTATTACGCGTTTTAAGCACTTCAATAAGGAGGAGTAAAAATGTAAATGTGAATACTTACAAGTGGTTCCTACCCACCAAAATTTATGAAGTAGTACTTTACACAAGTAGAGAATTAATTTCTCAAATTTAACAATTAATTTGTGCGTTCATCACTATTAGTTTAATATCGACCAACCCAAATTGTAATGTTTAACTTCGAAAAATAAATATTTATTTTTCAATATTATTTAAAAAGGTATGATAATTAATTTGTTTTTTGATCGCTATTAGTTTAATATTGACCAACCCAAGTAGTAATGTTTAACTTGGAAAAATAAATATTTATGTTTTAATATTATTAAAAAAGTTATCTGTCAAAAATTTGATTCCACCTTAACTTTGAAAGTCTTATTGTAACCTTTACACATTAGATGCATAAATATATTACATATTTTCTATAATAGTTGTTGAATAGAGTTGTAATATTCATCTCAATATTTTTTAATATTTATATAGCTATTGTTTATTCTTAAGCTTTACACATTGCTCTTATTTTATGAAGTGCTTTCCACAATCATTATTAAAACTCTTAAACTTTAGGCACAAATTAATAATCTTCGTTTCTTTTGTAATCATGTCTCTAAATATTTTTACAATTTTAGTTTTCAAATTTATGTAATAAAATTGATGGAAAATGAAATTTAATAATATCCCATTCTTTCCTGGTCATGTCTATCAACCTTAAGTATTTAAATATGTAAAACCTTAAGTATTTAAATATGTAAAACACAATTTATAGTAATGGGACATAGTTTCAATTTGAATTTCAACATCTGATGGTGGTTCTACTTTACAAATGTGATCTATCCATGCATATTATAAGGTTATCTAACAATTTCTAGTAAAATTGTGCATACCAATCCATCTTAAAGTGTAATTAGTAAATGATACCTTAAAATTAAAGATAATAAAAACTAGCATTACTAACTCCCCACACTTTGTTGTGCCTCTTCATAGATGTCATAATTAATACATACCCATTTTATACTTTGATACTTTGAATTTTTCTGAAATATCCAGTTTGCCTAATTCTACCGAATTTAAATCAATTACAACTTTTACTCAAATTCGAAGAATCCACCCATGGATTCCAAATTACTTTGAACAAAATAATATTTTATGCAAATTTTTTAAATCCGTAATTTTTAATGGACTAAACTATCTTGTTTTTTTTATGTTATTAAATTTAATTGAATATACAAGTATTCTTAACTAATTAATTAATGATTTAATATATAATTAAATTATTTTCTTAACTAATTTATTAATATGATTAAAATAAAATGTAAGATTTGGTTAAATTTAATTAAATATAAAATATTTTTTTAATAATTGATTAAGGGGTATATATGATTTTTGATTAAGTTTAATTAAATATACAAGTATTTTAAAATAATTAATTAATGATTTGATATATAATTAAATTATTGTCTGAACTAATTTATTAATATGATTAAAATAAAAATTTAAAATTTGGTTAAATCTAATGTAAAATATTTTTTTAATAATTAATTACACCAAATACACAATAGAACCAAATACACATATGCATGTACCATGCATGCCAAACCTAGTAAGGAAATCATACATGCAACTAGATACCTACAAGATAATCTCACTATAGATACTTGATCCAACTCTTCCTTGCTTGATCCTTGCTTTCCTTTGTTTTCTTTTCCTTTATTTCTCCAATGCTAGAGTGATCCAAGAATGCTCTAAGTTTGCAAGAGTATTAGAGACAGATTAAAGAGAGAGCTCTAGGTTGAAACCGGCAAAAGGTTGTGAACTAATCCTCATAAGCCTTTTTATTATTGAGGCATATATTTTCTTTTTCCTCTAATTTTCCTTCAATTTTACTCTCATGCAATTACACCTTTCACCTTTCTTTTCTCATAGTTTCCTTTATTTTCATAAATAAAATGCCAATTAATGCCTCTTCATCTTTCAAATTCTTTTGCCAATTTCCTTATCCATAATAAACCAAATGAACACTCATTATGATGTTTTTTTCAATATTCAGCTTGGAATATGTGTCCCATGTCCTTGGTCTTATTTTTTCCTTTATTAACTTTATTACATGAAATTTTAACCTGGGGCCATTACAGATCCCACCCGCTTAGCGGAAAACTATCCTTGGTGTTCTATGACACCTACAACTAGAAAATACTGCTAAAACCAAAACATACTGCCCTTGGAGCTTTATAACTTAGCTCAATGCAGTGTTTATAGTGGCATCTTGCTGAAAGCAAAACCAACATGACAAACATAACAACATGAAAACCATACCGCTTATTGGATCTTTATAACATAGCTCATTGTGGTATTTACAACAACAACCATACATAAATATGTACATATAAAAAAACTCTTTTGCCTCAATTAAAAAACAATGAAGGATACAAATTCCACATCTGGTCAACCATCTCCCATGTGTCTTCATTGGGCTCAAAGTGCTTCTACTACACTTTAACTTGCTCGATTGCCTAGTTCTGGAGCATGATCTATTTTCACTGTAAAATGCACTAAGGTTTTGACTGGAATTCTCCTTCTGGCTTCAGCTACTACAGACCATTCAATCACATGATCAACATCTTTCACATATTTCTTAAGCAAAGAAACTTGGAAAACATCATGGACTTTCATTGTCGGAGGTAGTGCAAGTTTGTAGGCCACTGGTCCAATCCTCTCAAGGATCTAAAAAGGCCTGCAATACCAAGGTGCCAACTTCGCACATGATCCAATCCTCAAGGATCACTTTTTGCACTTGATGCACAAGTACACATGCTCCTGAACCTAAAACTCCTTGAACACCTTGTTCTAATTTTCATAACTCTTTTTTCTATCCTGTGTTTCCTTTAGATTATTCTTTATAACCTACATTTCTCATTCCATCTCTATAAACATGTACGTCCAATCAATACCATGTTCAATGGATCACTCCAGTTGATGGGAGTGTTACAACTCCACCCACAAAGTGCCTCAAATGAACTAATCCTCAATGTCGCTTGATCCCCATTATTATAAGTAAGATCCACTAGTCGAAGATACTCCTCTGATCTCCTCTATTGGTGCATAACATGCATCCTCCACATGTCCTCCAAAATCCTATTGACCCTCTCTCTCTATCGATGATAAGTTGTACTGAAGGCCAACTCTATACCCAAACCTGCACATAACTCCTTCCAAAACCTAGAAGTGAACTTGGAATCTCTTTCTATCACAATCTTCTTAGGAATACCATGTAATTTCACTATCTCCCTGATGAAGACTCAAGCTAGCTCACTAGCTGAATAAGTAGACTTAAACACTATGAAGTATGAGCTACCTTAGTCAACCTATCAACCACAACCATGATGGAATCATGTAGTCTAGATGTTCTTAGAAAACTTGTAATCAAATCCATAGAAATGACCTCCCATTTTCATTCCAAAATCAGAATTAGCTGCAGTAACCACCTAGATGATTGCATTCTTCTTTTACATGTTGAAAATCAAAGCATCTCGCAATAAACACAACTACCTCTTTCTTCATATTCGACCAATAGTAGACTTCTTAACCGATGTTAGCGTCTTCTGATATCTCGGATGACTTGAATACAACTTAACATTAAATTCCCTCCAGATAAGATTCTTGAGCTCATTGTTTTCCGACACATATATTTTGTCCCTAAACGTTACCAAACCATATGTCGCTAGATGATAGCCCACATCCTATTCGCATGTACCCTACTGTTGTAACCTGTTCCTAAAATCGCTATACATTTCATCCTGTTGTCCTATCCGTAAGGTCTATTCCTGTAAATGTGTCCCATATGAACTCATAACTACTATCTAATTTACTTTTACTCTTCTGCTAAGAGAATCTGCAACCTTGTTCTCCTTACCCTTAATGTACTTGATCTTGAAGTCAAACTCACTAAGCATGGCAACCACCTAGCTTGTCTGAAATTCATATTGGGTTGGTTAAAAAATCATCTCAACTCGCTGTGATAACTCATCAATACAAACCTCCTACCAAGAAGATAATTCCTCCACATATTCAATGCATGAATGATAAATAGCAACTTAAGGTCAAACACCACATAATTCTTCTCATGCTCATTTAGTTTCCTTGACTTCTAGCGTACCACCTGTCCCTCTTACACTAGGAATCCACCAATCCCTCTCTTAGAAGAATCTGTACACACCACGAACTCTTTATCTAGATATGTAATCTTTAGAACTGGAGCATTTGTAAGCAATTGCTTCAACTTCTCAAAACTAGTTGCACTTTCCTCTATCCATTCAAATTTCTTTCCCTTTCTCTACAAAGAAGTGATAGGATAGGAAATCTATGAGAAGTTCTTGATGAACGTCCTGTAATAACCTGCTAACCCCATGAATGATATGACCTCATCCACATTCCTAGGAGCTTCCAATTCCATGATAGCTCTTATCTTTTCCGGATCCACTGCTATGCTTTCCTTGGAAACAACACGTCCCAAGTAATGTACCTATGTCTGAAAGAAACTGCATTTACTAAACTTGGCACGCAACTAATGATATCTTAGCAATAACAATATTGATGCTAAGTGTTTGACATTATCTTCATCATTCTTAGAATATATCAATATATTATCAATGAATATAATCACAAACTTGTCCAAATATGGACACAACAAAATATCATCAAACACATGAAAGAAATTGGAGCATTAGTTAGAACAAAAGGAACTAAGTCAAACTCGTAATGTCCATACCTAGTCTAGAAAGAAGTCTTGTAGATGTCCTCCTCTTTGATGCATACTTGATGATAAAATTATCTCAAATCAATATTCGATAACCCCTTTGCCTTACTATCGTAGTACCTCTATGACAATTTCTTCATCCTGAAGAGTCTCTTGAATTCATTCCAACTCAACTACTCTGATCTAATGTATCTGACACACCTCACACCTTCCCACAAAATGTATGCTTTCCCTTTGAGGTTGAAAATAACTATCTTGGACTTCATGTTATCTATATAGTCATGAAGCTCAAATAATTTCTTCATTCCAAGAAACCATGCCTCTACATTTTTCTGTTTCTTCAACTGTCCATCAAATGTAGGTGGCTTGGATATCTTGAAATCATTCAAAAAATATCCCATGTAACTCCTCATCTAAGGATGACAGCAATGGTGAGAATGGTACCTGTTTGAGCTAGAACTAGTGTAAAACCCATATCCACTTCCTCTTTATTGACAATGATAAACCTGCCAAAATTCAGAGGGGTATCCTTGATATGAGGTCCTAATTAGGCCTCAAACCATTTTGGATGGGAGCCCCATTTGGAATTCGACTCGACTAACGTCTACTTAAATATCTACCTTGGATTTAGCTATCAAAAAGAGAGATAATCACATATTTTCCTTCGAAAAGTAAGCTAGTGTCCCTAGTGAATGTTCAATTGTAGGTACATAAAATTTCTTCTACTATAGATGGGAAGAGGTCGAGTCTCAAAGTGAGAGGTAATATTACCACCTTAATAAATAGACATGTAAACGAGAGTGTTTCGTCTAACACCTAGAGAAATAGTCCATATAGATGCGGTGATCATTATAACCATAACAACAAATTCTCAACAAGTTAAGCACTAAAATAACTGAAATAGTTCAACTACCTTAGTACTGGTGAAAGAAAAAATGAACCATAAACATTCATAGAATAGTCTTACAAACAATCATAATCCATGTACGAAAACTTTCTGGCCATAAGAATTCAAATATTAAACAAAAGTCCCGAGATGCATGAATACAACGAAAATCTCTTGCTCCAATAGTGGAGCATTAGAGCCACTAGTTTCTTCCCAAAAGTACTAACTTTGCATCTCTAATGCCTTATGGGAGAAGCCAAAGTTAAAATTCCTTTACATGAGAAATGAGGACCTATTTATATCTTGAGGAGTGATCTTTCATATCCTTATGAATCTTGACTTTCTAACTTCTAGTGACAGTTGGAATTCTACAACCTTTGAAGTTCCAAATGATTTTTGAAATTACATGTGACTTTTGATATTACATGTCCTTTGGATTTCCACGACTCTTAAGTTTACACATGACTCTCGGAATTCTACTCGTTTGTCTTATACAATGATTACAATGATAAATTTTGTCTTCCAAATCATCATAAGATGAAATTTGACACGTCACTATCTTGGGTAACTCGGATTGACAGTGACTGATGACATGGACTTGCTTTAGTAGTAACATGTGTTCCACAATGTTTTTTCTTTATCATCATTTGATCATGGTGCTTCAACCCTTTGAGGAGTATTCATGGTGCTTTGATCATCAAGTTTCAAGCATGTTCTTTGTTCTTCTTTTGCTTCCTTTTTCATCCTCTTCTACCTAATCTTCCTTATGTTTTCTTGCCATAAGGTCGCGGGAATACCTATTTCTGCAATCACTCATGACGAGAAACTATCTATTTGAAAATATCCTACTCTACCATGTTTTATACAAAATTTCCTCTTCATTCCTTTTTGGCACACTTAAAATAATCAAGGGAGATACATGGTACAAGGATGAATTAGAAAGGGTTTAGGGTTGAGGAGGAGGGTCTTTAGGGTTTCAACATGTGCTCATGCACCCTAAGAAGCAAGGTAGTCAAGGCAGGGCACATGTTGCAAGTTGGAAGGACGAATGGGAAATATTTGGTTTTTCCATGTGCTCTATACGCTCAAGGGAGAGAGGGAGGGTGTAGGGTGCACTCCTAAAGATTGAAGGCTAAGTATTCGTGCCTTCAAGCTACACTTATTTGCTCAGGAGGTCTTAAAGTGGGTGCAGGGCACACTCCTAAAGGATGAAGGTTGAAGCTTCATTCCTAATAGGTGCTACAATGAACTGAAGAAGTCCAAGTGGACACATGGCGCATAGGGAAAGGCTAAAGGGCTAAGATTTAGGTCTTCAAGATGCACTGGTTCACTCAAGGAGGGTGCACTTCTTCAGGTCAAAGGAATGTGCTCTAGGAAGACTTAACCATTCTTGGAGGGCACCATTTAGGACATTGAAGGGGATTCATGCTTTTGGAGTGCAACAAACTTTGCTGGAGGGAGAAGGTTTCACTTATGAACAATGAAGGATCATTCATCAAGGCTTTAGAATGTGCTCATGTGGTCTTGGCCTCAATGGGCTCATTTGGAACCAAAATTTGTCTAAGTTTGGATGATTGGTCAAGGGGTGGGCAAGATGATTTTTGGACATAAAAATACATGTGACACATACCAAATCATTGAGATAACTTAGAAAAACTTAACCAATAATGAATATACATCAAAATGCCACTTTATGCACATTCCCCAAGTATAAACAATAAAGTGTGTGCGATTGCGACCCAAAAGTGTCGTTTTACAACAAGAAAGACGTTGTGACCAATGCAATGCATATAATGATACTCAAATCAATGCAACGACACTTAATAACACTCAATACATATGAAACAACAAAAAATGACACTCAACGACCAAGGATACACTTGACACGACAATGAGGTAGGATCCAAAATTCAAATGTAGTGAAATTTTAGAGGGTGTTGTAGTAGCGAAAACACTCTCCTATAAGGTGTATCCAAGAACCTTCCATCTCCAAATATGTCATCCTTGTTTGACCAATGCCGACTGTAAGACCTACTTACATATGGCCCATTAGATCTGTCCTCCTGTCCATAACTGATCCATGGTTGTCCATGTCTCTACAGGTTTAACAAACTCTAAAGGATAACTTTGTTGACCTTTGATTGTTTCTCATGTGCCTTGGAAAGTATTTTCTATGACTGAATGATCCTCTCATTATCTTCCTTACAAATTTTGATCTCTACCCTTAAACTTCTCAAAGTGTCAGCTATGTCCAAGACTACTCATCTATTGGCTTCTCATATGATTTGTAATGGGAATCTTGTGAATTATAATCCACCATTTTGCTAGTCATCTTTGATCTTCTTCTCCTACAAACATACCATTTAAAATAAACCAAATACAAACATAATCAACATAACTCAGTGAAGTTCAGGGGAAATTATCTTGTTAGAAAAATCAGTCCAGATTAGCATGATACATGTATATATATATAATCATATAAATATACTGAATTCATGTATGACAATACCAACTACATACCATGACATCATGTATGAAAATAATCACCATGAAAATGCATGCAAAACATCCATATAAATAACTGACATGAAAACATGACAAACACTTTTGCCCATCTAGTCCAAGGATTAAACCATGCTCTCATACCAATATGTAACCATGTAGGTTTTAACCCTGTACAAAAATTACCTGCATATGAATTCTAAAACACAAAAAATAAACAATGCGAGATCATAACACATAAAACACACATACATAGATATTTTCCCATGGATCCCAAAACCGGGACTACCAGCTTGATTTTTCATTATGTTCCTTTCAATGTTACAATACATATTTATACATGCCGAAGCATCCATTACCATGGACCAAAAACCATCATGTCCAATATCATGGAATGAAAACCATCTCGTCCAAAAAACATGTGCGAAAATCATGCACAAAACCATAGGTGGGTCTGCCCAACCTAACATAGGGTCCAAACCCTTGTTACAGGTGCCCTTCAAACCCCAGGTTAACTACGTGGAAAGAATATAACACAACCCAACATTCTCCCACTTGTTGTTTTCTTTCCACAGGGGTCCACAAGAGAGCTTAGTCATTTTCCCAGCCCTGAAATGCCCATTGTCTCTCTACACCAAGAGAACTTCTCAGAGCTCACAGATTTTGTCAATGCATCTGTAGTATTATTCAAAGTGTCCACCTTTACTAGCAACACATTTTTGTCTTCTATCATATCCCTCACAAAGTGATATTAAACATCAATGTGCTTTGTCTTTGAATGATATGCAGGGTTATTTGCCAAGAAAATTGCACTTTGGCTGTCACAGTCTATCCTTATAGCTTTCTGTACTAACCCCATACTTGAACAAAATCTCTGCAACCAAATTGCTTCCTTTCT
This sequence comes from Pinus tabuliformis, assembly GCA_031772625.1. Taxonomy (NCBI): domain Eukaryota; kingdom Viridiplantae; phylum Streptophyta; class Pinopsida; order Pinales; family Pinaceae; genus Pinus; species Pinus tabuliformis. Next base: position 1,354,147,887 of record CM062816.1, on the reverse strand, counting down.
TGCATGAGTGGCTACCATGTATTCTGCCTCTGTAGTTGATAGTGCCACTACAGATTGTTTCTTACTCATCCAACTGACTGCACCTACAAATAGTTTAAACACATACCTAGTTGTAGATCTTCTCTGATCTAGATCTCCAGCCCAGTTTGCATCAACAAATCCATGAATATCCAACACTCTATCCATTCCTGGTCTTCCTTGGTAGCACAAACCATAATCACTAGTGCCATGCAAATACCTGAAAACCCGCTTCACAACTGTCCAATGCTCCTTTCCTGGTTTTGACATAAACTTGCTCAATACTCACACTGCATGTGCAATGTCTGGTCTAGTACAGACCATTGCATACATTAGGCTACTGACTGCACTTGCATATGGAGCACGAGACATGTCCTCTTCCTCTTCTTGTGTCTTGGGACATTGTTTAGTAGATAACCTCACACCTACAGGAATAAGAACCTTCATCGGTTTACTATCTTGCATATTAAACCTCTACAGTATTGTCTCGACATACTTCCTCTGGTTTAACCAGAGCTTCCTCTTTTCCCGATCTCTTTTAATTTCCATGCCCAAAATATAGTTTGCAGCACCAAGATCTTTCATGTTGAATTTGGAGGACAATTGGGTCTTCAAATCCTAGATAATTTCTTTGTCATTTCCAACCAGCAACATATCATCCACATACAAGACTAGATAAATAATACGATCACAAATTAATTTAAAATACACACAATGATCTGCTTTTCTTTCGGTGAAGCTAAGTCCCCGTATAAATGTATCAAATTTATGATACCACATCCTTGGTGACATGTTTAAGCAATACAAAGACTTCTTTAACTTGCATACCAGCTCTTTCTTACCCTTCGCTGCAAAGCATTCAACTTGCTTCATGTAGATTTCCTCTTCCAGATCCCCGTGAAGAAATTCTGTCTTGACATCCATCTGTTCTACCTCAAAATCAAAAGCAGCAGCAATAGATAAAAGTAACCTAATAGAAGTTACCTTGGCAACAGGAGAAAAAATATCACCAAAATCAATTCCCAGTACCTGGCACTAACCTTTTGCTACCAACCGAGCCTTGTATTTCTCCACTTTCCCTTCTGCATTTATCTTCTTTTTGAACACCCATTTGTTGCCAATGGGTTTCCTTCCCGCCGGCAACTCCACCAGATCCCAAGTCTCATTTTTGTGCAAAGATGCCATTTCATCAACCATGGCCTCTTTCCAGAGTTTTCCATCCTCTGAATCTACTGCTTCCTTCACAATTCTGGGATAATTGTCAGTAATAGATAAAGCAAAATTTGAACAGAAAGCAGATGGAATATACCTTTCAGGCTGCCTTCTTTCTCGAACTGATCTTCTCATAGCCATAGTTTGTGGCTCTTCATCTTCTGATTCCTCCTCTGCTGTAGAGTCTGATTCTTCCTCCTTTAGCTCAAACTCTATCTTCTCAGGTTCCTTCATTGGACTTCATGTTGAATAACATCTTTCACCTCTCTGAACACCACATCTTGGCTGTACACAACCTTCCGTGTGATTGGATTCCAAAGCTTGTAACCCTTTAAACCATCCTTATACCCAATAAAGATGCACTTTTCAGATTTACTATCCAACTTGGTTCGTTTCTCCTTTGGAACATGTACATATGCATCACATCCAAATACCCTCAGATGTGAAAGAGAGGGTTTCTTACCAGTCCATACCTCTTGTGGAGTCTTATCCTCCAACGCTGATGAAGGTGACCTATTGGCTAGGTAACATGCAGTATTCACCACCTCTACCCAGAATTCCTGTCCTAACTCGGCACCACTAAGCATGCTTCTTGCCCTTTCCATCAATGTCTTATTCATTCTTTTTGTAACCCCATTTTGCTAAGGGGTATATGGAGTAGTCTTCTATCGTGCTATACCACACTTCTTACAGAATTCTTCAAATTCCTTACTGCAAAACTCTCCACCGTTATTTGTCCTCAACACCTTTATCTTCTTCTCTGTCTAGTTTTCCACCAAAGCCTTAAATTCTTTAAACCTGTCAAAGACTTTAGATTTCTTCTTAAGGAAATATATCCATGTATTCCTTGAGAAGTCATCTATAAATGATACATAGTACACAACCTTTCCCAGTGATGGAACCTTCATAGGTCCAAACACATCACTGTGCACAAGTTCTAATATCTGTTTCACCCTCTTACTACCAGAGGGGAAACTCACCCGATTCTTCTTTCCATATACACAATTTTCATAGAAATCAAAATCTAGAGAGCTATTACTCATACCTTCTACCATACCTTTACCATGAAGTATCCGAAGGCCCTTTTCTCCAATATGTCCAAGCCTTTGATGCCACAACATGGTCTTCTCTCTAGAGACCACTAGATTTTCTGCTCCACTTTTAGGAACCACAGAACCATTACACCCATCAATAACAGTGCTACCTTGCAGCTTGTATAGAGTTCCAATCCAAACTCCTTACATCAATGCCAGTGCTCCCTGAACCATCTTGCAGGTATCCTTCTCAAACACTGTTTTTACACCTACATCATCCAGCTTGCTAATAGAAATTAGATTTCTGGCTAATGCAGGAATATGTAGAACACCTGGAAGCATTCTAACCCTTCCACCTTGCAACTTCAACTTTACTTTACCACGACCAACAATTCTAGCCTTCCTGCCATTCCCCAAGAAGACATCACCACCATCATATTTCTCATACTCACAGAACCACTCTCTATGGGGAGTGAAGTGAAAGAATGCACCTGAGTTAATCAACCATGCCTCATGATCTACATGTGTACTTGAAGAAGCCAAGTACACATCCCCACTTTCATCTGAGGTGGTTTTTGCCTCTGCAGAAGGAGCCTCATCAGATCCCTTTCCTTTGTCAGAAGCTTTAGATTTATAGTCCCTTTTGTAGTGCCCTTCCGTTCCACATTTCTAGCACACCACCTTTATAGTTTTTCCTGGAGATTTAGATCTCCCATTCGATGACTTATTTTTGTTTCTGTTTTGGGTTTGCCCTCGTACAGATAAGGCATCACCATTTTGTCTCTCCATATTTTTCCATCTCATCTCCTCCCAGCAAGGATGAGACTATTTCATCAAAATGCAAGGCAACTGCATTGCTACCTACTGCAATAACCAAACTATCTCATGAATCTAGTAGAGAACACAACAAACTCATGCACTTATCTTCATCTGAAATTTTAATATCAATAGATGCTAACTGACTTACCACATTATTAAATGCATTCAGATGCTCTGTCATTGAGTCTCCATCTTTCATCCTCAGGTTATACAACTTTTTCTGTAGGAACAGTTTATTCACCAGAGACTTAGATTGATACAAAGTCCCTAACTTGTCCCACAAAGACTTCACTGTAGCTTCCCCTGATACATTCAGCAATACTGAATCTGAGACACATAATCGCATTGTGCTCTTTGCCTTCCGATCCAACTTCTTCCATTCTTCATCGGACACTCCCATTGGTTTAGTATCCAGATCTACCGCGATCCACTAGTCTTTATCCACCAATAGATCCTCCATCTTGAGTTTCCACAACTCAAAACTCTGACCATTAAATTTCTTGATCTCTATCATTCCACTGCTCGCCATATTCTTTCACCACCAGAATCGATCTTGCAGGTCTCCCACTGAACAGGGTCTACCATAGGCCCGAGTGAAACCCCTCAGCAACAAAGGCATCCCCTTGAAGCCAAAACAACTCTGATACCAAATGTAGGTTTTAACCCTATATTGAAATTACCTCCATACGAATTCTAAAACATAGAAAATAAACAATGCGAGATCATAACACATAAAACACATATACACAAAGATTTTCCCCTGGATCCCAAAACCGAGACTACCAGGTTGATTTTTCATTATGTTCCTTTCAATGTTATAATACATATTTATACATGCTGAAGCATCCAATACCATGGACCAAAAACCATCACGTATAATACCATGGAACGAAAACCATCACGTCCAGAAAACATGTGCAAAAATCATGCACGAAACCATAGGTGGGTCCGCCCAACCTAACATAGGGTCCAAAACCAAAATTTTCCGGGGCGCTGCCTTGGACCCCATAAAGTGGGGTTACGGGTTCCCTTCAAACCCCCTATTAACTACGTGGAAAGAATATAACACAACCCAACAAACCACCCCTCCCATATTTACCCACTTTCATTGACCTACTAGGGTAAACATGAGATGAGGGATACTTTGACATGACCTGAACTCCTAGATCACCTTAAGGAAATGGAGTCAAGAAATGAAACCTTATTGACCTTCCTTAGGAGCTACAGGACCCCAGGGCATAAAAAACCAATCCAGGTGCCCAATCCCTGAGCCGAGGCTCTCTTTCACTAACCTAGACTACCAATTGCATGCATAATATTGCATCCATGCAATTGTAGGCCCTTAGTCACATGGATAAGCCACCAGGGTAGTGACTCCAACCCCAATTTCTTAGTTTTGAGCATGCGACCCCAAATTAGTGTGACCTTTTGAGGGTTTGTCTCCAGATCACTGCCCAAAACTTGTTGAGACTTTCCAAAATGATAGATGACATCGAGATAAAGATGCTTATACCAATTTTTCTCAAATACTTGGCTAGAATGGGCTTAATCATGATAGTCATTTCGTAAAACAAATTGTGAAAAAGTAATCTATAGGTCATAAATGCATATCTGAACATAGGGGTCTCATACTTATTTGAAAATCATCAAGAGGGTGTGTGTACTCTCATGATAGCTACAATAACATCTATTAGGTCATGCATTCAATAACCATTCAGTTACCAATCAAAACATGTTAAGAGCCAAAACTAGAATATTTCATGAAACCATGCTTATAACCAACATATAACCAAAATAATAATAATGATAGAACAACCATCAAATCCACATAATAACAATTATAAATGCTCTTAAAAAACAAGAGGAAAAGAGCTCTTATTAAAATATGAAAAAACCAACTAAGACAAGTACTTCCACGTACCACCCAACCATATATTAGGCTGAACCAAATATTGCTTTTAGCCAATCACCCCCATTCCATATTCCAAGCATTAATGTGGGACTCACAAAAACACACCTAGGGCTTCCTCAGGCTTTACCGCAACCCTGCAAAAACCAGTCAAGGGGCTCCTAAGCGCAAAACAAGCATCTACACAACCAGGTTTTTCTATAATCTTGCCATTAGTGGTCAAGGGATTCATAGCCCCAAACAAATAAACATACACTACCATGCTTTGTCAAAATCCTATCAAAAATAGTCAATAGATCACTAGGCCCTAAAAAAACTTGGATGCCTTTAGACTTCTTGACCAATACCTTGAGGAATTTTCCTGTCTCCAACCTTAGGCTTTACTGCAATCCCGCCACAACCATTCAAGGGATTCCTAGGCCCTTGGGAATTTTTCTAAGACCAACTCACTCGGTTCCAAAACCATCCGACAATCCAAGGCTCAACCAACTAAAAGAACTCCATCACACCATGTCTATCTTGAAATAGAAAGGGAAGGCTAAAAATAATATCAAACCTTAAAAAATCCATGCCAATGACAATAAGAGGATCAAATATACACAAGCATTCCAAACCTAGCAAGGAAATCATACATGCAACTCAATACCTGCAAATTAATCTCGTTGTAGCCGCTTGATCCAACTATTTCTTGCTTGATCATTTCTATCCTTTTCTCTCTTGTCCTTCCCTTGAATTCTTTTATCTAATGCTGGAGTGCTCCAAGAATGCTCTAAGTGTCCAAGAGTATATGAGAGAGAGTAGAGAGAGCTCTAGGCTGAAACGACAAAAGGTTGTGAATTGATCCTCATAAGAGTTTTTATTATTGAGGCCTCTATTTTATTTAATTTTTTTCTAATTTTCCTCTCATGCAATTCTCTGACCTTTCACCTTATTTTTCTTCTAATTTCCTTTATTTTCATAAATAAAATGCCAATTAATGCCTCTTTACCTTTTTAATGCCTTTTCCAATGCCTTTGCCAATTTCCCTAGCCATAATAAACTAAATGAACACCCACTAAGATGTTTTTTGCAACATTCAACTTGGAATAGGTGTCCCATCACCTTGGTCTTATTTTTTCCTTTATTAACTTTATTACATGAAATTTTATCCTAAGGCTATTACAAAACATAGGGGAATGGGCTGGGGATATTACTTACCAAAATAAAGATACCTATATGTTCCAAACATCTCCCATTGGAGTATGTTTTTTTCTTCCATACATATAGAGGCAAAGTTCATACTAAAAAAGCCTCATGTAAGCACCAATACAAAAAAAAAACTAGCATAGCTATGCACTCAGGACAATGAGAGGAGAAATGCCCCATGATCCATTACATTACTAACCAATAAAGAGACATAGAATACTTGAAAATCTCATAGCTGATACTTTACTATTATAAACATAGAACACCCAGGATGACGTAATACATAAAGAGGTGTCAAACATTACGTTGCCCCCCAAACACATAATTTTGCAAACATACCTACAAACATGCCATATTTGGCATCAAAATTAATTGTTCACAAAAATAATTGGCACCATGAAACCAAAAAAAAATACATATGCGAGGGTGAGCCATGATACAAAAAAATGAAAAAAAACTTCAAGATAATTATGTAGTTGTGTAAAGATAGGTTAGATACAAAGCAATAATTCAATGTCTTCAAACTAAGTAAATTCTTAGAAGCACATGCCAAAGACTAAAAAAACACTAATACGTTGAAATTCATCCTGCTTGGCCACTAACCATTGTTCAAGGAGGATATTGTTGTGAGGAACATCACACTAGAACTCAGAGGGTCCAATAAGTCACCATAATATCATTCATAAGAAATATGGCCTTCCACATGCACCAACTAGGAATCTATCATGTCCAAGCATAAACATTGGTTCCTAAGCATCCTTTTGATGTTTTCCAAGGAGGAAATGACATTATACCTCTCTAATTTCTTGTCTTTCAAGACCAAAACCAAGAGTTTCTTCATTTTCTAATGCAAAACCACCGAATTCAAGTTTTGCTTCTTCCTACCCCTAGTGTTCCAATGGTTAGGAGCCCATGCTAACATATCGTCCATGATCTCAAGGTTCGAATGGGATTTCCTTTCAATACCTACTTAAGTATCCATACTTCTAATTTGTTTCATAGTCACTGATGGGACCACATTGAAATAGGTGGCAATCGAGTTATGGGAAAAGAGATGCTCTCCTTGATGACCCTAAGAAACACTACCACCTCCTCCCCAACGTTGTCTCATTATCTACATCGACGACATGGATGAAACCTTCAGGTCACACCTTGGAAAGCTATTTTGAATTCCTCTCACTACCAAATAACAACAAAATAAATCAAGCCCAACAACAACAGGACCAGGGCGCCATCCTAAAATATCATCTCCATAGCTTGGAACATCAACTACAAACTCGGCATAGACCCTATCAAGATAAACAAAAGGCTCAATGACCTTTATATAGAAGTCAAACCCAAAGACCCAAAATTAAACATCAACCCCAAACACCAATTTTGTGAAAACATCCCTAAACGGTAAACACGGGGCCACTCTACCCTTGACACAAATTTAGCACGCCAACACCCTAAAACTTAATAAAACCAAATAATAAATTTCTACCTAGATTTTGACCAAAACGTGTGACTCAATAACAGGAGACACATGCAAAGAGACAAGCCACTCGAACCCAAAAGAAAACCTGAGATCGATAATCCAGACCCAAAGACCAAGAATATGAATCCTCAAAATTGAGCTCAAATTTGCTAAGTAACAAAATGACCAAGAAAACTAGGCAATAAAAAGTGACAAAGTGAAAAACCACAAAGGAAGCAACAATTGAGAAAGACATTAATCCACCAACCTTCAAAGCTCCTAGTAGTGAAATTGAGGTCTTAGAAAACTTGGCCAATGCTTCCACTACCTTCACATTCCATCACCTTTACCCCTCATTTCCACATTTCTAGGCCTAGAACTGAATGGGAGGGTCTTTTCCAACTCAAATGAGAGAAAAAAGAATGCAATAGGAGGTCGAGGACCAACCCTCGCCTCTAGATCAACCCTCAACAATGGAAACAACTCCCTCCATAACATTGCAATAAATAGTGAATGCTAACTGTGAGCTTTGCTTGTTGTTGCATGCGAAATAAAGAAATGTGCTTGACTCCTTTATTTCCCATCACATCTGAGGGGGTGGTGGGCATTGCCCCCAAGGCCCTCCACCCCCCCCACCCCCTCATTGACACCCCCATTCAGAGGAATTTTTATCTAATTTATTGATATGGTTAAGATAACATGTTCACATATATATCCACCATTGTGAAAAGAGGACACTATACTATCAGGTGAAGAAAGTGTCAATGAAGACATTTTGGAGACCATGAATACAAATCACAAAATTATTAAGCAAAAGGCATTGCTACAATGAGAAATGGATAAATCTATTTGAAGGGTTGTGATTGTTTACTATTTAAGATCACTTCGATCATAAAATCGTGTTGCCTCTATAGAATATGCACAATACTTTCAACCAATGATTAGAAAAATAACTAGGCAATTTTTTTATTTTCACATTGGAAAATGTAGTTTCATTAGGTTTTAGTAGAAAATATTTTGTTGATTACTACTAATCTATCAAAAATATTGTTTGTTAATAATTGAAAAAGCTATGATGAAGTGAGATTGCATTTTCAAGGTTAGAGTTAAATTTTCAATTTTTGCTTTAGTAATCTATGGGAGATTAGAGAGGCATCATTGAAGGTATGAAACATGTATATGTGGATGACTATTCACTGTTAACTTTCTATTTACAAGTTTGGTATCATATGTTTACAAGGAAAGTTTGAAATGTTGGGAAACTTGGATCATAGTAAAGAAAAGTTATATCTTTTGAAGAAATATGTGACAATTTGATGAATTTTTCAACTTGTGAAGTTTAGTCTATATCATAATTTTTTTCTATAGATAAGTGCAAACAAGTTGGTAAAACCCCATAGACATCAATAATAAGAATCAAAAAATTACCTATCCCACGGGGCATTGGATTGACGGTGAATGGGTGCATTGTTAAGGCACTCCTTGAGATAGGTCACTGGTTCAAATTCCCCGTGGGTGCTTACCTACCAAAAACAAAAAAAAAGAATCAAAACATTACCTCATCCTACATTCCCAATATTAAAAAAAACCATAAAAATTGACTAAATTATAACTTTATTTTAAATTATTATTATTAATTATTAAGAAAATAATAATGTGGAAAGGTGTGTACCTTGAAATATGTGGATAATAGGGATTTAACATTCATGTAATTATGGTGAGAGGCGCTTTATAGCCCAATATGAGGGTGATTTTGTAGTGGTCTAAATGTTTGTAAACATTTAACATAAATAAAAAAAAATTGTTATTAACGTAATGTCAAATTCATATGTTTTAATTAATATTCAAATTGTAAAAAATATAATTGTAAAATGAAAAATGAAAAATGTAAAATGTCCAATATGAGGGTGATGTTGTAGTGGTCTAAATGTTTGTAGACATTTAACTTAAATATAGAAAACATAGTTATTAATGTAATGTCAAATTCATATGTTTTAATTAATATTCAATTTGTAAAAAATATAATTGTAAAATGAAAAATGTAAAATGTAAAATGTAAAGTGTAAGGTATAGAGCTACCAAATTGATTAGAAGAAATTAGTTTGCCTATAATGTAAATTTAACACACTATTACTTCTTTAACATATTATTTATTTATATATTGTTATTGGTATACTAATCAACGGTATTTGTTATTATTATTATATTATATTATAATATTAATAATATCCATTATAAGCATTATTATATTAAACCTTACATAGTGACAATTCTTGATCATATGGATGGGGGGGGGGAGAGAAGCAAAAAGAGATAGAGACAAAAGGAGAGAGAGAGAGAGAGAGAGAGAGAGAGAGAGAGAGAGAGAGAGAAGGGAGGGAGACATAAAGAGGGAGGTGTTAGAAAAAGGGAGAGGGAGGAAGGAAAAGACAGAGGAGGGGGATTTAGAAGGAGAGAGGGTAAACAGATGAATTTGGATGGGAGAGAGGGAAGATAGTGATCAAGTAGGAAGGAAGAGAGAGAGAGAGAGAGAAGGGAGGGAGACATAAAGAGGGAGGTGTTAGAAAAAGGGAGAGGGAGGAAGGAAAAGACAAAGGAGGGGGCTTTAGAAGGAGAGAGGGTAAACAGATGAATTTGGAGGGGAGAGAGGGAAGATAGTGATCAAGTAGGAAGGAAGAGAGAGAGAGAGAGAGTGAGAGTGAATGAGGGAGAGAGAGGATAGGGGAGAGAGAAGGAGGGAAGAACAAAGGCATAGATAGATATAGGTGTAGAGAGAGGGGGAGTGGCAAGGGAGAGACATATAAATACTAAGGGAGAGAGGAGAGGAGAGAAGATATAGAGAAGGAGAAGAGAGAGCAAGGGAGACAAGGGTAATATAGAGAGAGGGAGACAAATATTGAGGGGGGAGAGAGAAGGAGGGAGGGAGATAGTGACAAAGTTAGAGAGAGAAAGAGAGAGGATGAGGGAGGTGGGAGAGAAAAGGAGGGAGAATACTTGCGAGAGAGATTTAGTTGAAGGAGGAGAGAGAGGGAGGGAAGAAGAAAGACACAAAGAAAGAAAAGTGGAGAGAGAGAGAGATGAGGAGGATGTAGGGAGAGAGATAGATATATGTAGAGAGTGTGTAATTTTTGGGTTGAGATAGAGAGACAAAAAAGAAGAGACATAGGAAAATAGGGATAAAGATGTAGGGTGGGAGAGAAGAAGCGAGAGATAGAGAGAGGGAGGGTAGGAGACAGATATACTATATATATATATATATATATATATATATATATATATATATATATATATATATATATATATATATATATATATATATATATATATATATATATATATATATATATATATGTATGTATATGGAGATATAGAGTTATATACATATAAATATTTTAAATCTGCAGTGTAAAAATAACATGCAACATCAACCCACCAATTATTAAGCTAGTTTCGCATCAAATGAATAACTAAAAGCATAAAAACGCATTGAGTTAATTTAAGCATGCTAAGATTTCATCTCTTAAATTTAGATCTTTCAATCAAATATTTTGATGGTTGCCCAAATATGAAACAAATAAACAAAATCTAAATGAATTTTTAAAATAACGATATTAGGAACGTTTCAATTTTTAGACTTTTTGAAACGAACAGAACTTCGATTATGATAACAGTAATATATTCCATCACTCTAAATATTAAATTTTTATTTGAAAATTTAGTTTTGCTAAATGAAGTTTCGCACAAAGGCGTAAAATCTGGTGACACCAAGAAAATAGAATCGAGAGAGGATACATGGTCCAGTTCCATCAAACTTCAGTGTGCTCAAGAGGAAGTTCCAGATAGAGGACCGTGCTTACCAAAAGACTGAGTGAGGTAAGATTACAACCAGGATGACTAGTTGTTGCAAAGGAGCTCATGAAGAAAGAGTAGAAGAAGGTGACTATTGATAGCCATAGCAGAGGTTTAGAGAGAAGCCACAATAGAGGATATAAGAAAGAGGATGCCAAAGCAAGTGGCAAGAGGATGAGTCAAGAAGAAATTGACAAAGAGGTTGTTGAATTAAAAGAACAACTCAATGCATTAAAGATAATGCTTGATGAAAGCCAAAGACTAGGTTGGGTCTTAAGGAAGAAGCCAATGGAATGGCATGAGATGAAGAGAAGGCTACAACAAAAGCAAGTGAGATGGCTGATGGAAAAACTCAAGGAAGTTGAGTTGGAAATGGAAATGGAAGAGTTCATTTGTGAACCAAAATAAGGAGATATTATGGGAGAAACTGAAGATGAAGACTTGAAGATTGAAACTTCAAGTGAGGCCAAGAGGTCTGATGGTTTTAAAACTAAAAATTTGTGTATGTATGCAGGTGAAACATGTAAAGAAGGACAATTTTCTGATGTTTCCATGAAGAAGGAAGAAGACCAGCATAATCTAAATTCTATTCTAGAAAAGGATGAGATAGATAGATCTCATATACACCGGGAGAAAAATGTCAAGCAACCAAGTAAAGGGCTTGGGGAGATTGAAGAAGAAACCATCACAAAATTTCTAAATCATATGAAGGATTTAGAATAGGAAGAAGATATGAATGGCTAAACCATCAAGTGAGACCATAGGGTCTTATATTTTTAAGACTAATATTTTGTATGTGGATGCAGAACAAATGCAAAATAATATTAATGCAGATGATGGGACAAGGATAGCTCTTGGAGAAGGTAAACATCAAGGGACTAAAGGCAAACTTGAGGAAGAGACTATGTTAGATGAAAACATATTAAAGGATCATCAATTCACTATGATGATAGGCATGATGGAGATATCCATGGAAACTGTTGAGACAGATAATAGGGAAGAAGGACATCTACTGAAAGATGTTAAGAAGGAGGAACCCTATGTAAAAGATTTAACCTTGGGAAAAGGAACATTAACAAAGGAGTGTTTTGAAGAGGATGGATAGTCTTTTGAAGATGTCAAAAGTCTGGAGGAGTACTCTAGGAGAACAAAGTATGATGGAGAAGACCTCTTGAATAAGGGAAGTAGTGATTTGCTACAGTAGAAAGACCTTGAGATTACAAGGGTCAAAGAAAGACAATGTTATAATACTATAACACAACATGTGAAGAATGAAGCTGGAAGAAGAGAGCATTGTGATGAAGTGCTTGCTAATTGGAAGAAGAGATTAAACTATTGGAGAAACTGATGAGAGAACCTGACGGTAGAATAGAAGCTGTAGTTACAATTTCTGAAGAAGAAGATGTGTCTCAAGTAGCCATGGAGACAGAAAGATGTAATAATTTGTTAGCAGGTTCATTAAATAGCATGAATGAGTATGATTATGTGATCAAAGAGATTGAGCAGAGATTGTTTGAAGACGGTATGGAGGTTGTTAAAGAAAAAGAGGGTAAGGATGATAGGGAGGCAACAAAAATGGTAGCAAGCTAAGCAGAAGTCAACATAGGAGTCACAACAAGCGTTGAAGCAAGCACAAGCAAACCAAAAATTGGGGCATGCAAAGGAAAAGTCAGCATAGAAGACACCAACATCAACCTAAAACAAAGAGAAGGAGGCTGAAATATGGAGTACAATGTGGACCAACCCAAAGATATGCTAGACATAGAAATTGAAGAAATATGGCAGCAGATGATGAAGAAATTAAAATGGAAAAAAGTGGTAGCAATAGGAATCAAGATCAATCAAAACTTGAACCTGTTGACAAGAAGAAGAAGACAATAGACATACAACATCAACAAAGGTACAAGGCATATGGACAGTTACATAAGTAAGTGTGGGATCTAGGAAGACAAAGATCAGAAGACACATGATCAGGAGATCATGAATATTTTCTACTTTAGGAGTTTTATGTAGGATCATTCAACCAAGAGAAAATCATTGTAAATAGTAGATATAAGGGGTCATGCATTTTAGGAAACAATTTTCTTAAGTATCAAGTTAATGCAATATTTAGGCCTTTAAGTGTGATTTAATTAGATAATGGGAGAATATGTAAATGCTCTAAAAACAAATAAATGAGAACATGAGTGGTGAATAAATGACAAAGAGTTAGAAGTCAATTCCAACTCTTAGACAGTTCCATGATTAAAGGAACACGAGAAAGCTTTTAGGAATTAATTAAAGTAGAAGTGGAACAATGAGATGATAAGAGGACTTTTCTGTTTTAAAGCAAAGAAGAAGATGGAGTGGATAAATTCTGCCACATATGTATGCATGTAGCGAGCTTTAGGGCTTTTGTTAAAGGATTGGATTAGGTCCTTCATAGTAATCCAATCTGAGTTTTCATATAAGCATATCTAAGCCTACGGACAGAGGCCACTAATAGTAGAATCAGGCCTGTGTGTGTGTGTGAGAGACCGAGAAGTCTCGAATGTAAAATTTCTTTTATATTAATATATGCAAACGTTTGTTCTTGACTGTGTTAGAGTATGGAAGAGTATTTCATGAATGATTTTCTATGAATTCGTAGGCTCTATGATAGTTTGTAGGTAGAATTCTGAAGGACACAGTGGAACAGGATGATTCAGAGGAGTCATAAGGGTTCTTAGAATCCGTTGAAGAAGTTGAGAATTTGTTGAGAAATCAACTCAGGAGGGAGTTGAGCAGCAGAAATAGACAACAATGTTTTGAATAACTGCATAAAGAAGATGAGCGATTCAGAGGAATGGTATTGATCCTCTTAAGAGATCAAGAGTTTCTTTGAAGTAGAGGTGCATGCAAAGAGAAGCTCAAAAGGAAGAGTTGAAGTGAAATAACGAAGGAGGAAGAACCTATGAAGAATCCAAAAGAGCCACAAAAACCATTGAAAACGTGAAAAAACCCAAGTGAGAGAGGCGAGAGAGAAGTAAAGGTTTGATGCTCTGTAGCTGTTGGATCTTCAAAGATCAACGACCACGATTGAGAGTTGCAATCACATTTCGAAGATAATAAAGGATGGAAACCACAAAAATAGAAACTCCAAGAGAGATTGGAAATATCATCGATAATCTGATTGATGATCTTGCAATCAGAGGTTCACAGTGGAAGAATTAATGCGCGGTTGGAGAAGCGATAGTCAATAGCGAGTGTCAGCATATAGAAGCTTGGACCTATCAGAGTTTGGCGCAATGAGAGGTCAGGTTATTGGAGAGAGTGAAGGCAGTGTAGAGGAGGCATACCCGATGATAGTTATGAACGTGGTTGGATAAGATTTGAAATCGGGCGTATGTGATTTGGAGCTGGAATTCCTTTGTATTCCCAAGTGTTTAATATTTCTGATAGTTTATATGGCGCGGGATTTTTAACACAAAAGCATATGTTATTGTCCTAATATTCAAAGATCAAAGTCGGAGAAGTGGTGATGGTGTATATGTGTTAAGACTGTGGAGGAGTCGATTGTCGATGACTATAAAGGTGGAGCATTGAAAACTATGCAAAAGTTGTACTAAGGTAGAAAGGTAAGTTTGTGCATATATTTCCTTTGTAATAGGAATATAGTGCTGATATATGACTTATATATATATATATATATATATATCTGCCGTTGGAGGATTATGAAGGAAGACTTTAATAAAGTCTTATACAAAGACTTAAGGTCTAGCTAAAGGTCCTGATAGAAGGTTTCAGATGGGGTGATTTGTTTCGATACAAAGGAACTGTGTATAAAAGGGCCTTGACCATTTATGGTCTAAAGATTTGACTCCATGGAGAGCTAAATACATGGGACAAGAGTGTGGATGTATTTTTAATATGCATACTATGGGTATATGCTGGTAACCTGGCATCAATTTGGCTAAGGAGGGTTATATTCTGGGGACTCCTACATCATTATTGGTATCAGAGTAGATTTGTAATCTATAAAAGGAGAACTTTTGAAGTTCTTGGAAGATTGTAGCATTCTAGAATAGGCTTGGAGTAAATAGGAACAAAGGATTCCTTGAAGGAAGGAGAAAGCTAGATTGCTTAATGCATGTTCTAAAGGAAAGAGGACTTGGAAACCAACCAAAGGATAATCCATTCAAAGTGCAGAAGAATGGGTGAAACAAGATCATGCTAAGAACTTGAAGGTGAGGTAATATGTTCTATTTTTGTGTTTTTATACTAATGTGCAGGTGACAACAAGAAAAGTTGTGAGAGGGGAACCAAATGTGTTCTTGAAGGCAAAGTAAGGAGAATACTTTGAAGAAGAAGGGGGAGTGAACCTGAAGAATCCAACAAGAGATTGGACAGAGAGGACAACTGAAGTATTCTCAAAAGAGAGTGAGAGATTGCAAAAGCCTAGAAGGAGAAAAGGTGTTTCTCAAGAGGAGGTTCCAGATAGAGGACCGTGCTTACAAAAAGACTGAGTAAAGAGAGCTTAGTAAGGTAAGATTACAACGAGGAGGACTAGCTATTGCAGAGGCTTGTTGCAAAGGAGTTCATGAAGAATGAGGAGAAGAAGATGACTACTGATAGTCATACCAGAGGTTCAAAGAGAAGCCACAGCAAAGGATATAAGAAAGAGGATACCAAAGCAAGTGGCAAGAGGATGAGTCAAGAAGAAATTGACAAAGAGGTTGTAGAATTAAAAGAACAACTCAATGCATTAAGGATAATGCTTGAGGAAAGCCAAAGACTAGGTTGGGTCTTGAGGAAGAAGCTAGTGGAATGGCATGAGATGAAGAGAAGGCTACATCAAAACCAAGTGAGATGGCTGATGGAAAAACTCAAGGAAGTTGAGTTGGAAAAGGAAATGGAAGAGTCCATTCGTGAACCAAAATAGGGAGAAATTCTAGGAGAAACTAAAGATGAAAACTTGAAGACTGAAACTTCAAGTGAGGCCAAGAGGTTTGATAGTTTTAAAACTGACAATTTGTGTATGTATGCAGGTGAAACATGTAAAGAAGGAAATTTTTTTGATGTTGTCAGCAAGAAGGAAGAAGACCAGTAGAATCTAAATTTTGTTCTAGAAAAAGATGAGATAGATAGATCTCATATACAGCTGGAGAAAGATGTCAAGCAACCAAGTGGAGGGCTTTAGGAAATTGAAGAAGAAACCATCGCAAAATTTCTAAATCATATGAAGGATGTAGAACAGTAAGAAGATATGATGGTTGAACCATTAAGTGAGACCATAGGGTCTTATACTTTTAAGACTAATAGTTTGTTTGTGGATGCAGAACAAGTGCAGAAGAATATTAATGCAGATGATGGGACAAGGATAACTCTTGGAGAAGGTAAACAACAAGGGACTGAAGGCAAACTTAAGGAAGAGATTATGTTAGTTGAAAACATAGTAAAGCATCATCAATTCACTATGATGATAGGCACAGTCGAGATAGCCATGGAAACTGTTGAGACAAACAGTAGGGAGGAAGGACATTTATTGAAAGATGTTAAGGAGGAACCCTATGCAAAGGATCTAACCTTGGGAAAAGGAACACTAACAAAGGAGTGTTTTGAAGAGGATGGATAGTCTTTTGAAGATGTCGAAAGTATGGAGAAGTACTCTAGGAGAACATAGTATGATGGAGAAGACCTCTTGAATAAGGGAAGTAATGATTTGCTACAACAAAAAGACATTGAGATTAGAAGGGTCAAAGAAAGATACTGTTTTAATACTGTAACATAACATGTGAAGAATGAAGCTAGAAGAAGAGAGCATTTTGATGAAGTGCTTGCTAAGTGGGAAGAAGAGATTAAACTGTTGGAGAAACTGATGAGAGAACCTGCTGGTAGAACATAAGCTGCAGTTACAGTTTTTGAAGAAGAAGATGTGTCTCAAGTGCCCATGGAGACAGAAATATGTAATAATTTTTTTGCAGGTTCATTAAATAACATGAATGAGTATGATTATGTGACCAAAGAGATTGAGCAGAGATTGTTTGAAGATGGTATGGAAGTTCTTAGAGAACAAGAGGGTAAGGATGATAAGGAGGCAATAAATATGACATCAAGCCAAGTAGAAGTCAACATAGGAGTCACAGCAAGCATTGAAGCAAGCACAAACAAACCAAAAGTTTGGGCAAGCAAAGGAAAAGCCAGCATAGAAGACAACAACATCAACCTAAAAAAAGAGAAGGAGATAGAAATATGGAGCAGAATATGGACCAGCCCAAAGATACACTGGACATAGAAATTGAAGAAATATGGTAGTAGATGATGAAGCAATTACAATGGAGAAAATTCGTAGCAGTAGGAAGAAAGATCAATCAAAACTTGAACCAGATTGACAAGAAGATGAAGACATCAGCATACAATAGCAGCAAAGGTGCAAGGTATCTAGATAGTTATAGAAAGAAGTGTGGGATTGAGGAAGACAAAGATCAGAATACACATGATCAAAAGATCATGAATATTTTCTACTTTGGAAGTCCGATGCAGGAGCATTCACCCAAGGGAAAATCATTGTAAATAGTAGACATAGGGGGTCATGCATTTTAGGAAATAGTTTTCCTAAGTGTCAAGTTAATGCAATATTTAGGGCTTTAAGTGTGATTTAATTAGATAATGGGAGAATATGTAAATGATCTCAAAACAAATAAATGAGAATATGAGTGGTGAATAAATGACAAAGAGTTAGAAGTCAAATCCAACTCTTAAACAGTTCCATGATTTAAGGAACAAGAGAGAGATTTTAGGAATTAATTAGAGTAGAAGTGGACCATTGAGCTGATAAGGGGACCTTTCTATTTTAAAGCAGAGGAAAAGATGGAGTGGATAAAGTCTGCCACATATGTATACATGTAGTGAGTTTTGGGCTTTTGTTAAAGGATGGGATCAGGTCCTTCATAGTAATCCAATCCGAGTTTCCATATAAGCATATGTAAGCCTACGGGCAGAAGAGAGGCCAATATTAGTAGAGTCAGGCCTGTGTGTGTGTGCGCAAGACTGAGAAGTCTTGAATGTAAACTTTGCTTTTATATTAATATATGCAGATGCTTGTTCTTGACTGTGTCAGAGTATGGAAGAGTATTTCGTGAATGATTTACTATGAATTCGTAGGCTCTGTGATAGTTTGCAGGTAGAATTCTGAAGGACGTAGAGGAACATGATGATTTAGAGGAGTCATAAGGGTTCTTAGAATCTATTGAAGAAGTTGAGAATTTGCCGAGGAATCAGCTCAGTTGGGAGTTGAATAGCGAAAATGGACAATAGCATTTTGAAGAACTGCACATAGAAGATGAACAATTCGGAGGAATCATATTGATCCTGTTAAGAGATCAAGAGTTGCTTTGAAGTAGAGGTGTATGCAAAGAGGAGCTCAAAAGGAAGAGTTGCAGTGAAATAGCGAAGGAGGAAGAACCTCTGAAGAACCCAAAAGAGTCGTAGAAACCACTAAAAACGCAAAAAAACCAAAGTGAGAGAGGCGAGTGAGAAGTAAAGGTTTTATGCTCAGCAGCCATTGGATCTTCAAAGATTAACGACCATGATTGAGAGTCACAATCACATTTCGGAGTGTTAGGTCCCTATACTACTAGTGTAACCCCTTTATTATATTGTTGCACCCATGTAGTCCCCATATTGTTATTATTGTGCCCCATAGAAGCTCACTATTGTTATTATTGTGCCCTTACATTATTATTGTTATGTCGGCTTTGATTATATTATGACCCCTTAGACTCCTATATATAGAAAGTAGGTCTTGTCATTTGTATCATCAAAGAATTGTTCATTTGTGTAATGTAAAGGAGGTTGCCCCCTTGAAGAGGCTGAATTCTAAGGTGTTGATCTATCATTTCTATCTTTTTGTGAGATGGTTTCATAACATTTAGTATCAGAGCTTTGGATTCTAGGGATTCGCTGCTTCAAATAGGTCATCGTTGAATTTTTCTACAATTTTTTTTTCTCAGATGTTTTAGAAGTGAAAAAACCATTTGATACGAAATCGTGCTGAACCTCAAGTTTGAATTTCAGAGCTTGTCTTGCTTTATTTTCAGAGATATGATGTGAGGAAGTTAGGGTTTTTGAATTCTCCAAAATTTTAGCTAAAACAGGACATCGTGAAATTTTCGTTATAACTCTTTCACTATGAAGTTTCAGAAGCTACAACAAAAACCCATTTGAGACGAAATTGTTCTGAAACTCGGCTCCAAATTTTAGATCCTGTCTCATTATATGTTCGGAGATATAGTCTGAGGAAGTTAGGGTTTTTGTAGACCCCTGAATTACATTCCAAACAGGTCACCACGGTAAAATCGTCATAACTCTCTCTTTGAGCAACAAATTGAAATTTCATAAGAAGTTGCAGAAAGATGACAGATTGTAGTTTTCTATGCACAATTTTCAGATCTGAAGGTCAAAACTGTGACACGTGGCATGTCATACAAGTTCTCTTTATTGAAACATTATATAATTAGGTCATCTTAGGAGATTGGGCATAAATCTTTCTTGGAGAATCAAATTTTTATCAGACTTATAGGGTTAGAAAGAGGACTCAGAGGGCTACTGTTGGAGAGAATTTCAGAACTTTGAGATCTGAAAGTACATAGTTACAATCATTTCAAGATCGAGCTCCTGAAATCAAGAAAAGGCGACATGAGGAAGTTAGATGGAAAGGATCCACTAAATTGGATACTACAGATGGAGCAATATTTTGATCTACATGGTGTACCACTGTTATAAAAGGTATGTATTGCATCTTCATATTTAGAACCAAATCAATTTTTATGGTATAAAGGGCTTTGTTCTCGTAAACAACTTGTTACATGGTAAATTTTCATGGAGGAAATGATAGCACATTATGAGGATACAAAGAGCAACACCTTCTTTAGAGCAACACCACAACAATTGGAAGAAAAACAGAGAAAAAGGGCTTTGTTACAGAAGAAAAATTATGGCAACAAGGAAGTCTACCCCTCACAACTATAAATATGGAAGTGTTGTTTCTCCTAGCCTTCCACAACCTACGAGGGTTACACCACAACAATTGGAAGAAAAAAGAGAAAAAGGGCTTTGTTACAATTGTGATAACAAATACATTAAAGGTCATAAGTGCGCTGAGAAGAAATTATTTTACATTGATTGTGGAGAGGAGGAAGAAAAGGATCAAGAAACGTCAAAATAAGAGTATATACACCAGGAACCAACCCTAGAGAAAGAAGAAATGAATCCGACCATATCTTGTAAAGCATTGGAAAGAATTACCACTCCTAAAACTCTCAAGATAGAAGGACATATCAAGAAGAAAAAGGTTCAAGAAGTGAAAGATAACATCGATAAAGAAGAAATGAATCCAACCATATCTTGTAATGCATTGGATGGAATTACCACTCAAACTATCAATATAAAAGGACATATCAAGAAGAAAAATGTTAAGGAATTAAAATATCACATCGAGTCTCAAGAAATCAATCTGACCATATCTTGTAATGCATTGGAAGAAATTACCACTCCTCAAACTATCAATATAGAAGGACATATCAAGAAGAAAAGGGTAAGAATGTTGATTGATTCGGGAAGTACCCATAATTTTATTGATTGTAAGATAACTAAGGAATTGAATTGCTTCCTATATCCAGCAACGGAGTGTCAAGTGATGGTTGCAAGTGGAGTAACCATAAATTGCTCTGGAAAGTGCCATAATATCAAGCTATCCATGGGAGAATATGTATTGAATAGTCCAATGCTTTCCATTCCTATGGGTGGTGCTGATGTTTTACTAGGAGTCCAATGGCTATAATCTTTGGGTACGATAGCTTTAAATTTTCAAGAACTTTTCTTGACTTTTTTTGGGAAGGAAAGGGAGTTGAATTGAGGGGTATCGAAGGAAAACTTGGAAATATAGTCAACTCTAATAGCATGACAAAGCTTCTAAATAAGGAAAAATTGGGTGTAATTGCACAATTATGTTCACTAGAGGATCCAACGTCGAAATCATGTATTTCTCCAAATCTCCAAAACGTTTTGGACAATCATTCCAAGGTATTTGAGACTCCCAAAGGCCTTGCACCTATTCGAGATCATGATCATGCTATTTATTTCGTTCCATGAAGTGTTCCTCCAAACATCAGGCCTTACATATATCCATATGCCCAAAGGAGTGGGAACTCATTCAAAAGTTGCAGAAGAGCCTAGTTCAAACAATATTGCAAGAACTTGACAATGAAGGAAAAATCATATTGGAACCTGAAGCAGTCACAAAACCAAGAAATCAAAAGCTATGAAATAGATCAATTTTAGAGTATCTCATCAAGTGTAAGAACTTACCCGCTGAAGATTCCACATGGGAGGACAAGAATTTATACAGAAGCATCAATAATTACTCAAGCGTTGAGGACAACACTTTTTGAAGGAGAGGGGAATGTTGGGTCCCTATACTACTAGTGTAAACCATTATTTTTATTAGTAAAACCCCCTTATTATATTGTTGTGCGCATGTAGTCTCCATATTGTTATTATTGTGCCCCATTGAAGCCCACTATTGTTATTATTGTGCCCTTACATTATTATTGTTATGTCGGCTCTGATTATATTATGACCCCTTAGACTCCTATATATAGAAATGAGGCCTTGTAATTTGTATCATCCAAGAATTATTCATTTGTGTAATGTAAAGGAGGTTGCCCCCTCGAAGAGGCTGAATTCTAAGGCGTTGATCTATCTTTTCTATCTTTTTGTGAGCTAGTTTCATAACATGGAGATACTAAAGGACGATGACCACAGAAATAGAAACTTTGACAAGCGATTGGTGATATCGCTGATAATCTGATCGGTGATCGCACAATCGGAGGTTCATAGTAGAAGAAGTAATGTGCGGTTAGAGAAGCGATAGCCGATAGCGAGTGTCGGCATATTAGAGCTCGGACCTATCGGAGTTCAACGCAGTGGGAGGTCGGGTTATCGGAGAGAGCAAAGGTATCGTAGAGGAGGCAGACCCCGCAATAGTTATGAATGTAGTTGGATAAGATTTGAAATCCAGCGTATGTGGTTCGGAGCGGGAATTCCTTTGTATTCCCAAGTGTTTAATATTTCTAATAGTTTATATGGCACATGCCTTTTAATGCAAAAGCATATGTTATCGTTTCGATAGTTGGAGATCGGAGTCAGAGAAGGGGTGATGGTGTATATGTGTTAAGACCGTGGAAGAGTCGATTTCTGATACTGATAAAGGAGGAGCATTAAAAATTGTGGAAAAGATGTACTAAAATATAAAGGTAAGCTTGTGCGTATATTTCCTTTGTAACAGGAATATAGTACTGATATATGACTTATATATATATGTCTAATGATGGAGGATTATGAAGGAAGACTTTAATAAAGTCTTATACAAAGGCTTAAGGTCTAGTTAAAGATCCCGATAGAATGTTTCAGGAGGGGTGATTGGTTTCGATACAAAGGAACTGTGTATAAAAGGGCCTTGACCATTTATGGTATGAAGATTTGACTCCATGGAGAGTTAAATACCTGGGACAAGAGTGTGGATGCATTTTTAATATGCATATCATGGGTATATGCTGGGTAACCTGTCATCAGTTTTTCTAAGGATGGTTATATGTCAGGGACCCTTGCATCAAAAATTTATTTTGAATTCCTCTGACTGCCAAATAACAACAAAATAAACCAAGCCCAACAACAACATGAATAGGGCTCCATCCTAAAATATCATCTCCATAGCCTAGAACATAAGCTACAAACTTGACATAGACCCTATGAAGATAAACAAAAGGCTCAATGACCTTTATATAGAAGTCAAACCCAAAGACCCAAAAATAAACATCAGCCCCAAACACCAATTCTGTGAAAACAACCCCTAAACAGTAAACATGGGGCCATTCTACCCTTGTCGCAAGTTTAGCACGCCAACACCCTAAAACTTAATAAAACCAAATAATAAATTTATGCCTAGATTTTGACCAAAATGTGTGACTCAATAACAGGAGACACACGCAAAGAGACAAGCCACTCCAACCCTAAAACAAAACCTGAGATCGATAATCGAGAACCAAAGACCAAGCCTATGAATCCTCAAAATTGAACTCAACTTTTCTAAGTAACAAAATGACCAAAAAAACTAGCAATAGAGAGAGACAGTGAAAAACCACAAAGGAAGCAACAATTGAGAAAGACATTAATCCACCAACCTTCAAAGCTCCTAGTAGTGAAGCTGAAACCCTAGTTCTTATGAAACTTGGCCAATGCTTCCATCACCTTCACATTTCATCACCTTTACCCCTCATTTTCACAATTCTAGGTCTATAACTGAATGGTAGGGTTTTTGCTTGCTCAAATGAGAAAAAAAGCATGCAATAGTAGGTCGAGGACCAACCCTAGCCTCTAGATCAACCCTCAACA
This sequence comes from Pinus tabuliformis, assembly GCA_031772625.1. Classification (NCBI taxonomy): domain Eukaryota; kingdom Viridiplantae; phylum Streptophyta; class Pinopsida; order Pinales; family Pinaceae; genus Pinus; species Pinus tabuliformis. The sequence goes on along the minus strand of CM062816.1, from coordinate 1,354,123,994 downwards.
ATGGAAACAACTCCCTCCATAACATTGCAATAAATAGTGAATGCTAACCATGAGCCTTGCTTGTTGTTTCTTGTGAAACAAAGAAATGTTCTTGACTCCTTTATTTCCCATCACGTCTAAGGGGGTGGTGGGAATTACCCCCAAGGCCCTCGCCCCCCCCGCCCCCCCTCCATTAACGCACCCATTTAGGGGAATTTTTATCTAATTTATTAATATGGTTAAGATAACATGTTTACATATATATCCACCATTGCCACAAGAGGACGCTATACTATCAGGTGAAGAAAGTGTTGATAAAGACATTTTGGACACCATGAACACAAATCACAAAATTATTAAGCAAAAGGCATTGCTACAAAGAGCAATGGCTGAATATATTTGAAGGGTTGTGATTGTTCACTATGTAATGTCACTTCGATCACAAAATGATGTTGCCTCTATAGAATATGCACAATACATTCAACCAACGATTAGAATTTTTGAAGGCACATGGAAGAAAAATAACTCGGCAATTTTTTTATTTTCACATTCGAAAATGTAGTTTCATTAGGGTTTACTAGAAAATATTTTGCTGGTTATTACTAATCTATCAAAAATATTGTTTGTTAATAATTGAAAAAGCTATGATGAAGTGAGATTGTATTTTCAAGGTTAGAGTTAAAATTTCAATTTCCACTTTAGTAATCCATGGGAGATTAGAGAGGCATCATTGAAGGTCCGCGACATGTATGTGTGGATGACTATTCATAGTAAACTTTATATTTACAAATTTGATATCATGTGTTTACAAGCAAAGTTTGAAATGTTGGGAAAATTGGATCATAGTAAAGAAAAGTTATATCTTTTGAAGAAATATGTGACAATTTGATGAATTTTGCAACTTGTAAAGTTTAGTCTATTTTATAACTTTTTGTTATAGATAAGTGCATACAAGTTGGTGTAACCCCATAGACATCAATAATAAGAATCAAAACATTACCTCATCTCACATTCCCAATATTAAAAAAAACCATAAAAATTGACTAAATTATAACTTTATTTTAAATTATTATTATTAATTATTAAAAAAATAATAATGTGGAAATGTGTGTACGTTGAAATATGTGGATAATAGGGATTTAATGTTCATGAAATTGTGCTGAGAGGCACTTTATAGCCCAATATAAGGGTGATGTTGTAGTGGTCTAAATGTTTGTAAACATTTAACATAAATATAAAAAAAAATAGTTATTAATGTAATGTCAAATTCATATGTTTTAATTAATATTCAAATTGTAAAAAATATAATGTAAAATGAAAAATGAAAAATGTAAAAGTAAGGTATAGAGCTACCAAATTGATCATAAAAAATTGTTTTGCCTATAATGTAAATTTAACATACTATTATTTCTTTAACATATTAAATACTTATATATATTATTATTGGTATAATAATAAAAAATATTTATTATTAATATTATAATATTAATAATATCCATTATAAGCATTATTATATTAGAGCTTACATATATTATTGATTGCACATAGTGACAATTCTCGATCATATGGATGGAGGGAGGGAGGGAGATAAAAAGATGAATTTGGAGGGGAGAGAGGGAAAATAGTGACCCAGTTGGAAGGAAAAGAGAGAGAGAGAGAGAGGATAGGAGAGAGAGGAGGGAAGAACAAAGACATAGATAGATATAGGTGTAGAGAGAGGAGGAGTGAAAAGTGAGAGACAAATAAATACTAAGGGAGAGAGGAGAGAAGGAGAGAAGATATAGAGAAGGAGAAGAGAGAGCAAGGGAGACAAGGGGAATATAGAGAGAGGGAGACAAATATTGAGGGGGGAGAGAGAAGGAGAGAGGGAGGGAGATAGTGACAAAGTTAGAGAGAGAAAGAGAGAGGATGAGGGAGGTGGGAGAGAAAAGGAGGGAGAGTACTTGAGAGAGAGATTTAGTTGGAGGAGGAGAGAGAGGGAGGGAAGAAGAAAGACACAACAAGAGAAAAGTGGAGAGAGAGAGAGATGAGGAGGATGTAGGGAGAGAGATAGATATGGGTAGAGAGTGTGCAATTTTTTGGGATGAGATAGAGAGACAAAAAAGAAGAGACATAGGAAAATAGAGATATAGATGTAGGATGGGAGAGAAAGAAGAAGCCAGAGATAGAAAGAGGGAAAGTAGGAGAGACATATATATATATATATATATATATATATATATATGGAGATATAAAGGTATATACATACAAATATTTTAAATCTGTAGTGTAAAAATACCATGCAGCATCAGCCCATCAATTATTAAGATAGTTTCACATCAAATGAATAACTAAAAGCATAAGAAGGAATGGGCTTAACTTAAGCCTACTAAGATTTCATCTCTTAAATTTAGATATGTAAATCAAATATTTTGATGGTTGCCCAAATATAAAACAAACAAACAAAATCTAAATCAATTGTTAAAATAACGATATTAAAAAGGTTTCAAATTTTAGACTTTTCGAAACAAAGAGAATTTCGATTATGATACAGTAATATATTCCATCACTCTAAATATTAAATGTTTATTTGAAAATTTAGTTTTGCTAGCCTAAGTTTCGTATAATCTAGTGACACCAAGAAAATAGATACGTGGTCCAGTTCCATCAAACTCCACTGTGCAAACTTAATTGGTTAAATGTGGATTCGGTTGGCATAAGAATATTTGGAATTGGTTATATGGTAAATATGAAGTATCATGTGTTAAGCTAATGGTTATATGGTAAATATTAAGCATCATGGTGTTAGGCAAATGACATTCATTTTATTTATTGGATAAGAATAAAATGTTATTTAAATAGATAAGATAAAATCACTTAACCAATCCTTAGCTTAGTGCACCAAATATTTACTTAGCATTATTACATTGATTTTTTTAATTGTTTATCCTTTTATCCTAGATAACTAAACGTGCTGGTTGAGCCATTGGGTAAATTGATAGAGCCATCCTATCGCTAGAGCGGACTACCGTTAGAGCTGTTATGATAATTGCATGCTATTAATTGCACTTTGTTCCTGGTTTTCGGCAAACAAATGTATTTGCTTGATTTGTTTTCTTATTATAAAAGAGGCACTGCGCAGGAGAGAATTGCCATACATTTGGACTTGGGGACTTCTTTCCATCCATTTTCAGTTGGGGGCTTCGGTTGGCTTGGCTTGAGATGCTCCAGTGGCAAAATTCTCACATTCTTTGATTCTGGTTCACTGTAGTTTCTCGAAGCTCAGTCTATGTTGTCTACTTCTATGGCATCCAAAATGAGACTTTCCTTTGCTTCTCTAATTCATGTACTTCTCACCTCTCTATTCTTGCGCTCCGAAGCAGCCACTGATGGCTGGAAGACGGCCACTGCTACTTGGTATGGAGATGTATATGGTGCTGGGAGTGAAGGTAATTGTAATGAGTCCTTTTAATCATATTAGTTTTCTGTAATCCGGAATTTGTAATGATATTTGTTTATATTTTTGGAATCTGCAATCCACAACATATATTATATACTAGATTTATATAAAAATATATTATATATTAAATTTAAATTCAGAAATAGATAAAATTTATTCTACCATTCATGATCATTAAAATTAAATTTGTTTAAATTTTCTTTGACAGGAGGCGCATGTGGGTTTCAAAGCATTGTGAAACAACCCCCTTTCAATTCTATAGTATCCGCAGGAAGTCCAGTGATATTCCAACGCGGAAAAGGCTGTGGAGCTTGTTATAAAGTATGGATTGAACTGTTGCTGCAATTTTTAGATGTAACGTTAATTACTTTCTTGAGGATTCTCAAGAGTTGTGTGTAAACAGGTAAAGTGCACGGAGAAAGATGTTTGTACTGGAAAACCCTCTACTGTGGTTATTACTGATGAATGTCCAGAGGGTGGAGTCTGCGGAGGTGGCAAAACACACTTTGATCTCAGCGGTGCCGCTATTAACAGCATTGCAATTCCCGGGAGAGATGCAGATCTCCGTAAAATTGGAGTCATACCTATATTATTCCAAAGGTGAAATTATGTATTTATTTTTATTAGATATTTTTATGTAAATGGTAGATTTCAGAAATCTACGATAAACATAATTCACAGACTGAAACACTTCCTCTTTGTTGTACAGGACACCTTGCCAATATTCGGGAGTGAATATTAACTTCCACGTTGATGCAGGAGCCAATAATTATTATTTCTCTGTATTTATTCAATATATAGGAGGAGATGGTAGTCTTGGGAAAGTTGAGCTCCGACAGGTATCGTATCCTTCATATTATATTTATTTGAATATCTGATTATATCAGGGATTCATTTCATTTTTATTTTGTGCAGGCCAATTCTAATTCATGGCAAAACATGAGGCAAGTATGGGGTGTAGATTGGGCTCTGAATAGTGCTGACCCTCTCCAAGCTCCTTTTTCTCTTCGTTTGACAACACTTTCCGGCAAGAAAAGGGTGACTGCAAATAACGTTATTCCTAAGAATTGGCAACCCAATGGTGATTACAAATCAAAAACTCAAATGGTTTCAGTTGATCTAACGTCCGACTTGTCCCATTCGTTGGAGTTCTGAGCAAATATTGTAATATCTATGGAATACTTACTTTATTGAATATAAGAGAATACTTTTATTTTAAAATTGGTACTTTCAAATTGGTAGAGTTCATTAAATTCCTAGATTATTGGACTTATGAAGTCATGGTCGTTATAAAGATGCGATTTGTTAAACAAAAATGATTGTCTCTTCTCTCCTTTTTTTTTAAATAAAAGTGAGATTTTAACGATAGATTTCCCTATGAATTATAATATTTAGTTTGGAAACATAATTAATAAGAATCAAAATATTTGTTTTATAATGTATTTTATATTAATAAAACTTAATAAATTATATAAGTAATTAGATTAGAATAATTATATAAATTAAATGACAAATAAATGGTGATAGGCATCAATCCATGATAAACATCAAAACGCCTATTCCAAAAATCATCTCAAAATGCCTATATTAAAAAATTAATCATAAAATTTTATTTTAAATAAAATTATTATTATTAACTATAAAGAGAATTAATATTAAACAATATTATTAACCATGGAGATTCATTCCAATTTTACAATGGATTTTCCTAACATATAAATAGATTTTGCTATAATATCATCTTTCAATACTAGAACTTATCAATACCACATGCCCAACATGACAAGTTTTGATATAACATTTTCTTTGATTAATTAATTTGAGAAATATTAAATAAAAAACATAACTATTTCAAAGATAAATTTTAACTCTTGATCTATGAATACTACTATAAATATTCTGACATTTTCCATAGAGGTAAAATCTCAACCACCCACCCAATAATTACTAATAATTAAATTATAATTCTAGAAGACCTATTGTGAAATAGACAAGTCTATAGGCTTAATTACTATCAAGCAAGATATTAATAATAGATTTGAATTATTAATCATTATTAATAATAATGTTTATTTTAGTTAGCAAATCCATATAAATTAGATGACTCGTAAATGTTCATAGGCATCAATCCATAATAAGCATCAAAACACTTATTTTATAATATATGCAAAGTTGCTAAAATTTAAAAAGTCATGAAAACTAATTAAATTATAACTTTATTTTAAACTTTTATTATTCTTAGTCATAAAATGAATCAATAAATAAGTTAAACATATATACATTTAAAAAGATCATGAAACAAGATCCTTAACTATAAAGATTCATTCCCACTTTACTATGGGGATTCTTAATATGTAAATATACTTTGTTACAATACTACTAAGAGCCAATACAATGGCTTATCAATATCACATGCCCAAAAGGCCATGACACTTTTTTTAATTAATCAAATCCATTAAAAAAGATAAAAATGACATAATTGCTTTGAAGATAAATCTCAACATTTCATTTGTGTATAGTATTATGGATATTCTAAAATATTCCATAAAGGTTAAATCCCTACCATCTATCTAATAATTATTGATAGCTAAATTAAAATTCTTAAGATCCATATTCCACACAAGGTCAATATTTAATTTTCAATATTATTAAAAAAAAACTATTTTCTAACATTTAATTGGACCACAACTTGAAGATCTTGTAGCAGTACTTCAACAATACAATGCCATCTAGATAATTGTAGCACATATTTTGTTTTTCTATGATTTATAGATACAATTGCGATAATTGTGCCATACATTTACCAGAAGTTACTGCCCACTATTATTTATTTGTTTTAATTACTTCAATAAAAAGGAGCAAGTAAAAATGTAAATGTGCATACTTACAAGTGGTTCCGACACACCAAAATTTATGAAGCACTTGTACATAACTAGAGAATTAATTTCTCCACTTTAGACATCAATTTGTTAGTCCCTTTCCAAGGAATAAGTATAACAATTAATTTGTTTGTTCATCACTATTAATTTAATATCGACCAACCCAAGTTGTAATGTTTAACATTGAAAAATAAATATTTATTTTTAAATATTATTAAAAAAAATATTTGTCAAAGATATGATTCCACCATTAACTGTGAAAGTCTTATTGCAACATGTACACAATATAACATCACATGGATAACTATATCACATGTTTTAAATAATATTTTTTTGAATACAATTGCAATATTCATGCCAATATTTTTAAATATTTACATAGCCATGTTTTATTCTTAAACTTTGCATATTGCTCTTATTTTATGGGATGTTTCCCACAATCATTATCTAAAAGATTCCTTGAAGGTTAAATCCCTTCCATCTATCTAATAATTTTTGTTAACTAAATTAAAATTCTTAAAGCCATATTCCAAAATAGACACAAAGTCGATATTTAATTTTCGATATTATTATAAAATGCATTTTTCAAATATTTAATTAGAACATAACTTGAAGATCTTGTTGCAACCATTCCACAATACAATACCATGTGGATAATTGTACCACATATTTTATTTTTCTATGATTTATAGATACAATTTCAATATTCATACCATACAATTACTAGAAGTTGGTGCCCACCATTATTTACTTGTTTTAAGCACTTCAATAAGGAGGAGTAAAAATGTACATGTGCATACTTACAAGTGGTTCCTACCCACCAAAACTTATGAAGTACTTGTACATAAGTAGATTTTAATTTCTCCAATTTAAACATTAATTTGTTTGTTCATCACTATTAATTTAATATCGACCAACCCAAATTGTAATGTTTAACTTGGAAAAATAAATATTTATTTATTTTTCAATATTATTAAAAAAAGTATGACAATTAATCTGTTTGTTCATCCCTATTAGTTTAATATCGACCAACCCAAGTTGTAATGTTTAACTTGGAAAAATACTTCCTGACTTTGCAAACTATAGATTAAAAAAAGAAAAACCATAAAAATATTCTTGAAGTAAATAGATTATTGAAAATATTTATAAATGAGTAAAAATACTCTTCAATATATATTTTGTAATATTCTGAGGGGCACAGTAAGAATTAATTGGTTGTCAAAAATTGTGATACTTAGAATTAAATAAAATAAATGTGCACAATAAATCTTTATAAAATCTACAAATTAATTACTGACAAAATCATCTTCTTCTAATTAATTACTAATAAAAAAAAATATTAACTCCAATAAAAAAAATTGAAAAAATAAATATATAAGAATATGACCAAACATGCATGTCAACTTTGTGCGAAGGTTATCGATAACACCAAGTTATGGATGGTAAAAAGTGTTGATGAGACTCCCTCTCTCTAGAGATTACTCTGTGGCATAAATGTTAAATTTAAATTGTGATTTTAAATTTAAACTATAATCTCTGCACCATGAAACCACCACAAAAAAATTTTGCAATCTACCATGAAGTTGTGCCTTCACGCTTTAGTCATAATTTCCATTCATGTCCTATATGTAGATATGAATTGAAGTAGCTCTATGTGATAAAGGAAAATCTCTGCGGCATCATTTGTTCGTTTTACTTAATGTTCATTTTCCTACAATGACAGTCAAAAATTATCTCGGTCCTTTTAATACCATGTGCTTTATCGTGTGTAAGCGTTAGTACACTTTATCGTGTGTAAGCGTTAGTACAGTTTGGTAAGATTGGCAAATAACTTATCAGTTAACTCTTTTTTGTTTTTGCTGGTGAAGGTTTCACTTAAGTGCCATTTTTTTAAAATTTCAGTTAATTGATTGATAAATTAGTTTTTGATAAATTAATTATTTTTAAATTGATAATAATTTTAATAGATTTTGCAAGCAGTTGGGAAAGAGGTTGTACACTTTCTGTTTTGAGTATATTGTTTGGTTGTAATACATTTAACAGTTAATATTTATTTTTCATTCAAATTTGGTTATAGTTAGATCACATAACATATCACATTTTCTTTCATTTATGCTATTCTTTGATATGTGCTACTCGTTTGAGTAGATTGTTTGGTTATATTACATTTAACATTAAGATTTATTTTCATTCAAATTTGGCTATAGTTATATCACATAACATATTACATTTTATTTCATCTGTGCTCTTCTTTCATTTGCTACTGACTTACAACGTTTTCTTTGTAACATCTGGTGCAAATGCTAATAATAATAAACTCCCCTGCTATGTACCTATCTTCACTATACACCATTCGATGATTGAATTATAATCATCCGTTGATTTACATGTGATAGTTGTGACCAACTAGAAACTCGCGTAGACTAGATGCAGGCGGTTGTAACTGGCGGTTCTCATTTCTTGATAGAATATGATGGAGCACTAACTTATGAAACTGATTTCAAGCTGGATCAGTTGCAAGATCCTCAAACTTAGCACTCTTGCTCGAAACATTGAAATGTGTGGAATGGATAGACTGCCATGAAGGTGTTCATGTGATGTAGCACTAATTTATGAAACTGATTTCAAGTTGGATTAGTTGCAAGAAACCCTCAATCTTAGAACTTCTTCTCAAAAAATTGAAATGTGTGGGATGGATGGACTGCCACGAGGGTGTTCTTTTGGCACTAAAATCTTCTTCCTTGATTTTCTTGGTATTGGACATTGACATCTCTGATAATTTCAGAGATGATCGCCTTCACCATACTTGTTACTTTACTAATGTTCTTTGTTTCCTTCTTGGTAATGAATCTCTTCGCACGTTATGCCAATGCATAGGCTCCCGCCCATGATCCCATTTCCGATAGTAAGATCCTATCTTTCTATTTTATTTAAGAAATGTGGGTCTTTATGGGATCTATGAGTATTTGATCGGACAATGATAAGGGAAAACAACCCTAAGAAAATTTGTGGGAAAGTCTTGCAGCATCGACAGAGAAAAACAATATCACAGGTACTATTAGATTCTACTCAATGGCATTTTAAAGAAAATTTGTTTCCTAAATTTAGTAGCCAAATGATAACTCCACACCTATTAAATTTTGGAATTCGCAGTCACCTGTAAGTTTGATATTTGATGCGTATATGTATAAAATTTGATTTCGTTATAGTTAAATTTGAGTATCTAAACTCATTGTTCAATTATTGACTCACCCCTTATCACACTCTAATAGAGGGAGAGCTTCTTGGTTTAGGTTTTGATTTATCATAATCATAATAAATTAAATCTTCTTGCCCTCTTTTGTTTTTAAATTACCTCAAATATAAAATTTTCCCCTCAAATCAGTCGCAGAATTTATGTTGAGCTTGATTTTATTATGCAGAGCCCAACAAGTGTCCCCTTTCTCCCTTCTCACAAATTTCTGTGCGCGGAAAGTAAATGTTTACCATGTATCTGCACATAAGGTGGCATAGCATTCTTGCACATGAAGGATTTTATGCTTATCTTGTGGATTTTATTATATTTCATTGGAGTGCTTGCAATATCAAATTTGTTGAGATTTTTTTTTTTGTAATTGGTAAAGAAAGATTTGGATTGAATTATTTTTTGTGTTGTGGTGGTGCAGACAAAGGCCATAATGCTGATGGCTAGCAGAATAAATAGGAAAGACACATTTCAATTCCAAGCATAGACGTACTTATATATAGCTTTCAAACTATGTTATAGAATGAGCTTTTTGGCTCAATTAGATATTTTTTTACTCAACATCAGAGATATTTAAATATGTCACCATGCTGTGCTTCAAAATGCAATTATGAAATTAATTTGCCCTTCTTATCTGAATGCAGTTATGTAGTTAATTTTCTTTGCTTATCTGAACCCGTCTGATTTTTCATCCTGTAGACCTAATTTTATTTTCTATTTTTTCTTTTAATCTGATTTTCTCTTATAGAAACTTTATGACACAATTGATCCTTATATTTTCCTTGAGCTGAACTACAATGTTAGTTTCTTCTGAATTGAGGTTATTATCATCCATATTTTTAATCTTCCCAGTCAAAGCGATGAGATCACCATCTGGTAGCCCCAGTTCAGTATTCGAATACTCATCAATCCTCCCATTGAATGAAAGTGTCGATTTCATAGAGTAATAAAGGCGAAAAACATGGTGCAGGGCTGTTTGCAAAAAATGGATTTAACTGGCCATGGTGTGTTTGTCAAAGTTGAAAATGGTATCTTTGCCAAAGTTGCCAGAGATGAGAGTAGAGAAATATTAATAAGTTGGAAAAAGAATAATATTATACATTAAGTTGTATATCAAATTTTCTAAATTTAAATTTTTAGATGATTGATACATGATTTCAGGAAAAAGATAATTATATTTATCACAAATACTTTTGGTTTCAGTAAAAAAAAAATTATATTTATCACAAATACTTATTAAAAAATTACTTATCACCATGACGCCTATTTCTCAATTTTTGCAAAGATGACAACTAATAGTCTCAAACATTTAATGATTTCAAAGCTCATAACATAATAGTCTCAAACTTTTAATGATTTCAAAGCTCATAACATAAGAATTGCTGCATGCATAGTGGTATTAAATATATTCTTGTTTTCAACATACTGGAAAACCCTAACATACAAATTAAATATATTCTCACAAATAATTGCTCATTGTAACTAATCATGATCCAAATAAAATTCAATGGTGCCTATTTTTGGCTTTCAAAAACTCACAAACCTTCACGGTAGTTTTACTGATAATGAATCACAGATAGAATTGAAGTATTTTAATAAAATTAATAAAATTTTTAATTAAAATTAGAAAACATGTTTGAAGTATTTTAATAAAATTGATAAAATTATAATTAAAATTACAAAACTATGTGATTTCAACTATCTACATAAATTCCCACAAAAATGTTGTCGCATAACACTGTCAAACAACTAATTCCATACTCAACACAATCCATAACACTCGATTAGCTACTCAACACAATCCATAACACAATCCATAACACTCATTAGCTGATGTTGTTCATCCTCAATCAGCATACTCAACACAATCCATACTCAGCACTCCATTCGCTGATGTTGTTCATCCTCAATCAGCATGAGAAATACTAGGAAAATGAGAAATGCATTCAACGATATTTTGCCTTCATAGTAATTCTTTACATAGACATTCATTCCTTCAAACGTCATTAAGTCCTTAATCTCATCTTTACCCAACAGATTTTAATATCACTAAATTATTTCGTGTTGTATAGGCAACCAATTTCTTTAATATAATTTATATTGAAATAGGCAACCAATTTCTTTAATATAATTTATATTGAAATATAGAGAATTTTAATATTTTAAATTTTTTAAATTTAATATAATATTAAATTTTAAAAATATTTAAAAATTTTATTTAAAAATAATAACATCTTGAATTTTTAAGATATTCTCGAATTTTATTTAAAATATTAGAGTAACGGTTACTTGTTCTTCGAATAATCCCTTCGATGTCAGATGTGCTTATTGTGATCCTTAATAATCCCTTCAAATGCCAAACGTCAGGGCACATGGTTGTGTCAGTAGGATAATCTCCGTTACGTCAACGATTATAGTGGTTTTGTCAGTGACATAAACAAACAAATATTCAACTCTCTTGGATTTTGGATTTAAATATTTTTAAATGTAATAGAAATTAAATTGCAAGAATATTTTAAAATTTAATTAAAAAATTAAAAATAATGGTTTAAATATATTTCAATTGTATTATGAAGTTGATGTATTTTATTTTATATCACAATTTTTTTAATAGTATTTTTACTTAATTAAGTTAGAATTTAAATTGAAATAGGTAATTTTATAAAATCTATTTTCAATTTTCTTCCATTTTAGATTTATCTTTAAATTTAATAGAGACTAAATTGCAAGAATATTTTAAAATTTAATTAAAAAATTAAATATAAAATTTATTTTCAATTTTCTTGCATTTTAGATTTAAGTATTGTTAAATGTAATAGAAATTAAGTATGGTTAAATGTAATAGAAATTAAGTTGCAAGAATATTTTAAAAATTAATTAAAAAAATAAAAATATTCGTTGAAATATATTTTAATTGTATTATGTAGTGGATGTATTTCATTTCATATGACAATTTTTTCTATACTAGTTTTACTTAATTAAGTTAGAATTTGAATTGAAATAGGTAATTTTATAAAATCCATCTTAATAATAAATGTGGTTTAAGAGTGTAAGTATATATATATATATATATGATGATGATGATGATGATGATAGTGGTTAACGTCCACTGAGACCAAATTGGTCTATCGGACCTATAATTTTCTTAGTTTTTAATTATCTGGCTCCTCGTCTTTCTTGGCGAGATTGGTGCTGTAGCTTTCTTTTTTTTCTCTATGGTCTTCCAACTTCCTTTATCTTGCATCTCCTTCATCTCTTCTGGTTCTTGGGACATTGGTGTCTTAGCTTCGTGATCTATTGTGTTCGTCCTTTTGAAGATAGTCGGAGAAGAAGTTTCGTCTAGGAGATCTGCTTTGCTGTTAAATGAAGATTTATTTTGTGTGGTATTTGAATCCTCATAGCTCTTGATTTGTTAGGCGGGGCTTTCTCCCTGCTTGTCTTGAGAGTCATTTCTTTCTTGCCCGATTTCTTGTGATTCAGAGTTTTCTCTAGAGTATTCTTCTTTGATGACAGTGTAGTGTTCTTTTTGTGCTCCTTCTCACCATGTAGATTTGTGGTGGTTTTTTCTAACAGAGTTTTTCTGGGAGGCTTTTGGCCAATTTTTGGCTAGATGGCATGTCTCAAAGCAAGATCGACATCTGAAGATGACACTTTCATAATCGAGTTTCGGGTTCCACACATAGTCTTTACTTGTTAGGTTTATTTCAGCTGGGAATCCGGCGCTGAAGTCCATTTCCACACAAATTCGTGCATAGGTGGTTCTGGTATATTCCTCTGTTTCTGGGCACCTACAGTAAAATTTCCCAATTGCATTTCCAACGGCTTTTAGCGAGGAGAGATTCCAGAGATGCAAGGGTAGGCTTAGAAATCTCACCCAAACTGGTGCTGAGGTTATGACTGCTGTAGAGGGATCGAATCATGGGTTCCATGGCTTCATGAATAGGCCTGATTTTTCCCAAAACTAAGGGCCGGAATCTAGAATATATTGTCTGCTTTCAGGATCTTCAAAATCTACTATAAAGAAACCCCTAGCACAGGGGTAGATATTAATTTCATTAGAAATGACAAGCTTCCATACCTCTGAGATCCAATTATGGAGAGCTGTCAGCCACGGCCAAAAACCATTGAACCGGTAGATTAGGGCACTTTCGGAAAACTTCAAAGCCTCATCGAGTGAGGCTTGGACCACCTGGACAGTTGGAGCTGGGGCTTCACTGACGATATGGGCAGGAGCTTGCCCTCCAGAAGCGGATGAGCCAACAACTATTTTCGGGAAGCTGAGAGCCATATTTTACTTGCTTATAGACCCCAGCCACAAAGAAATAAGGCAGAACATAAGATTAGGTCTAGATCTAGCCGCAGAAGATTAGATCTAGAACTTAGCCGCCTAGATCTAGATCTAGCCCCAGAAGATTAGATCTAGAACGTAAAATGTGTAAACAGACTTATTCACTCAAAATTTCAGATCAGAATTATTAAAAACCAGATGCCTACTTAATGGATCAGCCGTTCACAACTCTGAAAATCCCTACTGTAGTTCTCAGGAGTAGGCCGCCAAAGGGACAACGAGCTCTCTCTGAATCATTCTTCGCCGATCCGGCGATCTTTGTGCTCCGTGAAATACCCAATCAGGTCGATGGATCACGTAATCAAGCAAAGTACGCACGCTAATCACTCACACAAATGGTAGAGAGGATTCACATTAGCGGAAATACCTTGCATAACTAGTTACTCATCACTCGTAGATCTCAGCCTGAGGTGCAGAGCCGCAGAGCATGAAGCCGTAGCCGCAGCCTCAGAGAAATCAGAAAAATAAATGGAAAACCCAAACATGACCATCAAAGATCATTAATATATATATATTAAATTTTATTTTTGAATTCTTAAATAGATTCAACAACTTGAAAACTTCATTTGAACATTTAGATTGTAGAGAATACATTTTAACAATTATTTGTTCTATTTTAGGTAAAATTAATCAAAACTATCCATGCAAAAGGATGAAAATGAAAAATAGTAAAATTGCTTTAAAACTTTCCAACCACAACATTTTTTGAAACCATATAAATATACATATATGAAATTAAAATATTTTACTTAAAATAACAATTAAAATATTTTAGTTATGGATGTTGTCTAATTTTATGGTTTTTTTTGTTATTAACATATTCTAAATAAATCCTAATTTTACTTAATGTTACATATTAAAAAAAATATTTATAACTTATATTGACTTTTTTTATTATTAAATTTATTCATATTTTCAAATGAGACATATTAATGGAAGGATTTGAATTTATCAACCAGGTTGTTGAAAGCATAAAGGATTATCTCAAGCTTAGAGGAACTCATTCCTCCTCACATGGCAGAAGTTATGCAAGCAGAAATACAGTGGCAGAAAGTAACTACTGTGTAGATGAGGAATTGCAATAGCTTGAATTGGCAAAGAATACTCCATAGATACTTTCATTGAGTTCAGGCCTTATTTTCCACCACAGGGATGAAAAATGTTGCCTTATTTCATATCATAATGTACTAATATTCAGTATATAATGAAAATTGTAAGCATTTACCATGTTTTAAATATGCATTCATTTATAAATTTATGGTAGATTATTTATGCTTTTATTTAGCAAACATGTTTCTCATCAATCTAGGGTGGAGACTAATCAGCATGCATGACCTTTAAGTATATATAGAGCATACATATGAATCATGATTTGAAATCTTGGTGTTGTAGTAGAAGATTACCAAAGTTCTATTATTTTTAGGTTATCATTAGATAGGTAAAAGATGGACAAGATGTCACAACGTGTTTTTAAATTATGTTTTGGAAGAGGTAAAAGTTTTGAGAGTGTTTTCAATTTACTTCAATTTTGAAAGTGGATATGTGCACTGGGCTATATGGAGATAATTAGAGCTATTTTATCCTGCTCATTGTTTGGTGAATTTGAGATTCAAAGTTTGTCTACCAAGTGTTTTATAGCAAATTGACAACATTGGCTAGCTTGCTGCTTGAATCAACATCAACTCTTGAAAATTCACCACTTATGGATTACCAGTGGAGAATAATAGCATATATAGGGTTAGATATTTTATTTTTCTTACCTATATTGTTACCGGTCCTGATGGTGTTGTTTTGGTTGTGGCAAATTTTAAGAAGAATTGATCACGCTCCTTTAGAAGTGCGAGCCTTTGATGCTTAGTTGTGATGTAAAATATAGGAAGATAGAAACCTTTGCATTGTTTTATTGATAGTATGTTGCTTTTATTGACTTTTGGGACTTGAAAAAACTTGTTTCCTTCACCGGTGAGAATATTAGAAGGATAATCTATTACAAATAGTGCACGAGACATCGTTTATACAAAATATTTTCCTTGTACTACCCTTCACTCTGCTTTTTACTATCTTTGAAGGCGTTTATCTATCATCTGTACCACAGGGAGGTTGGTGTCCCTTCCTAATTGCAGCAATTTTTCTGACCATAATGTTCTCTTGGAACTATGGAAGGCAGAAAAAGTATAAATATTTAGCATGGAGAAAACTTAGCATAGAAGGTTTGAATGGATTGCTTGCCAGGGTGAATTCATGTGTACCAGGAATTTGTTTCTTCTCCTGTGACCTTATTTCTGGCTTACCACCGATTATTGAGAATTATGTAAAGAATGTGGGGTCTCTGCTTGAAGTTCTTGTCATTGTCACCATAAGAAGCATTCGAGTCAAGATAGTGCTTTTGTCAGAGATATATATGGTTGGAAGACTAGAGCCAAAGGGTGTATATAAATGCATAGCCCAATATGGTTACAAAGATGCCCCAAAAATGGAAGGATTTCAATTTATCAACTAGGTTGATGAAAGAATAAAATATTATCTCAAGCTTAGAGGAACTCATTCCTCCTCACATGACAAAAGTTATGCAAGTATAAATACAGTGGCAGAAAGTAACTACTGCGTAGATGAGGAATTGCAATAGCTTCAATTAGGAAAGAATACAGGGGTTGTCAACCTTGAAAAAAGCACTGGCAAGCAATTCATGCGCCTTGCATCAGATACTAGATTGAATTTTTTCAGTACGCAAAATGGTGGAAAGGCTATCAACTTGAGGACAAAGGAATTGCTTGAGAAGAGTGCAACGACTTAGAATTTTTTTTTTTTGATTGTTTTTATGATGGGCACTTGTATGGTGATTGGTTGGAGTGCTGATTATTGAAATATCAGGTCTTCCCATAAATGAATCTCAAAAAGTTCTTTCATGTCAAACTAGTATCAGCTTGGCACCTCAACTCAATGATCCATCACACATGTTGATTTTGTTCCAAATTATGATGCCTTTTTTAATCCTGCAGTGTTGTCAACTATGCAAGGAATTCAGTCAAGGAACAGTAACATGAGCCAAGGTAAGATGATACAAGAATGCGAAGTAGACACTATTAGCTTGGCTTCCATGAGTATATTGGGATGTAATCAAGTTTTTCAGTATGGGTTAGTTTATTTGAAGGAGGGATGCAACTCCCTATCATAAACATGATATCATCTGTGTGTATAATGTGAATTATGGCATCCCACTTCCTGACATAATTTATGTTTTCGTATGTTAACTCAAGCAGGTGTTGTTGTACTCGTGTCATTTTTTTATCCTGTTACTATTGTTCCTTTTTCAAAAACTCAGTACTAGTAAAGTTAGCTTCATGTTCTCACCCATAATGATTGCCTGGTTTGTGACCAACATCATGATAGGACAGTATAATATTGTGAAATATTATCCTGGAGCATTCAAGGCATTCAACCCATATTATATATACTATTACTTTCATGAATATCACTAATAAGGATGGGTGATGCTTGGAGGTGTAGTCTTATGTATAACAGGTATTGATTGATGATATGTATCTCATTTTATCAAATAGTATACTTGGAATTGTTTTCTAACTCAATTGATAAATCCATACCAATGATTTTCTCAAACAGAATTCATAACTTCATCCCAATTATTTATGCTAAAGCTGTACAAATAAAAACACTAACATCAGTTCTTTGTTTTGACTAGATCCAGGTGCCAAGGCCATGTTTGCAGACTTGGGTCATTTCAATAGGAAATCAATCTAGGTCCAAGGTATATGTCAAAGACAGAATTATCAGTATTTCATCATACCTATGTGCTTCATCCTCCTTAAGTTTTAGTAACATAATGAGAAATTTGGGTTTTTTGTTGCCGCCTTCTTTCTGTGTGTTGGTTTACCCATCTCTACTTATCACATATACGAGACAAGCGGTTTATTTGATGAAAAACCCAGGGGACATAGGCTCTACATTTTACAAAGAAATACCATAGCCTATGTATTGGTCAATGATCATTGTTGCCACTTTAGCAGCCATTGTAGCTAGTAAAGCATTGAATACAACAACATTCTCAATCATAAAATAGTCCATAGGTCTTAGCTACTTCCCTCGAGTGAAGATTTTTCATTAAGGAATTTGCGCATCCCTATATTTACGAGAATTTCACCGAGAGTTTGATTTCAACGAGGAGTTTGATGGAATTCACTTGTATTTTTGGAAACCCCTAGTTGACAGAACCATGTAGTAGGAAAAGGACATCTAATTTTTACTCTCACGATGGTAAATCGAATTATACAACAAATAAAATCATATTTATAGTCAGTGGAATATTTTGTGAAAGCTAGCAACCTTGTGTGCCCGCTTTAAAAGTGACAATTCATTCTTAAATATGTAACATATGGAAAAACGAAATCTCCAAATACAAAAAAAAACTTAAAATAATGTACAAAAACATGTTCACATAAACAACAACTGCTACATGAATAATGGATAACCTCTTTATGACATTAACTATAACTCATTATCATCCACCCTTGCTTTCAAGAATATCCATTCACATGTTGCTATTCTTCCATGCACTACTATTATTTATCCATATTCAAAACACACATAACTAATAGTTCCAAGTGTAACTCAATATCATCCACCCTTTCTTTCAACAATGTCCATTCACATGTCACTATTCTTCTACACACTATTATTTACAAAATATCTATATTCAGCATACACATAACTAACAATTTCAATTGCAACTCATTATCATCCACCCTTGCTTTCAACAATGCCCATTGACATGTCCCTATTCTTCCACACTCTATGCCTTACGATGTTTCCTTTGCAACATCAGGTGCAAATGCTAGTATCCATTATAAGCATTATTATATTAGAGCTTACATATATTATTGATTGCACATAGTGACAATTCTTGATCATATGGATGGAGGGAGGGAGGGAGATAAAAAGATGAATTTGGAGGGGAGAGAGGGAAAATAGTGACTAAGTTGGAAGGAAAAGAGAGAGAGAGAGAGAGAGAGAGGATAGGAGAGAGAGAAGGAGGGAAGAAAAAAGACATAGATAGATATAGGTAGAGAGAGGAGGAGTGAAAAGTGAGAGACAAATAAATACTAAGGGAGAGAGGAGAGAAGATATAGAGGAGGAGAAGAAAGAGCAAGGGAGACAAGGGGAATATAGAGAGAGGGAGACAAATATTGAGGGGGGAGAGAGAAGGAGAGAGGGAGGGAGATAGTGACAAAGTTAGAGAGAGAAAGAGAGAGGATGAGGGAGGTGGGAGAGAAAAGGAGGGAGAGTACTTGAGAGAGAGATTTAGTTGGAGGAGGAGAGAGAGGGAGGGAAGAAGAAAGACACAATAAGAGAAAAGTGGAGAGAGAGAGAGATGAGGAGGATGTAGGGAGAGATATATATATGGGTAGAGAGTGTGTAATTTTTTGAGATGAGATAGAGAGACAAAAAAGAAGAGACATAGGAAAATAGAGATATAGATGTAGGATGGGAGAGAAAGAAGAAGCCAGAGATAGAAAGAGGGAGAGTAGGAGAGACATATATATATATATATATATATATATATATATATGGAGATATAAAGGTATATACATACAAATATTTTAAATCTGTAGTGTAAAAATACCATGCAGCATCAGCCCATCAATTATTAAGGTAGTTTCACATCAGATGAATAACTAAAAGCATAAGAAGGAATGGGCTTAACTTAAGCCTACTAAGATTTCATCTCTTAAATTTAGATATGTAAATCAAATATTTTGATGGTTGCCCAAATATAAAACAAACAAACAAAATCTAAATCAATTGTTAAAATAACGATATTAAGAAGGTTTCAATTTTTAGACTTTTCGAAACGAAGAGAATTTCGATTATGATACAGTAATATATTCCATCACTGTAAATATTAAATGTTTATTTGAAAATTTAGTTTTGTTAGCCTAAGTTTCGTATAATCTAGTGACACCAAGAAAATAGATACGTGGTCCAGTTCCATCAAACTCCACTGTGCAAACTTAATTGGTTAAATGTGGATTCGGTTGGCATAAGAATATTTGGAATTGGTTATGGAGTAAATATGAAGTATCATGTGTTAAGCTAATGGTTATATGGTAAATATTAAGCATCATGATGTTAGGCAAATGATTTGTTTTCGCATTCATTTTATTTATTGGATAAGAATAAAATGTTATTTAAATAGATAAGATAAAATCACTTAACCAATCCTTAGCTTAGTGCACCAAATATTTACTTAGCATTATTACATTGATTTTTTTAATTGTTTATTCTTTTATCCTAGATAACTAAACGTGCTGGTTGAGCCATTGGGTAAATTGATAGAGCCATCCTATCGCTAGAGCGGACTACCGTTAGAGCTGTTATGATAATTGCATGCTATTAATTGCACTTTGTTCCTGGTTTTCGGGAAACAAATGTATTTGCTTGATTTGTTTTCTTATTATAAAAGAGGCACTGCGCAGGAGAGAATTGACTTGGGGACTTCTTTCCATCCATTTTCAGTTGGGGGCTTCGGTTGGCTTGGCTTGAGATGCTCCAGTGGCAAAATTCTCACATTCTTTGATTCTGGTTCACTGTAGTTTCTCGAAGCTCAGTCTATGTTGTCTACTTCTATGGCATCCAAAATGAGACTTTCCTTTGCTTCTCTAATTCATGTACTTCTCACCTCTCTATTCTTGCGCTCCGAAGCAGCCACTGATGGCTGGAAGACGGCCACTGCTACTTGGTATGGAGATGTATATGGTGCTGGGAGTGAAGGTAATTGTAATGAGTCCTTTTAATCATATTAGTTTTTTTTAATCCGGAATTTGTAATGATATTTGTTTATAACAATTAATTTGTTTGTTCATCACTATTAATTTAATATCGACCAACTCAAGTTATAAGGTTTAACATTGAAAAATAAATATTTATTTTTAAATATTATTAAAAAAAATATTTGTCAAAAATATGATTCCACCATTAACTGTGAAAGTCTTATTGCAACATTTACACAATATAACATCACATGGATAACTATATCACATGTTTTAAATAATATTTTTTTGAATACAATTGCAATATTCATGCCAATATTTTTAAATATTTACATAGCCATGTTTTATTCTTAAACTTTGCATATTGCTCTTATTTTATGGGATGTTTCCCACAATCATTATCTAAAAGATTCATTGAAGGTTAAATCTCTTCCATCTATCTAATAATTTTTGTTAACTAAATTAAAATTCTTAAAGCCATATTCCAAAATAGACACAAAGTTGATATTTAATTTTCGATATTATTATAAAATGCATTTTTCAAATATTTAATTAGAACATAACTTGAAGATCTTGTTGCAACCATTCCACAATACAGTACCATGTGGATAATTGTACCACATATTTTATTTTTCTATGATTTATAGATACAATTTCAATATTCATACCATACAATTACTAGAAGTTGGTGCCCACCATTATTTACGTGTTTTAAGCACTTCAATAAGGAGGAGTAAAAATGTACATGTGGATACTTACAAGTGGTTCCTACCCACCAAAATTTATGAAGTACTTGTACATAAGTAGAGAATTAATTTCTCCAATTTAGACATTAATTTGTTTGTTCATCACTATTAATTTAATATCGGCCAACCCAAATTGTAATGTTTAACTTGGAAAAATAAATATTTATTTATTTTTCAATATTATTAAAAAAAGTATGACAATTAATTTGTTTGTTCATCCCTATTAGTTTAATATCGACCAACCCAAGTTGTAATGTTTAACTTGGAAAAATACTTCCTGACTTTGCAAACTATAGATTAAAAAAGAAAAACGATAAAAATATTCTTAAGTAAATAGATTATTGAAAATATTTATAAATCAATATTTATAAATGAGTAAAAATACTCTTCAATATATATTTTGTAATATTCTGAGAGGCACAGTAAGAATGAATTGGTTGTCAAAAATTGTGATATTTAGAATTAAATGAAATAAATGTGTAAAATGAATCTTTAGAAAAACTACAAATTAATTATTGACAAAATCATCTTCTTCTAATTAATTACTAATAAAAAAGAATATCAACTCCAATAAAAAAATTGAAAAAATAAATATATAAGAATAAGACCAAACATGCATGTCAACCTTTGTGCGAAGGTTATCAATATCACCAAGCTATAGATGGTAAAAAGTGTTGATGAGACTCCATCTCTCTAGAGATTACTCTGTGGCATAAATGTTAAATTTAAATTGTGATTTTAAATTTAAACTATAATCTCTGCACCATGAAACCACCACAAAAAAATCTGCAATCTACCATGAAGTTGTGCCTTCACGCTGTAGTCATAATTTCCATTCATGTCCTATATGTAGATATGAATTGAAGTAGCTCTATGTGATAAAGGAAAATCTCTGCGGCATCATTTATTCGTTTTACTTAATGTTCATTTTCCTACGATGACAGTCAAAAATTATCTCGGTCCTTTAATACCATGTGCTTTATCGTGTGTAAGCGTTAGTACAGTTTGGTAAGATTGGCAAATAACTTATCAGTTAACTCTTTTTTGTTTTTGCTGGTGAAGGTTTCACTTAAGTGCCATTTTTTTAAAATTTCAGTTAATTGATTGATAAATTAGTTTTTGATAAATTAATTATTTATAAATTGATAATAATTTTAATAGATTTTGCAAGCAGTTAGGAAAGAGGTTGCACACCTTCTGTTTTGAGTATATTGTTTGGTTGTAATATATTTCACAGTTAATATTTATTTTTCATTCAAATTTGGTTATAGTTAGATCACATAACATATCACATTTTATTTCATTTATGCTATTTTTTTATATGTGCTACCCGTTTGAGTAGATTGTTTGGTTATATTACATTTAACATTAAGATTTATTTTCATTCAAATTTGGCTATAGCTATATCACATAACATATTACATTTTATTTCATCTGTGCTCTTCTTTCATTTGCTACCGACTTACAACGTTTTCTTTGTAACATCTGGTGCAAATGCTAATAATAATAAACTCCCCTGCTATGTACCTATCTTCACTATACACCATTCGATGATTGAATTATAATCATCCGTTGATTTACATGTGACAGTTTTGACCAGCTAGAAACTTGCGTAGGCTAGACGCAGGCGGTTGTAACTGGTGGTTCTCATTTCTTGATAGAATATGATGGAGCACTAACTTATGAAACTGATTTCAAGCTGGATCAGTTGCAAGATTATCAGCAACCGAAACCCTCAAACTTAACACTCTTGCTCGAAACATTGAAATGTGTGGAATGGACGGACTGCCATGAGGGTGTTCATGTGATGGAACCGATTTCAAGCTGGATTAGTTGCAAGATTATCACCAGCCGAAGCCCTCAAACTTAGAACTTCTTCTCGAAAAATTGAAATGTGTGGGATGGATGGACTGCCACGAGGGTGTTCTTTTGGCATTACAATCTTCTTCCTTGATTTATGGTTAAATGTAATAGAAATTAAATTGCAAGAATATTTTAAAATTTAATTAAAAAATTAAATATAAAATTTATTCTCAATTTTCTTGCATTTTAGATTTAAGTATTGTTAAATGTAATAGAAATTAAGTTGCAAGAATATTTTAAAATTTAATTAAAAAAATAAAAATATTTGTTGAAATATATTTTAATTGTAGTATGTAGTGGATGTATTTCGTTTCATATGACAATTTTTTCTATACTAGTTTTACTTAATTAAGTTAGAATTTGAATTGAAATAGGTAATTTTATAAAATCCATCTTAATAATAAATGTGGTTTAAGAGTGTAAGTATATATATGATGATGATGATGATGATAGTGGTTAACGTCCACTAAGACCAAATTGGTCTATCAGACCTACAATTTTCTTAGTTTTTAATTATCTGGCTCCTCGTCTTCCTTGGCGAGATTGGTGTTGTAGCTTTCTTTTTTTTCTCTACGGTCTTCCAACTTCTTTTATCTTGCATCTCCTTCATCTCTTCTGGGTTCTTGGGACATTGGTGTCTAACCTTCGTGATCTATTGTGATCATCCTTTTGAAGATAGTCGGAGAAGAAGTTTCGTCTAGGAGATCTGCTTTCCTGTTAAATGAAGATTTATTTTGTGTGGTATTTGAATCCTCATAGCTGTTGATTTGTTGGGCGGGGCTTTCTCCCTGCTTGTCTTGAGAGTCATTTCTTTCTTGCCCGATTTCTTGTGATTCAGAGTTTTCTCTAGAGTATTCTTCTTTGATGACAGTGTCGTGTTCTTTTTGTGCTCCTTCTCACCATGTAGATTTGTGGTGGTTTTTTCTAGCAGAGTTTTTCTCGGAGGCTTTTGGCCAATTTTTGGCTAGATGGCCCGTCTCAAAGCAAGATCGACATCTAAAGAGGACACTTTCATAATCGAGTTTTGGGTTCCACACATAGTCTTTACTTGTTAGGTTTATTTCAGCTGGGAATCCGGCGTTGAAGTCCATTTCCACACAAATTAGTGCATAGGTGGTTCTGGCATATTCCTCTGTTTCTGCGCACCTACATTAAAATTTCCCAATCACATTTCCAACAGCTTTTAGCGAGGAGAGATTCCAGAGATGCAAGGGTAGGCTTGGAAATCTCACCCAAACTGGTGCTGAGGTTATGACTGCTGTAGAGGGATCGAATGATGGGTTCCATGGCTTCATGAATAGGCTTGATTTTTCCCAAAACCAAGGGCCGGAATCTAGAATACATTGTCTGCTTTCAGGATTTTCAAAATCTACTATCAAGAAACCCCTAGCACAGGGATAGATATTAATTTCATTAGAAATGACAAGCTTCCATACCTTTGAGATCCAATTATGGAGAGCTGTCAGCCGCGGCCAAAAACCATTGAACCTGTAGATTAGGGCACTTTTGGAAAACTTCAAAGCCTCATCGAGTGAGGCTTGGACCACCTGGACAGTTGGAGCTGGGGCTTCACTGACGATATGGGCAGGAGCTTGTCCTCCACAAGCGGATGAGCCAGCAGCTATTTTCGCGAAGCTGAGAGCCATATTTTACTTGCTTGTAGACCCCAACCACAAAGAAATAAGGCAGAACATAAGATTAGATCTAGATCTAGCCGCAAAAGATTAGATCTAGAACTTAGCCGTCTAGATCTAGATCTAGCCCCAGAAGATTAGATCTAGAACGAAAAATGTGTAAACAAACTTATTCACTCAAAATTTCAGATCAGAATTATTAAGAACCAGATGCCTACTTAATGGATCGGGGATGCCCACAAGCCGTTCACAACTCTGAAAATCCCCACTGTAATTCTCAGGAGCAGGCCGCCAAAGGGACAACGTGCTGTCTCTGAATCATTCTTCGTCGATCCGGCGATCTTTGTGCTCCGTGAAATACCCAAACAGGTCGATGGATCATGCAATCAAGCAAAGTACGCACGCCGATCACTCACACAAATGGCAGAGAGGATTCGCATTAGCGGAAATACCCTGCATAACTAGTTACTCATCACTTGTAGATCTCAGCCTAAGGTGCAGAGCCGCAGAGCGTGAATCCACAACTGCAGAGCGTGAAGATGAATAGCGTGAATCCGTAGCCGCAGCCTCAGAGAAATCAGAAAAATAAATGGAAAACCCAAACATGACCATCAAAGATCATTAATATATATATATTAAATTTTATTTTTGAATTCTTAAATAGATTCAACAACTTGAAAACTTCATTTGAACATTTAGATTGTAGAGAAGACATTTTTAACAATTATTTGTTCTATTTTAGGTAAAATTAATCAAAACTATCCATGCAAAAGGATGAAAATGAAAAATAGTAAAATTGCTTTAAAACTTTCCAACCACAACATTTTTTGAAACCATATAAATATACATATATGAAATTAAAATATTTTACCTAAAATAACAATTAAAATATTTTAGTTATGGATGTTGTCTACTTTTATGGTTTTTTTGTTATTAACATATTCTAAATAAATCCTATTTTACTTAATGTTACATATTAAAAAAAATATTTATAACTTATATTGACTTTTTTTATTATTAAATTTATTCATATTTTCAAATGAGACATATTAATTTTTACTCTGTAAGGCGTTTCCCTTTGAAATCAACTCCCCTTATTGTCTACCTATCACCCTTAGATACCATTAGATTATATGTTAGACAATTGAGAAAGGCTGAACTATTCGATCACAAAAAAGTAGTTACGAATTGTTGCAGGTAGGTAGGTATTCGATTTGCATAGGTAAAGACCTGTCTGCGAACTCAAGCATCCAGCTCTTCAATCCGGTTGCAAGGAAGGGAAAACTGAAGGAAGAGGAAGCAAAAACTATTTTCAGTAGTTGATTAGCCCGATCGATTTCTACCACAGTCGGGGTTCATATCACCGGAAGTCGAAGAACTAGGTTTTAGACGAAAATGGTGATATGAAGGTCATAGATTTTAGCCTTAGTGCTTTGTGGGAGCAGTTCATACAGGATGACCTTCTCCAAACAGCGTACGGTGCGCTGTCATATGTTTCACCGCAGGTGATTACCAAGAAGGGATACGACGCAACCAAGGCCAACATCTGGTCCTGTAGAGTTCATGCTCCTGGCGGGCTACCTACCTTTCCAGATGCAAATCTGATAGTGATGTATAAGAATATCTGAAGGGGGATTTCAAATGCCTGACCTGGTTTTCCTCTGAAGTCTAATGTTTGGTTATCTGGCTGCTAGACCCTAACCCTATGCTTAGATCTAAACCATTACACTTCAGAACCTTATACAATCTTTAGACATGCCCAATTTTGCTAGATAGATATTTTGTAACAACTGTTTCATGAAAGTATAAATATTTAGCACGAAGAAAACTCAGCATAAAAGGTTTGAATGGATTGCTTGCTAGGGTGAATTCACGTGTACCAGGAATTTGTTTCTTCTACAGTGACCTTCTTTCTAGCTTACCACCCATTATTGAGCATTATGTAAAGAATGTGGGGTCTCTGCTTGAATTTCTTGTCATTGTCACCATAAGAAGGGTTCCAGTCAAGACAATGCTTTTGTCAGAGAGATTTATGGTTGGAAAACTAGAGCCAAAGGGTGTATATAAATGCATAGCCCAATATGGTTACAAAGATGCCCCAAACATGGAAGGATTTGAATTTATCAACCAGGTTGTTGAAAGCATAAAGGATTATCTCAAGCTTAGAGGAACTCATTCCTCCTCACATGGCAGAAGTTATGCAAGGAGAAATACAGTGGCAGAAAGTAACTACTGTGTAGATGAGGAATTGCAATAGCTTGAATTGGCAAAGAATACTCCATAGATACATTCATTGAGTTCAGGCCTTTTTTTCCACCACAGGGATGAAAAATGTTGCCTTATTTCATATCATAATGTACTAATATTTAGTATATAATGAAAATTGTAAGCATTTACCATGTTTTAAATATGCATTCATTTATAAATTTATGGTAGATTATTTATGCTTTTATTTAGCAGACATGTTTCTCACCAATCTAGGGTGGAGACTAATCAACATGCATGACCTTTAAGTATATATAGAGCATACATATGAATCATGATTTGAAATCTTGGCGTTGTAGTAGAAGATTACCAAAGTTCTATTATTTTTAGGTTATCATTAGATAGGTAAAAGATGGACAAGATGTCACAACATGTTTTTAAATTATGTTTTGGAAGAGGTAAAAGTTTTGAGAGTGTTTTCAATTTACTTCAATTTTGAAAGTGGATATGTGCGCTAGGCTATATGGAGATAATTAGAGCTATTTTATCCTGCTCATTGTTTGGTGAATTTGAGATTCAAAGTTTGTCTACCAAGTGTTTTACAGAAAATTAACAACATTGGCTAGCTTGCTGCTTGAATCTGCATCAACTCTTGAAAATTCACCACTTATGGATTACCAGCGAAGAATAATAGCATATATAGGGTTAGATATTTTATTTTTCTTACCTATATTGTTACTGGTCTTGATGGTGTTGTTTTGGTTGTGGCAAATTTTAAGAAGAATTGATCACGCTCATTTGGAAGTGCCAGCCTTTGATGCTTATTTGTGATCTAAAATATAGGAAGATAGAAACCTTTGCATTGTTTTATTGATAATATGTTGTTTTTATTGACTTTTGGGACTTGAAAAAACTTGTTTCCTTCACCGGTGAGAATATTAGAAGGATAATCTATTACAAATAGTGCACGGGACATCGTTTACACAAAATATTTTCCTTATACTACCCTTCACTCTGTTTTTTACTATCTTTGAAGGCGTTTATCTATCATCTGTACCGCAGGGAGGGTTGTGTCCCTTCCTAATTGCAGCAATTTTTCTGACCATAATGCTCTCTTGGAACTATGGAAGGCAGAAAAAGTATAAATATTTAGCACGGAGAAAGCTTAGCATAGAAGGTTTGAATGGAGTGCTTGCCAGGGTGAATCCACGTGTACCAGGAATTTGTTTCTTCTCCAGTGACCTTATTTCAGGCTTACCACCGATTATTGAGAATTATGTAAAGAATGTGGGGTCTCTGCTTGGAGTTCTTGTCATTGTCACCATAAGAAGCATTCGAGTCAAGATATTGCTTTTGTCAGAGATATATATGGTTGGAAAACTAGAGCCAAAGGGTGTATATAAATGCATAGCCCAATATGGTTACAAAGATGCCTCCAAAATGGAAGGATTTCAATTTATCAACTAGGTTGTTGAAAGCATAAAATATTATCTCAAGCTTAGAGGAACTCATTCCTCCTCACATGACAAAAGTTACGCAAGTAGAAATACAGTGGCAGAAAGTAACTACTGTGTAGATAGGAATTGCAATGGCTTGAATTAGGAAAGAATACAGGGGTTGTCAACCTTGAAAAAAGTACTGGCAAGCAATTCATGCGTCTTGCATCAGATACTAGATTGAATTTTTTCAGTACGCAAAATGGTGGAAAGGATATCAACTTGAGGACAAAGGAATTGCTTGAGAAGAGTGCAACGACTTAGATTTTTTTTTTTTTTGATTGTTGTTATGATGGGCACTTGTATGGTGATTGGCTGGAGTGCTGATTATTGAAATATCAGGTCTTCCCATAAATGAATCTCAAAAAGTCCTTTCATGCCAAACTAGTATCAGCTTGGCACCTCAACTCAATGATCCATCACACATGTTGATTTTGTTCCAAATTATGATGTCTTTTTTAATCCTGCAGTGTTGTCAACTATGCAAGGAATTCAATCAAGGAACAATAACATGAGCCAAGGTAAGATGATACAAGAATGCGAAGTAGACACTATTAGCTTGGCTTCCATGAGTATATTGGGATGTAATCAAGTTTTTTAGTATGGGTTAGTTTATTTGAAGGAGGGATGCAACTCCCTATCATAAACATGATATCATCTGTGTGTATAATGTGAATTATGGCATCCCACTTCCTGACATAATTTATGTTTTCGTATGTTAACTCAAACAGGTGTTGTTGTACTCATGTCATTTTTTTATCCTGTTACTACTGTTCCTTTTTCAAAAACTCAGTACAAGTAAAGTTAGCTTCATGTTCTCACCCATAATGATTGCCTGGTTTCTGACCAACATCATGATAGGACAATATAATATTGTGAAATATTATCCTGGAGCATTCAAGGCATTCAACCCATATTATATATACTATTACTTTCATGAATATCACTAATAAGGATGGGTGATGCTTGGAGGTGTAGTCTTATGTATAACAGGTATTGATTGATGATATGTGTCTCATTTTATCAAATAGTATACTTGGAATTGTTTTCTAACTCAATTGATAAATCCATACCAATGATTTTCTCAAACAGAATTCATAACTTCATCCCAATTATTTATGCTAAAGCTGTACAAATAAAAACACTAACATCAGTTCTTTGTTTTGACTAGATCCAGGTGCCAAGGCCATGTTTGCAGACTTGGGTCATTTCAATAGGAAATCAATCTAGGTCCAAGGTATATGTCAAAGACAAAATTATTAGTATATCATCATACCTATGTGCTTCATCCTCCTTAAGTTTTAGTAACATAATGAGAAATTTAGGTTTTTTGTTGCAGCCTGCTTTCTGTGTATTGGTTTACCCATCTCTACTTATCACATATACAAGACAAGCGGTTTATTTGATGAAAAACCCAGGGGACATAGGCTCTACATTTTACAAAGAAATACCATAGCCTATGTATTGGTAAATGATCATTGTTGCCACTTTAGCAGCCATTGTAGCTAGTAAAGCATTGAATACAACAACATTCTCAATCATAAAATAGTCCATAGGTCTTAGCTACTTCCCTCGAGTGAAGATTGTTCATTAAGGAATTTGTGCATCCCTATATTTACGAGAATTTCACCGAGAGTTTGATTTCAGCGAGGAGTTTGATGGAATTCACTTGTATTTTTGGAAACCCCTAGTTGACAGAACCATGTAGTAGGAAAAGGACATCTAATTTTTACTCTCACGATGGTAAATCGAATTATACAACGAATAAAATCATATTTATAGTCAGTGGAATATTTTGTGATAGCTAGCAACCTTGTGTGCCCTCTTTAAAAGTGACAATTCATTCTTAAATATGTAACATATTGAAAAATGAAATCTCCAAATACAAAAAAAAACTTAAAATAATGTACAAAAACATGTTCACATAAACAACAACTCCTACATGAATAATGGATAACCTCTATATGACATTAACTATAACTCATTATCATCCACCCTTGCTTTCAAGAATGTCCATTCACATGTTGCTATTATTCCATGCACTACTATTACTTATCCATATTCAAAACACACATAACTAATAGTTTCAAGTGTAGCTCAATATCATCCACCCTTTCTTTCAACAATGTCCATTCACATGTCACTATTCTTCTACACACTATTATTTACAAAATATCTATATTCAGCATATACATAACTAACACTTTCAATTGCAGCTCATTATCATCCACCCTTGCTTTCAACAATGCCCATTGACATGTCCCTATTCTTCCACACTCTATGCCTTACGATGTTTCCTTTGCAACATCAGGTGCAAATGCTAGTATCCATTATAAGCATTATTATATTAGAGCTTACATATATTATTGATTGCACATAGTGACAATTCTCGATCATATGGATGGAGGGAGGGAGGGAGATAAAAAGATGAATTTGGAGGGGAGAGAGGGAAAATAGTGACCAAGTTGGAAGGAAAAGAGAGAGAGAGAGAGAGAGGAAAGGAGAGAGAGAAGGAGGGAAGTTAAAGACATAGATAGATATAGTTGTAGAGAGAGGAGGAGTGAAAATTGAGAGACAAATAAATACTAAGGGAGAGAGGAGAGAAGGAGAGAAGATATAGAGAAGGAGAAGAGAGAGCAAGGGAGACAAGGGGAATATAGAGAGAGGGAGACAAATATTGAGGGGGGAGAGAGAAGGAGAGAGGGAGGGAGATAGTGACAAAGTTAGAGAGAGAAAGAGAGAGGATGAGGGAGGTGGGAGAGAAAAGGAGGGAGAGTACTTGAGAGAGAGATTTAGTTGGAGGAGGAGAGAGAGGGAGGGAAGAAGAAAGACACAACAAGAGAAATGTGGAGAGAGAGAGAGATGAGGAGGATGTAGGGAGAGAGATAGATATGGGTAGAGAGTGTGTAATTTTTTGGGATGAGATAGAGAGACAAAAAAGAAGAGACATAGTAAAATAGAGATATAGATGTAGGATGGGAGAGAAAGAAGAAGCCAGAGATAAAAAGAGGGAGAGTAGGAGAGACATATATATATATATATATATATATATATATATATATATATATATATATATGGAGATATAAAGGTATATACATACAAATATTTTAAATCTGTATTGTAAAAATACCATGCAGCATCAGCCCATCAATTATTAAGGTAGTTTCACATCAGATGAATAACTAAAAGCATAAGAAGGAATGGGCTTAACTTAAGCCTCCTAAGATTTCATCTCTTAAATTTAGATATGTAAATCAAATAATTTAAGATATGTAAATCAAAAATTTTGATGGTTGCCCAAATATAAAACAAACAAACAAAATCTAAATCAATTGTTAAAATAACGATATTAAGAAGGTTTCAATTTTTAGACTTTTCGAAACGAAGAGAATTTCGATTATGATACAGTAATATATTCCATCACTCTAAATATTAAATGTTTATTTGAAAATTTAGTTTTGCTAGCCTAAGTTTCGTATAATCTAGTGACACCAAGAAAATAGAATCGAGAGAGGATACGTGGTCCAGTTCCATCAAACTCCACTGTGCAAACTTAATTGGTTAAATGTGGATTCGGTTGGCATAAGAATATTTGGAATTGGTTATATGGTAAATATGAAGTATCATGTTTTAAGCTAATGGTTATATGGTAAATATTAAACATCATGGTGTTAGGCAAATGACATTCATTTTATTTATTGGATAGGAATAAAATGTTATTTAAATAGATAAGATAAAATCACTTAACCAATCCTTAGCTTAGTGCACCAAATATTTACTTAGCATTATTACATTGATTTTTTTAATTGTTTATCCTTTTATCCTAGATAACTAAACGTGCTGGTTGAGCCATTGGGTAAATTGATAGAGCCATCCTATCGCTAGAGCGGACTACCGTTAGAGCTGTTATGATAATTGCATGCTATTAATTGCACTTTGTTCCTGGTTTTCGGGAAACAAATGTATTTGCTTGATTTGTTTTCTTATTATAAAAGAGGCACTGCGCAGGAGAGAATTGCCATACATTTGGACTTGGGGACTTCTTTCCATCCATTTTCAGTTGGGGGCTTGGCTTGGCTTGAGATGCTCCAGTGGCAAAATTCTCACATTCTTTGATTCTGGTTCACTGTAGTTTCTCGAAGCTCAGTCTATGTTGTCTACTTCTATGGCATCCAAAATGAGACTTTCCTTTGCTTCTCTAATTCATGTACTTCTCACCTCTCTATTCTTGCGCTCCGAAGCAGCCACTGATGGCTGGAAGACGGCCACTGCTACTTGGTATGGAGATGTATATGGTGCTGGGAGTGAAGGTAATTGTAATGAGTCCTTTTAATCATATTAGTTTTCTGTAATCCGGAATTTGTAATGATATTTGTTTATATTTTTGGAATCTGCAATCCACAACATATATTATATACTAGATTTATATAAAAATATATTATATATTAAATTTAAATTCAGAAATAGATAAAATTTATTCTACCATTCATGATCATTAAAATTAAATTTGTTTAAATTTTCTTTGACAGGAGGCGCATGTGGGTTTCAAAGCATTGTGAAACAACCCCCTTTCAATTCTATAGTATCCGCAGGAAGTCCAGTGATATTCCAACGCGGAAAAGGCTGTGGAGCTTGTTATAAAGTATGGATTGAACTGTTGCTGCAATTTTTAGATGTAACGTTAATTACTTTCTTGAGGATTCTCAAGAGTTGTGTGTAAACAGGTAAAGTGCACGGAGAAAGATGTTTGTACTGGAAAACCCTCTACTGTGGTTATTACTGATGAATGTCCAGAGGGTGGAGTCTGCGGAGGTGGCAAAACACACTTTGATCTCAGCGGTGCCGCTATTAACAGCATTGCAATTCCCGGGAGAGATGCAGATCTCCGTAAAATTGGAGTCATACCTATATTATTCCAAAGGTGAAATTATGTATTTATTTTATTTATTTTTGTTGGATATTTTCACGTAAATGGTAGATTTCAGAAATCTACGATAAACATAATTCACAGACTGAAACACTTCGTCTTTGTTGTACAGGACACCTTGCCAATATTCGGGAGTGAATATTAACTTCCACGTTGATGCAGGAGCTAATAATTATTATTTCTCTGTATTTATTCAATATATAGGAGGAGATGGTAGTCTTGGGAAAGTTGAGCTCCGACAGGTATCGTATCGTTCATGAAATTATATTTATTTGAATATCTGATTATATGAGGGATTCATTTCATTTTTATTTTGTGCAGGCCAATTCTAATTCATGGCAAAACATGAGGCAAGTATGGGGTGTAGATTGGGCTCTGAATAGTGCTGACCCTCTCCAAGCTCCTTTTTCTCTTCGTTTGACAACACTTTCCGGCAAGAAAAGGGTGACTGCAAATAACGTTATTCCTAAGAATTGGCAACCAAATGGTGATTACAAATCAAAAACTCAAATGGTTTCAGTTGATCTAACGTCCGACTTGTCCCATTCGTTGGAGTTCTGATCAAATATTGTAATATCTATGGAATACTTACTTTATTGAATATAAGAGAATACTTTTATTTTAAAATTGGTACTTTAAAATTGGTAGAGTTCATTAAATTCCTAGATTATTGGAGTTATGAAGTCATGGTCGTTATAAAGATGCGATTTGTTAAACAAAAATGATGGTCTCTTCTCTCTCTTTTTCTTATAATAAAAGTGAGATTTTAACGATAGATTTGCCTATTAATTATAATATATTTAGTTTGGAAACATAATTAATAAGATTCAAAATACTTGTTTTATAATGTATTTTATATTAATAAAACTTAATAAATTATATAAGTAATTAAATTAGAATAATTATATAAATTAAATGACAAATAAATGGTGATAGGCATCAATGCATGATAAACATAAAAACGCCTATTCCAAAAATTATCCAAAAATATCTATATTAAAAAATACATCATAAAAATTTATTTTAAATTAAATTATTATTATTAATTATAAAAAGAATTAATATTAAACAATATTATTAACCATGGAGATTTATTCCAATTTTACAATGGATTTTCTTAACATATAAATAGATTTTGCTATAATATCATCTGTCAATACTACAACTTATCAATACCACATGCCCAACATGAAAAGTTTTGATATAACATTTTCTTTGATTAATTAATTTGAGAAATATTAAATAAAAAACATAACTATTTCATAGATAAATTTTAACCCTTGATCTATGAATACTACTATAAATATTCGGACATTTTCCATAGAGGTAAAATCTCAACCACCCACCCAATATTTACTAATAATTAAATTATAATTCTAGAAGACCTATTCTGAAATAGACAAGTCTATAGGCTTAATTACTATCAAGCAAGATATTAATAATAGATTTGAATTATTAATCATTATTAATAATAATGTTTATTTTAGTTAGCAAATCCATATAAATTAGATGACTCGTAAATGTTCATAGGCATCAATCCATAATAAGCATCAAGACACTTATTTTATAATATATGCAAAGTTGCTAAAATGTAAAAAGTCATGAAAACTAATTAAATTATAACTTTACTTTAAACTTTTATCATTCTTAATCATAAAATGAATCAATAAATAAGTTAAACATATATACATTTAAAAAGAACATGAAACAAGATCCTTAACTATAAAGATTCACTCTCACTTTACTATGGGGATTCTTAATATGTAAATATACTTTGTTACAATACTACTACGAGCCAATACAATGGCTTATCAATATCACATGTCCAAAAGGCCATGACACTTTTTTTAATTAATCAAATCCATTGAAAAGGATAAAAATGACATAATTGCTTTGAAGATAAATCTCAACATTTCATTTGTGTATAGTATTATGGATATTCTAAAATATTCCATAAAGGTTAAATCCCTACCATCTATCTAATAATTATTGATAGCTAAATTAAAATTCTTAAGATCCATATTCCACACAAAGTCAATATTTAATTTTCAATATTATTAAAAAAAACTATTTTGTAACATTTAATTGGACCACAACTTGAAGATCTTGTCGCAGTAATTCAACAATACAATGCCATCTAGATAATTGTACCACATATTTTGTTTTTCTATGATTTATCGATACAATTGCGATATTTGTGCCATACATTTACGAGAAGTTACTGCCCACCATTATTTATTTGTTTTAATTACTTCAATAAAAAGGAGCAAGTAAAATTGTAAATGTGCATACTTACAAGTGGTTCCTACACACCAAAATTTATGAAGCACTTGTACATAACTAGAGAATTAATTTCTCCACTTTAGACATCAATTTATTAGTCCCTTGCCAAGAAATAAGTATAACAATTAATTTGTTTGTTCATCACTATTAATTTAATATCGACCAACCCAAGTTGTAATGTTTAACATTGAAAAATAACTATTTATTTTTAAATATTATTAAAAAAATTATTTGTCAAAGATATGATTCCACCATTAACTGTGAAAGTCTTATTGCAACATTTACACAATATAACATCACATGGATAACTATATCACATGTTTTAAATAATATTTTTTTGAATACAATTGCAATATTCATGCCAATATTTTTAAATATTTACATAGCCATGTTTTATTCTTAAACTTTGCATATTGCTCTTATTTTATGGGATGTTTCCCACAATCATTATCTAAAAGATTCCTTGAAGGTTAAATCCCTTCCATCTATCTAATAATTTTTGTTAACTAAATTAAAATTCTTAAAGCCATATTCCAAAATAGACACAAAGTCGATATTTAATTTCGATATTATTATAAAATGCATTTTTCAAATATTTAGTTAGACCATAACTTGAAGATCTTGTTGCAACCATTCCACAATACAATACCATGTGGATAATTGTACCACATATTTCATTTTTCTATGATTTATAGATACAATTTCAATATTCATACCATACAATTACTAGAAGTTGGTGCCCACCATTATTTATGTGTTTTAAGCACTTCAATAAGGAGGGGTAAAAATGTACATGTGCATACTTACAAGTGGTTCCTACCCACCAAAATTTATGAAGTACTTGTACATAAGTAGAGAATTAATTTCTCCAATTTAGACATTAATTTGTTTATTCATCACTATTAATTTAATATCGACCAACCCAAATTGTAATGTTTAACTTGGAAAAATTTATTTATTTTTAAATATTATTAAAAAAAGTATGACAATTAATTTGTTTGTTCATCCCTATTAGTTTAATATCGATCAACCCAAGTTGTAATGTTTAACTTGGAAAAATACTTCCTGACTTTGCAAACTATAGATTAAAAAAAGAAAAACCATAAAAATATTCTTGAATTAAATAGATTATTGAAAATATTTATAAATCAATATTTATAAACGAGTAAAAATACTTTTCAATATATATTTAGTAATATTCTGAGGGGCTAAGAATTAATTGATTGTCAAAAATTGTGATACTTAAAATTAAATAAAATAAATGTGCACAATGAATTTACAAATTAATTATTGACAAAATCATCTTCTTCTAATTAATTACTAATAAAAAAGAATATCAACTTCAAAAAAAAAAATTGAAGAAATAAATATATAAGAATAAGACCAAACATGCATGTCAAGGTTGTGTGAAGGTTATCGATAACACCAAGTTATAGATGGTAAAAAGTGTTGATGAGACTCCCTCTCTCTAGAGATTACTCTGTGGCATAAATGTTAAATTTAAATTGTGATTTTAAATTTAAACTATAATCTCTGCACCATGAAACCACCACAAAAAAAATCTGCAATCTACCATGAAGTTGTGCCTTCACGCTTTAGTCATAATTTCCATTCATGTCCTATATGTAGATATGAATTGAAGTAGCTCTATGTGATAAGGAAAATCCCTGCGGCATCATTTGTGAAAATCCCTGCGGCATCATTTGTTCGTTTTACTTAATGTTCATTTTCCTACAATGACAGTCAAAAATTATCTCGGTCCTTTTAATACCATGTGCTTTATCGTGTGTAAGCGTTAGTACAGTTTGGTAAGATTGGCAGATAACTTATCAGTTAACTCTTTTTTGTTTTCGCTGGTGAAGGTTTCACTTAAGTGCCATTTTTTTTAAATTTCAGTTAATTGATTGATAAATTACTTTTTGATAAATTAATTACTTTTAAATTGATAATAATTCTAATAGATTTTGCAATACTGGCACCTGGGAAAGAGGTTCCACACCTTCTGTTTTGAGTATATTGTTTGGTTGTAATACATTTAACGTTAATATTTATTTTTCATTCGAATTTGGTTATAGTTAGATCACATAACATATCACATTTTATTTCATTTATGCTATTCTTTGATATGTGCTACCCATTTGAGTAGATTGTTTGGTTATATTACATTAAACATTAAGATTTATTTTCATTCAAATTTGGCTATAGTTATATCACATAACATATTACATTTTATTTCATCTATGCTCTTCTTTGATATGCTACCGACTTACAGCGTTTTCTTTGTAACATCTAGTGCAAATGCTAATAATAATAAACTCCCTTGCTATGTACCTATCTTCACCATACACCATTGGATGAAACTCGCGTAGACTAGACGCAGGCGGTTGTAATTCTCATTTCTTGATAGAATATGATGGAGCACTAACTTATGAAACTGATTTCAAGCTGGATCATTTGCAAGATTATCAGCAACTGAACCCTCAAACTTAGCACTCTTGCTCGAAACATTGAAATGTGTGGAATGGACAGACTGCCATGAGGGTGTTCATGTGAAGGAGCACTAACTTATGAAACTGATTTCAAGCTGGATCACTTGCAAGATTATGAGAACCCGAAGCCCTCAAACTTAGCACTTCTTCTCGAAAAATTTAAATGTGTGGGATGGATGGACTGCTACGAGGGTGTTCTTTTGGCATTACAATCTTCTTCCTTGATTTTATTGGTATTGGACATCGACATCTCTGGTAATTTCAGAGATGGTCGCCTTCACCATACTTTTTACTTTACTAATGTTCTTTGTTGCCTTCTTGGTAATGAATCTCTTCGCACGTTATGCCAATGCATAGGCTCCCGCCCATGATCCCATTTCCAACAGTAAGATACTACCTTTCTATTTTATTTAAGAAATGTGGGTCTTTATGGGATCTATGATTATTTGATCAGACAACGATAAGGGAAAACAACCCTCAAAAAATTCGTGGGAAAGTCTTGCAACATCAATAGAGAAAAACAATATCACAGTTACTATTAGATTCTACTCAATGGCATTTTAAAGAAAATTTGTTTCCTAAATTTGGTAGCCAAACGATAACTCCACACCTATTAAATTTTGGAATTCGCAGTCACCTGTAAGTTTGATATTTGATGCGTATATGTATAAAATCTGATTTCTTTATAGTTAAATCTGAGTATCTAAACTCACCCCTTATCACACTCTAATAGAGGGAGAGCTTCTTGGTTTAGGTTTTGATTTATCATAATCATAATAAATTAAATCTTCTTGCCCTCTTCTGTTTTTAAATTATATCAAATGTAAAATTTTCCCCTCAAGTGAGTGGCATAATTTATGTTGAGCTTGATTTTATTATGCAGAGCCCAACAAGAGTCCCCTTTCTCCCTTCTCACAAATTTCTGTGTGGGGAAATTAAATGTTTACCATGTATCTGCACATAAGGTGGCATAACATTCTTGCACATGAAGGATTTTATGCTTATCTTGTGGATTTTATTATATTTCATTGGAGTGCTTGCAATATCAAATTTGCTGAGATTTTTTTTTGTAATTGGTAAAGAAAGATTTGGATTGAAATATTTTTTGTGTTGTGGTGGTGCAGACAAAGGCCATAATGCTGATGGCTAGCAGAATAAATAGGAAAGACACATCTCAATTCCAAGCATAGACGTACTTATATATAGCTTTCAAACTATGTTCTAGAATGAGCTTTTTGGCTCAATTAGATATTTTTTTACTCAACATCAGATATATTTAAATATGTCACCATGCTATGCTTCAAAATGAAATTATGAAATTAATTTGCCCTTCTTATCTGAACGCGACCTAATTTTATTTTCTATTTTTTCTTTTAATCTGATTTCTTCTTCTAGAAACTTTATGACACAATTGATCCTTATCTTTTCCTTGAGCTGAACTACAATGTTAGTTTCTTCTGAATTGAGGTTATTATCATCCATATTTTTAATCTTCCCAGTCAAAGCGATGAGATCACCATCTGGTAGCCCCAGTTCAGTATTCGAATACTCATCACTCCTCCCATTGAATGAAAGTGTCGATTTCATAGAGTAATAAAGGTGAAAAACATGGTGCAGGGCTGTTTGCAAAAAATGGATTTAACTGGCCATGGTGTCTTTGTCAAAGTTGAAAATGGTGTCTCTGCCAAAGTTGCCAGAGATGAGAGTAGAGAAATATTAATAAGTTGGAAAAAGAATAATATTATATGAATAACAGAAATTATGATTATGATCATTAGGTTTAATAATTAATTTATTGTAAACATATTAATTATTTATAATGATTTACATGTATAACAACAATATTATTAATATTAATTAAATATTTATTATAAAAATTAATTATTTATAATAATTAATAAGAATAAAATATAAATAAAATATATAAATATATAAATATATAAAATAAAATAAAAATATATAAAATAAAATTAAAAATTCCCAAGCCGACTCTATGTTCTCTATTATTATTCCTCCTCATTAGTATTTATTAAAAGTTTTCTGCTCTTCTTGTATCATCATTCTTCAACCCTGATGATGGATCCCACTTGGGATTTGAAACGTTGGTATAAAGATGTTGAAACTGTGGATTCTCCGATCAATAAAAATGACACAAGCCACAGATCTCTAAAATCCAAAATAATATTATACATTAAGTTGTATATCAAATTTTCTAAATTTAAATTTCTAGATGATTGATACATGGTTTCAAGAAAAAGATAATTATATTTATCACAAATACTTTTGGTTTCAGTAAAAAAATTTTATATTTATCACAAATACTTATTAAAAAAGTACTTATCATTATGATGCCTATTTCTCAATTTTTGCAAAGATGACAACTATTAGTCTCAAACATTTAATAATTTCAAAGCTCATAACATAATAGTCTCAAACTTTTAATGATTTCAAAGCTCATAACATAAGAATTGCTGCATGCATACTGGGATTAAATATATTCTTGTTTTCATCATACTGGAAAACCCTAACATACAAATTAAATATATTCTCACAAATAATTGCTCATTGTAACTAATCGTGATCCAATGGTGCCTATTTTTGGCTTTCAAAAACTCATAAACCTTCACGGTAGTTTTACTGATAATGAATCACAGACACAATTGAAGTATTTTAATAAAATTAATAAATTTTTTAATTAAAATTAGAAAACATGTTTGAAGTATTTTAATAAAATTGATAGAATTTTAATTAAAATTACAAAACTATGTGATTTCAACTATCTACATAAATTCCCACAAAAATGTAGTAGCACGATCAAACAACTAAATCCATACTCAACACAATCCATACTCAACACTCGATTAGTTGATGTTGTTCATCCTCAATCAGCATGAGAAATACTAGGAAAATGAAAAATGCATTCAACGATATTTTGCCTCCATAGTAATTCTTTACATAGACATTCATTCCTTCAAACGTCATTAAATCCTTAATCTCATCTTTACCCAACAGATTTTAGTATCACTAAGTATTTCATGTTGTATAGGCAACCAGTTTCTTTCATATAATTTATATTGAAATATACAGGATTTTTATATTTTAAATTTAATATAATATTAAATTTTAAAAATATTTAAAAATAAAAACATCTTGAATTTTTAAGATATTTTCGAATTTTATTTAAAATATTAGAGTAACGGTTACTTTCTTTCGATGTCAGATGTGCTTATTAATCCCTTCGATGTCAGATGTGCTTATTGTGATCCTTAATAATCCCTTCAAATGCCAAACGTCAGGGCACATCGTTGATGCCAATCTCCGTTACATCAACGATTATAGTGGTTTTGTCAGCGACATAAACAAACAAGTATTCAACTCTCTTGGATTTTGGATTTAAATATTTTTAAATGTAATAGAAATTAAATTGCAAGAATATTTTAAAATTTAATTAAAAAATTAAAAATAATGGTTTAAATATATTTAAATTGTATTATGAAGTTGATGTATTTTATTTTATATCACAGTTTTTTTAATAGTATTTTTATTTAACTAAGTTAGAATTTAAATTGAAATAGATAATTTTATAAAATCTATTTTCAATTTTTTTCCATTTTAGATTTATGGTTAAATGTAATAGGAATTAAATTGCAAAAATATTTTAAAATTTAATTAAAAAATTAAATATAAAATCTATTTTCAATTTTCTTGCATTTTAGATTTAAGTATTGTTAAATGTAATAGCAATTAAGTTGCAAGAATATTTTAAAATTTAATTAAGAAATAAAAATATTTGTTGAAATATATTTTAATTGTATTATGTAGTGGATGTATTTCATTTCATATGACAATGTTTTTCTATACTAGTTTTACTTATTAAGTTAGAATTTGAATTGAAATAGGTAATTTTATAAAATCCATCTTAATAATAAATGTGGTTTAAGAGTGTAAGTATATATATGATGATGATGATGATGATAGTGGTTAACGTCCACTGAGACCAAATTAGTCTATCGGACCTACAATTTTCTTAGTTTTTAATTATCTGGCTCCTCGTCTTCCTTGGCGAGATTGGTGGTGTAGCTTTCTTTTTTTTCTCTACGGTCTTCCAACTTATTTTATTTTGCATCTCCTTCATCTCTTCTGGTTCTTGGGACATTGGTGTCTTAGCTTCGTGATCTATTGTGTTCGTCCTTTTGAAGATAGTCGGAGAAGAAGTTTCGTCTAGGAGATCTGCTTTGCTGTTAAATGAAGATTTATTTTGTGCGGTATTTGAATCCTCATAGCTGTTGATTTGTTGGGCGGGGCTTTCTCCCTGCTTGTCTTGAGAGTCATTTCTTTCTTCCCCGATTTCTTGTGATTTCGAGTTTTCTCTAGAGTATTCTTCTTTGATGATAGTGTAGTGTTCTTTTTGTGCTCCTTCTCACCATGTAGATTTGTGGTGGTTTTTTCTAGCAGAGTTTTTCTGGGAGGCTTTTGGGTAAGATGGCCCGTCTCAAAGCAAGATCGACATCTGAAGAGGACACTTTCATAATCGAGTTTCGGGTTCCACACAT
Source organism: Pinus tabuliformis (assembly GCA_031772625.1). NCBI lineage: Eukaryota > Viridiplantae > Streptophyta > Pinopsida > Pinales > Pinaceae > Pinus > Pinus tabuliformis. The sequence continues at coordinate 1,354,081,124 of CM062816.1, read as the reverse complement.
AGTCTTTACTTGTTAGATTTATTTCAGCTGGGAATCCGGCGCTGAAGTCCATTTCCACACAAATTCATGCATAGGTGGTTCTAGCATATTCCTCTCTTTCTGGGAACCTACAGTAAAATTTCCCAATCGCATTTCCAACGGCTTTTAGCGAGGAGAGATTCCAGAGATGCAAGGGTAGGCTTGGCAATCTCACCCAAACTGGTGCTGAGGTTATGACTGCTGTAGAGGGATCGAATGATGGGTTCCATGGCTTCATGAATAGGCCTGATTTTTCCCAAAACCAAGGGTCAGAATCTAGAATACATTATCTGCTTTCAGGATTTTCAAAATCTACTATAAAGAAACCCCTAGCACAGGGGTAGATATTAATTTCATCAGAAATGACAAGCTTTCATACCTCTGAGATCCAATTATGGAGAGCTGTCAGCGGCATCCAAAAACCATTGAACCGACAGATTAGGGCGCTTTCGGAAAACTTCAAAGCCTCATCGAGTGAGGCTTGGACCACCTGGACAGTTGGAGCTGGGGCTTCACTAACGATATGGGCAGGAGCTTGCCCTTCAGAAGCGGATGAGCCAGCAGCTATTTTCACGAAGCTGAGAGCCATATTTTACTTGCTTGTAGACCCCAGCCACAAAGAAATAAGGCATAAGATAAGATTAGATCTAGATCTAGCCGCAGAAGATTAGATCTAGAACTTAGCCGCCTAGATCTAGATCTAGCCCCGGAAGATTAGATCTAGAACGCAAAATGTGTAAACAAACTTATTCACTCAAAATTTCAGATCAGAATTATTAAAAACCAGATGCCTACTTAATGGATCAGCCGTTCACAACTCTGAAAATCTCTACTACAGTTCTCAGGAACAGGCTGCCAAAGGGACAACGAGCTGTCTCTAAATCATTCTTCGTTGATCCGACAATCTTTGTGCTCCGTGAAATACCCAATCAGGTCGATGGATCACTCAATCAAGCAAAGTACACACACCGATCAATCACACAAATGGCAGAGAGGATTCGCATTAGCGGAAATACCCTGCATAACTAGTTTACTCATCACTCGTAGATCTCAGCGTGAGGTGCAGAGCCATAGAGCGTGAAGCCGCTGCCGTAGAGCGTGAAGCTGAATAGGGTGAAGCCGCAGCCGCAGCCTCAGGGAAATCAGAAAAATAAATGGAAAACCCAAACATGACCATCAAAGATCGTTAATATATATATTAAATTTTATTTTTGAATTCTTAAATAGAATCAACGACTTGAGAACTTCATTTGAACATATAGATTGTAGAGAATACATTTTAACAATTATTTGTTCTATGTTAGGTAAAATTAATCAAAACTATCCATGCAAAAGTATGAAAATGAAAAATAGTAAAATTGCTTTAAAACTTTCCAACCACAACATTTTTTGAAACCATATAAATATACATATATGAAATTAAAATATTTTACTTAAAATAACAATTAAAATATTTTAGTTATGGATGTTGTCTACTTTTATGGTTTTTTTTGTTATTAACATATTCTAAATAAATCCTAATTTTACTTAATGTTACATATTAAAAAAAATATTTATAATTTATATTAACTTTTTTTATTATTAAATTTATTCATATTTTCAAATGAGACATATTAATTTTTACTCTGTAAGGCGTTTCCCTTTGAAATCAACTCCCCTTATTGTCTACCTATCACCCTTAGATACCATTAGATTATATGTTAGACGATTGAGAAAGGCTGAACTATTTGATCATTACGAATTGTTGCAGGTAGGTAGGCATTCGGTTTGCATAGGTAAATACCTGTCTGCGAACTCAAGCATCCAGCTCTTCAATCTGGTTGCAGAGAAGGGAAAAATGAAGGAAGAGGAAGCAAAAACTATTTTCAACAGTTGATTAGCCCGGTCGCTTTCTATCACAGTCGGGGTTCATATCACCGGAAGTCGGAGAACCAGGTTTTAGACGAAAATGGTGATATGAAGGTCACCAACTTTAGCCTCAGTGCTTTGTGGGAGCAGTTCATACAGGATGACCTTCTCCACACAGTGTACGGTGCACTGTCATATGTTTCACCGCAGGTGATTACCAAGAAGGGATATGACGCAACCAAGGCCAACATCTAGTCCTGTAGAGTTCGTGCTCCTGGCGGGCTACTTGCCTCTCCAGATGAAAATCTGATAGTGATGTATAAGAATATCTGAAGGGGGATTTCAAATGTCTGACCTAGTTTTCCTTTGAAGTCTAATGTTTGGTTATGTGGCTGCTAGACCCTAACCCTATGCTTAGATCTGAACCATTACACTTCAGAACCTTATACAATATTTAGACATCCCCAATTTTGCTAGATAGATATTTTGTAACAACTGTTTCATGAAAGTATAAATATTTAGCACGAAGAAAACTCAGCATAAAAGGTTTGAATGGATTGCTTGCGAGGGTGAATTCACGTGTACTAGGAATTTGTTTCTTCTGCAGTGACCTTCTTTCTAGCTTACCTCCCATTATTCAGCATTATGTAAAGAATGTGGGGTCTCTGCTTGAATTTCTTGTCATTGTCACCATAAGAAGGGTTCCAGTCAAGACAATGCTTTTGTCCGAGAGATTTATGGTTGGAAAACTAGAGCTAAAGGGTGTATATAAATGCATAGCCCAATATGGTTACAAAGATGCCCCAAAAAAGGAAGGATTTGAATTTATCGACCAGGTTGTTGGAAGCATAAAGGATTATCTCAAGCTTAGAGGAACTCATTCCTCCTCACATGGCAGAAGTTATGCAAGCAGAAATACAGTGGCAGAAAGTAACTACTGAGTAGATGAGGAATTGCAATAGCTTGAATTGGAAAAGAATACTCCATAGATACTTTCATTGAGTTTAGGCCTTATTTTCCACCACAGGGATGAAAAATGTTGCCTTATTTCATATCATAATGTACTAATATTCAATATATAATGAAAATTGTAAGCATTTACCATGTTTTAAATATGCATTCATTTATAAATTTATGGTAGATTATTTATGCTTTTATTTAGCAGACATGTTTCTCATCAATCTAGGGTGGAAACTAATGAGCATGCATGACCTTTAAGTATATATAGAGCATACATATGAATCATGATTTGAAATCTTGGCATTGTAGTAGAAGATTACCAAAGTTCTATTAGTTTTAGGTTATCATTAGATAGGTAAAAGATGGACAAGATGTCACAACGTGTTTTTAAATTATGTTTTGGAAGAGGTAAAAGTTTTGAGAGTGTTTTCAATTTACTTCAATTTTGAAAGTGGATATGTGCGCTGGGCTATATGGAGATAATTAGAGCTATTTTATCCTACTCATTGTTTGGTGAATTTGAGATTCAAAGTTTGTCTACCAAGTGTTTTACAGCAAATTGACAACGTTGGCTAGCTTGCTGCTTGAATCTGCAGAAACTCTTGAAAATTCACCACTTATGGATTACCAGCGGAGAATAATAGCATATATAGGGTTAGATATTTTATTTTTCTTACCTATATTGTTACTGGTCTTAATGGTGTTGGTTTGGTTGTGGAAAATTTTAAGAAGAATTGATCACGCTCCTTTGGAAGTGCCAACCTTTTATGCTTAGTTGTGATGTAAAATATAGGAAGATAGAAACCTTTGCATTGTTTTATTGATAATATGTTGTTTTTATTGACTTTTGGGACTTGAAAAAACTTGTTTCCTTCACCGATGAGAATATTAGAAGGATAATATATTACAAATAGTGCACGGGACATCGTTTACACAAAATATTTTCCTTATACTACCCTTCACTCTGTTTTTTGCTATCTCTGAAGGCGTTTATTTATCATCTGTACCACAGGGAGGTTGGTGTCCCTTCCTAATTGCAGCAATTTTTCTGACCATAATGTTCTCTTGGAACTATGGAAGGCAGAAAAAGTATAGATATTTAGCATGGAGAAAACTTAGCATAGAAGGTTTGATCCAGGGTGAATTCACATGTACCAGGAATTTGTTTCTTCTGCAGTGACCTTATTTCCGGCTTACCACCGATTATTGAGAATTATGTAAAGAATGTGGGGTCTGTGCTTGAAGTTCTTGTCATTGTCACCATAAGAAGCATTCGAGTCAAGATAGTGCTTTTGTGAGAGATATATATGGTTGAAAAACTAGAGCCAAAGGGTGTATATAAATGCATAGCCCAATATGGTTACAAAGATGCCCCAAAAATGGAAGGATTTAAATTTATCAACTAGGTTGTTGAAAGCATAAAATATTATCTCAAGCTTAGAGGAACTCATTCCTCCTCACATGACAAAAGTTATGCAAGTAGAAATACAGTGGCAGAAAGTAACTGCTGTGTAGATGAGGAATTGCAATAGCTTGAATTGGCAAAGAATACAGGGGTTATCAACCTTGAAAAAAGCACTGGCAAGAAATTCATGCGTCTTGCATCAGATACTAGATTGTATTTTTTTCAGTACGCAAAATGGTTGAAAGGCTATCAACTTGAGGACAAAGGAATTGCTTGAGAAGAGTGCAACGACGTAGAATTTTTTTTTTTATTGTTGTTATGATGGGAACTTGTATGGTGATTGGTTGGAGTGCTGATTATTGCAATATCAGGTCTTCCCATAAATGAATCTCAAAAAGTTCTTTCATGTCAAAATAGTATCATCTTGGCACCTCAACTCAATGATCCATCACACATGTTGATTTTGTTCCAAATTATGATGCCTTTTTTAATCCTGTAGTGTTGTCAACTATGCAAAGGAATTCAGTCAAGGAACAGTAACATGAGCCAAGGTAAGATGATACAAGAATGCGAAGTAGACACTATTAGCTTGGTTTCCATGAGTATATTGGGATGTAATCAAGTTTTTCAGTATGGGTTAGTTTATTTGAAGGAGGGATGAAGCTCCCTATTATAAACATGATATCATCTGTGTGTATAATGTGAATTATGGCATCCCACTCGTGACATAATTTATGTTTTCGTATGTTAACTCAAGCAGGTGTTGTTGTACTCGTGTCATTTTTTTATCCTGTTACTACTGTTCCTTTTTCAAAAACTTAGTACAAGTAAAGTTAGCTTCATGTTCTCACCCATAATGATTGCCTGGTTTGTGACCAACATCATGATAGGACAATATAATATTGTGAAATATTATCCTGGAGCATTCAAGGCATTCAACCCATATTATATATACTATTACTTTCATGAATATCACTAATAAGGATGGGTGATGCTTGGAGGTGTAGTCTTATGTATAACAGGTATTGATAGATGATATGTGTCTCATTTTATCAAATAGTATACTTGGAATTGTTTTCTAACTCAATTGATAAATCCATACCAATGATTTTCTCAAACAGAATTCATAACTTCATCCCAATTATTTATGCTAAAGCTGTACAAATAAAAACACTAACATCAGTTCTTTGTTTTGACTAGATCCACGTGCCAAGGCCATGTTTGCAGACTTGGGTCATTTCAATAGGAAATCAATCTAGGTCCAACGTATATGTCAAAGACAGAATTATTAGTATTTCATCATACCTATGTGCTTCATCCTCCTTAAGTTTTAGTAACATAATGAGAAATTTGGGTTTTTTGTTGCAGCCTGGTTTCTGTGTGTTGGTTTACCCATCTCTACTTATCATATATACGAGACAAGCGGTTTATTTGATGAAAAACCCAAGGGACATAGGCTCTACATTTTACAAAGAAATACCATAGCCTATGTATTGGTCAATGATCATTGTTGCCACTTTAGCAGCCATTGTAGCTAGTAAAGCATTGAATGCAACATCATTCTCAATCATAAAATAGTCCATAGGTCTTAGCTACTTCCCTCGAGTGAAGATTGTTCATTAAGGAATTTGTACATCCCTATATTTACGAGAATTTCACCGAGAGTTTGATTTCAACAAGGAGTTTGATGGAATTCACTTGTATTTTTGGAAACCCCTAGTTGACAGAACCATGTAGTAGGAAAGGGACATCTAATTTTTACTCTCACGATGGTAAATCGAATTATACAACAAATAAAATCATATTTATAGTCAGTGAAATATTTTGTGATAGCTAGCAACCTTGTGTGCCCTCTTTAAAAGTGACAATTCATTCTTAAATATATAACATATGGAAAAACAAAATCTCCAAATACAAAAAAAAAACTTAAAATAATGTACAAAAACATGTTCACATAAACAACAACTGCTACATGAATAATGGATAACCTCTATATGACATTAACTATAACTCATTATCATCCACCCTTGCTTTCAAGAATGTCCATTCACATGTTACTATTCTTCCATGCACTACTATTACTTATCCATATTCAAAACACACATAACTAATAGCTTCAAGTGTAAGTCAATATCATCGACCCTTTCTTTCAACAATGTCCATTCACATGTCACTATTCTTCTACACACTATTATTTACAAAATATCTATATTCAGCATACACATAACGAACAATTTCAATTGCAACTCATTATCATCCACCCTTGCTTTCAACAATGCCCATTCACATGTCCCTATTCTTCCACACTCTATGCCTTACGACGTTTCCTTTGCAACATCAGGTGCAAATGCTAGTATCCATTATAAGAATTATTATATTAGAGCTTACACATATTATTGATTGCACATAGTGACAATTCTCGATCATATGGATGGAGGGGGATAGAGGCAAAAAGCGATGCAGAGAAAGGGAGAGGTGGAGAGAGAGAGAGAGAGAGAGAGAGAGAGATGGGAGGGAGACATAGAGAGGGAGGTGTTAGAAAAAGGGAGAGAGAGGAGGGGGGTTTAGAAGGAGAGAGGGAGGGAGATAAAAAGATGAATTTGGAGGGGAGAGAGGGAAAATAGTGACCAAGTTGGAAGGAAAAGAGAGAGAGAGGGAGAGAGAGAGAGGATAGGAGAGAGAGGAGGGAAGAACAAAGACATATATAGATATAGGTGTAGAGAGAGGAGGCGTGAAAAGTGAGAGACAAATAAATACTAAGGGAGAGAGGAGAGAAGGAGAGAAGATATAGAGAAGGAGAAGAGAGAGCAAGGGAGACAAGGGGAATATAGAGAGAGGGAGACAAATATTGAGGGGGGAGAGAGAAGGAGAGAGGGAGGGAGATAGTGACAAAGTTAGAGAGAAAGAGAGAGGATGAGGGAGGTGGGAGAGAAAAGGAGGGAGAGTACTTGAGAGAGAGATTTAGTTGGAGGAGGAGAGAGAGGGAGGGAAGAAGAAAGACACAACAAGAGAAAAGTGGAGAGAGAGAGAGATGAGGAGGATGTAGGGAGAGAGATAGATATGGGTAGAGAGTGTGTAATTTTTTGGGATGAGATAGAGAGACAAAAAAGAAGAGACATAGGAAAATAGAGATATAGATGTAGGATGGGAGAGAAAGAAGAAGCCAGAGATAGAAAGAGAGAGAGTAGGAGAGACAGATATATATGGAGATATAAAGGTATATACATACAAATATTTTAAATCTGTAGTGTAAAAATACCATGCAGCATCAGCCCATCAATTATTAAGGTAGTTTCACATCAAATGAATAACTAAAAGCATAAGAAGGAATTGGCTTAACTTAAGCCTACTAAGATTTCATCTCTTAAATTTACATATGTAAATCAAATATTTTGATGGTTTCCCAAATATAAAACAAACAAACAAAATCTAAATCAATTGTTAAAATAACGATATTAAGAACAAACAAAATCTAAATCAATTGTTAAAATAACGATATTAAGAACGTTTCAATTTTTAGACTTTTTGAAACGAAGAGAATTTTGATTATGATACAGTAATATATTCCATCACTCTAAATATTAAATGTTTATTTGAAAATTTAGTTTTGCTAGCCTAAGTTTCGTATAATCTAGCGACACCAAGAAAATAGAATCGAGAGAGGATACATGGTCCAGTTCCATCAAACTCCACTGTGCAAACTTAATTGGTTAAATGTGGATTCGGTTGGCATAGGAATATTTGGAATTGGATATATGGTAAATATGAAGTATCATGTGTTAAGCTAATGGTTATATGGTAAATATTAAGCATCATGGTGTTAGGCAAATGATTTGTTTTCGCATTCATTTTATTTATGGGATAAGAATAAAATGTTATTTAAATAGATAAGATAAAATCACTTAACCAATCCGTGCACCACATATTTACTTAGCATTATTACATTGATATTTTTAATTGTTTATCCTTTTATCCTAGATAACTAAACGTGATGGTTGTGCCATTGGGTAAATTGATAGAGCCATCCTATCGCTAGAGCGGACTACCGTTAGAGATCTTATGATAATTTCATGCTATTTATTGCACTTTGTTCTTGGTTTTCGGGAAACAAATGTATTTGCTTGATTTGTTTTATTATTATAAAAGAGGTACTGCGCAGGAGAGAATTGCCATACATTTGGACTTGGGGACTTCTTTCCATCCATTTTCAGTTGGGGGCTTGGCTTGGCTTGAGATGCTCCAGTGGAAAAATTCTCAAATTCTTTGATTCTGGTTCACTGTAGTTTCTCGAAGCTCAATCTATGTTGTCTACTTCTATGGCATCCAAAATGAGACTTTCCTTTACTTCTCTAATTCATGTACTTCTCACCTCTCTATTCTTGCGCTCCGAAGCAGCCACTGATGGCTGGAAGACGGCCACTGCTACTTGGTATGGAGATGTATATGGTGCTGGGAGTGAAGGTAATTGTAATGAGTCTTTTTAATCATATTAGTTTTTTGTAATCCAGAATTTGTAATGATATTTGTTTATATTTTTGGGATCTGCAATCCACAACATATATTATATATTAGATTTATATAAAAATATATTGTATATTAAATTTAAATTCAGAAATAGATAAAATTTATTCTACTATTCATATTATATTGATTTGAATATTTGATATCCTTCCAGACATTTGTTAACTATCTCAGTTTGCCCATCGAATTGAGGATGATAAGATGAGCTATGAGCTAACTGAGTACCAAGACAAGAAAATAATTATGTCCAAAAGTTTCCAGTGAAAATGGGATCTCTGTCACTTACAATAATCTTTTGGGTTTCCATGTAGCTTTTGAATTGTTTCCATAAACACAGTAGAAATTGTACTGGCTTTAAATGGATGTGATAATGCACAAAAGTGTGCATACTTGGTAAGTCTATCAACTACCACCATGATGACACTCTTTCCCCTAGACTTGGGTAAGCCTGTGATAAAATCCATTGAAGCCTCCTCCCAACGTTGGCTCAGAATGGATAAAGGTTGTAATAGACCCAGTGTCTTGATTGTTTCAACTTTATTTTGTTGGCAAACCAAACATTCCACCACAAACTTTTGAATATATGATTTAAGGCCATCCCAAAAAAATTCCTTCTTAACCCTATGGGAAGTTTTTAAAAATCTTGAGTGCCCTCCTAAGGGAGAAGTGTGCAATTCCATAAGAATCTTTTGTTTTAGCTGGGAATTATTACAGAGGTATAAGCGATCTTTGTACCATAACGAATCATTTTTCCAGCTAAATGTATCAGATGTACTGGAATCTTGTTGTAACTTTCGAATAAGTGCCCACACTTCTTTGTCATTCTTCCATTCCTCCCTTGCTTCGTTTATCCAATCTGGTTGGATAATAGAAATGGCGCACAACAATGCTTCCACATCCTCATCCTTTCTTGAGAGTGCATCTGCCACCACATTTTGCTTCCCTTTTTTGTAGATGATTTCAAAGTCATAACCTAACATCTTTGTGACCCACTTTTGTTGCTCTTCAGAGGATAATCTTTGTTCTAAAAAGTATTTAAGGCTATCATGATCCATTTTTACCTTGAAGTGTCTTCCCATTAGGTAGGGTCACCATTTCTTAAGTGCATGGAGTATTGCCAACATTTCCTTCTCATAAATGGCTTTGCTTAAAAAATTTCCCTTGATTGGACGACTTTCAAAAGCAATGGGTCTTTCATCTTGCATTAGAACAACACCAATTCCATTTCCTTAAGCATCACATTCCACAATAAAGGTTTTTGTGAAGTCTGATGTAGCTAAGACCGGTGCTTGGCACATTGCCTCTTTAAGATGTTCAAAGGCTTTGTTGCTTCCGGAGTCCATGAAAATGCATCTTTCTTCAATAATGTTGTTAGATGTGCTGCTATTCTCCCATAATTCTTAACAAACTTGCGATAATACCCTATCAACCCGAGAAATCCTTGCAGATGCTTTATGGATGTGGGATTTTCCATTCCTTAATGGCTTTAATTTTGCTAGGGTTTAGCTTAACTCCTTCATGAGATACAATATGACCCAGATATTCCACCTCTTGGACTCCAAAGAAACATTTGGATCCTTTTGCATATAATTGTTTCTCCTCGAATAGTTGTAGCACCCTGTCAACATGTTCAACATGATCCTTCCAAGACTTGCTGTAGATTAGTATATCATCAAAAAATAATAACACAAATTTTCTAAGGAATGGTTTGAAAATTGAATTCATCAAACCTTGAAATGTTGAAGGTGCATTGGTAAGGCCAAAAGGCATGGCCAAAAATTCATAATGACCCTCATGAGTTCTAAATGCTGTTTTTGGAATGTTTTCAGTCTTCATTCTGATTTTATGATATCCTGAACGAATATCCAACTTGGTGAAGTAAATTGATCCATGCAATTCATCCAGTAATTCATCAATGACAGGAATGGGGAACTTATCTTTAATAGTGAGCTTGTTGAGCTCCCTATAATCCGGACACATGCGCCATGATCCATCCTTCTTGTGCACCAATACTACTGGAGCAGAGAAAGAACTTTGACTCGGTTGAATTATACCAGCCTCTAGCATTTCTGCAACCATACGTTCAATTTCACTCTTTTGGACATAGGGATATCTGTATGGCCTGATGTTTGGAGGAACACTTCCTGGAATCAGATGAATAGCATGATCATGATCATGCATAGGTGGGAGACCTTTGGGAGTCTCAAATAACTTGGAATGATTGTCGAGGACTTTTTGGAGATCTGGAGAAATAGATGATTCCGATTTGGAAACATCTAGTGAACATAATTGTGCAATTACACCTCTTTGTTCCCTTTTTAGAAGCTTTGTCATACCATTAGAGCTGTTTTCCTTTCCTGGTTTCCCTACAATACCCCTTAATTCAAATTCCTTTCCTTCCGTAGAAAATTTGATGAAAATTTCTTGAAAATTAAAAGCTATTGTACCCAAGGATTGTAGCCATTGGACTCCTAGTACAACATCAGCACCTCCCATTGGAATGGAAAGCATTGGGCTAGTCAATACATATTCTCCCATGGATAGCTTGATATTATGGCACTTTCCAGAGAAATTTATTGTTCCTCCATTTGCAATCATCACTTGACACTCTGGTGCTAGATATAGGAATCAATTCAATTCTTTTTCTACCTTACAATGAATAAAATTGTGGGTGCTTCCTGAATCAATCAACACTATATTACCTTTTTCTTCTTGATTTGTCCTTCTATCTTGATGGTTTGAGGAGTGGTAATTCCTGCCAATGCATTACAACATATGGTTGGATTTATTTTTCCTTCATCTAGGCTTTGTTCCTGGAGTATATCCTCTTCTTTTGACCTTTCTTGCTCCTTTTCTTTTTCCTCTTCACAATCTATGTAGAATAATTTCTTCTCGGCACACTAATGACCTTTAGTGTATTTGCTATCACAACTGTAACAAAGCCCTTTTGCTATTTTTTCTTCCAATTGTTGTGGTGTCAACCTTATAGGTTGTGGAAGACTAGGGGCAACAACACTTCCGTCTTTATAGTTGTGAGTGATATGCTTCCTGGTTTCCATAATTTTGCTTTCCATTTTTCTTGCTAACCTGAATGTCTTCTCTAATGAATCAGGTTCCCAAAGGCGAACATCATGTTGGATATTATCCTTTAAAGACCCTATGAACACATCAATCCTATGCTCCTCTGGAATATATTTTACCATTATGTTCAATTTTTCGAATTCCTCAATGTGCTCCATTATTAAACCCTTTTGTTTGAGACTTATCAATTGGCTAAAAAAAGTGTTTCTTTTTGTATCCTCATAATGTGCTATCAATTCTTCCGTAAAAATTGCCCAAGTGATAAATTGTTTACGAGAGAAAAGCCATTGATACCATACAAACTGATTTGGTTCCAAATATAAAGTTGCCATATGTACCTTTTGTGTGTTTTGCACATTATTGAGATCGAAAAATTGCTCCATTTGTAATATCCATGTTGCGGGATCCTTGCCATCAAACTTCCTCATATCGATTTGTGGAATATGGTGGGTTTTCAATCCCAAATTAGAGTCTAAGAAATCATGATTAACATTTATCTTGTTCGCATCATGAGTTTCCTTTACTACCTTTTCACCATTGGTAAGTATTTCTTGTAGAAAATTTGTCAAATCTGTCTTCAAATCTGCCATGCCTGTCTTCAAATTTTGTGTTCAGATCTATCTTCAAGTTGTCCATATTAGCTTCCATGCCATTCATTTTAGCTTCCACGCCATTCATCTTAGCTTCCACGCCATTTATCTTAGCTTTTGTTAGCTTTTGTGACAGTGACATTTGTTGCACTTGTTCTTGTAATTTTGATATATCATGTAGCATTTCTTCCTCTTCTTCATGAGTCACGCTTGAGATTTCAGGTTCCTTACTAGGTGTTTGCATTTTCTTTCCTCGGGGCATCAGTTACTGATAATAATGCTCTACTATGCCCTTTGAATTCCTTCAAAATAAATTTTCAAACCAAGCTTAAGCAAAAATTTAAGAAAATCTACACACTTTTTTTCACTTTGTAGGAGCTCGATATTGCCTTTGATGTATCTTTGTACTTTCCAATCATCTAGCACTAAATTATTGACTTGCAGTAGCCCTCTGTGTCCTCTTTCCAATGCCACAAGTCTGACCCAATTTTGATTCTCCAAAGAAGAGTTATGCGAAATCTCCCACAGTGACTTGATTATAGACTAGTTCAGTAGAGCAAACTTGTATGACGTGCCACGAGTCATTGTTTCGACCTTTGGATTTTAAAAATGCATACAAGAAACTGCAGTCTGTCCTCTTTTTGTACCTTCTTACGAAATTTCAATCCGATCCACAGAGAGAAATTTATGACTATTTTCCCCAGGTCACCTGTTTGGAATGTAATTCAGGAGTCTGCAAAAAGACCAACTTCCTTAGATCATATCTCCGCAAATATAGTGCGAAAAGCTCTAAAATTTGGACCCGAGGTTCAGCATGATTTCTTCTCAAATGGTTTTTTTTGCAAATTTTGAAACATCGCAGAAAAATTTCTAGAGAAAATGCCACGATGACCTATTTGGAGCAGCGAAACCCCAAAATCCAAAGCTCTTATACCAAATGTTATGAAACCAGCTCAAGAAGAGATAGAAAAGATAGATCAACGCCTTAGAATTCAGCCTCTTCGAGGGGGAAGCCTCCTTTAAATTACATAAATGATATTTTTTTGGATGTTTTAAATCAAAAAACCTCCTTTTTATATATAGGAGTCTAAGAAGTCACAATATAACCGAGCCGACCTAACAATAATAATATAAAGCCACAAAAATAACAATAGAGGGATTCTATGGGGCACAGTAATAACAATATGGGGGAAATAGGGGCACAACAATATTAATAAGGGGTATAACTACAATAGTAATGGGGTAATCACTAGTATTATACGGACCCAACATTCTTCCATTCATCCCTTGCTTCGTTTATCCAATCTGGTTGGATAATAGAAATAACACAAAACAATGCTTCCACATCCTCATCCTTGAAGAGTCTTCCCATTCGGTAAGGTCGCCATTTTTTAAGTGCATGTAGTATTGCCAATATTTCCTTCTCATAAATAGCTTGCTTGAGATGTAGAAGTAAAAATACCCAATCACCTACATCAAAACATTTTTCACTACGATGTTGATCTACCTATTGTTTCGTTTGATTTTTCACCGAAGTGGCATTATCCTTTAAAATTTGGAGAACTTGTTGTTGATGCTCGATGTGATCTTTCACTGCTTGAACCTTTTTCTTCTTGATATGTCCTTCTACCTCTAGAGTTTGAGGAGTGGTATTTTTTTCCAATCCTTTACAAGATATGGTCGGATTCATTTCTTGATGCTCGATGTGATCTTTCACTTCTTGAACATTTTTCTTCTTGATATGTCCTTCTATCTTGATAGTTTGAGGAGTGGTAATTTCGACCAATGAATTACAAGATATGGTTGGATTAATTTCTTGTTTCTCGATGTGATCTTTCACTTCTTGCACCTTTTTCTTCTTGATATGTCCTTCTATATTGAGAGTTTGAGGAGTGATAATTCTAGCCAATGCTTTACAATATATGGTTTGATTCATTTCTTCTTTCTCTAGGGTGGGGTCCTGGCGTATATCTTCTTCTTTTGATGTTTCTTGATCATTTTCTTCCTCCTCTTCATATTATATGTAAAATACTTTCTTCTTAGCACACTTATGACCTTTAGTGCATTTGTTGTCACAATTGTAACAAAGCCCTTTTTCTCTTTTTTCTTCCAATTGTTGTGGTGTGACCCTTGTACGTTGTGGAAGGCTAGGAGAAACAACACTTCCATCTTTATAGTTGTGAGGGGTATGCTTCCTGGTTTCCATAATTTTGCTTTCCACTATGTCAAAAAGCCCTTTTACTCTTTCCAATTATTGTGGTGTTGCTCTAAAGAAGGTGCTGCTCTTTGTATCCTCATAATGTGCTATCATTTCCTCCATGAAAATTGACCACATAACAAGTTGTTTATGAGAACAAAACCCTTCATACCATAAAAATTGATCTGGTTATAAATATGAAAATGCAATACATATCTTTTGTAATAGTGGTACACCATGTAGATCAAAATATTGCTCCATCTGAAGTATCCAATTTACAGGATCCTTTCCATCAAACTTCCTCCTCTTGCTTTTCTTGATTTTAGGAGCTCGATCTTGAAACGACTATAACTCTGTACTTTCAGATCTTTAAGTTCTGAAATTGTGACTTGTAGTATCCCTCTGTGTCCTCTTTCCAATGTAACTAGTCTGATCCAAATTGGATTCTCCAAGAAAGCGTTATGCACAATCTCCCAAGATGACCTGATTATAGACCTTTCCAGAAGAGCGAACTTGTATGAAGTGCCACGTGTCACTGTTTTGACCTCTGGCTTTGAAAGATATCTACAAGAAACTACAGTCTGTCCTCTTTCTACAACTTCTTATGAAATTTCAATTCGATGCTTACCAGGTCACCTATTTGGAATGTAATTCAAGAGTCTGCAAAAGACCAACTTCCTTAGATCATATCTTTGTAAATATAGCATGAAAATCTTTGAAATTCGGACCCGAGATTCCACGCAATGTCTTCTCAAATGGGTTTTTTTTAGATCTGAAATGTCATAGAAAAAAAGTTATAGCAAAAATACCACGATGACCTGTTTGGAGCAGCAAAACCCTAGAATCCAAAGCTCTAATACCAAATGTTATGAAACCGACTCACAAAAAGATAGAAAAGATAGATAAACACCTTAGAATTCAGCCTCTTCGAGGGGGCAACCTCCTTTACATTACACAAATGAATGATTCTTTGATGATACAAATGAAAAGACTTCCTTTCTATATATAGGAGTCTAAGGGGTCGTAACATAATCAGAGCCGACATAACAATAATAATGTAAGGGCACAATAATAACAATAGTGGGCTTCTATGGGGTACAATAGTAACAATATGCGCACTACATGGGTACATCAATATAATAAGTGGGTTGTACTAATAACAATAAGGGGTTACACTAGTAGTATAGGGGCCTAACAGTTAGAGATATTTATGGTTGGAAAACTAGAGCTAAAGGGTGTATATAAATGCATAGCCCAATATGGTTACAAAGATGCCCCAAACATGGAAGGATTTGAATTTATCAACTAGGTTGTTGAAAGCATAAAGGATTATCTCAAGCTTAGAGGAACTCATTCCTCCTCACATTGCAGAAGTTATGCAAGTAGATATACAGTGGCAGAAAGTAACTACTGTGTAGATGAGGAATTGCAATAGCTTGAATTGGCAAAGAATACTCCATAGATACCTTCATTGAGTTTAGTCCTTATTTTCCACCATAGGGATGAAAAATGTTGCCTTATTTCATATCATATTGTACTGATATTCAATATATAATGAAAATTGTAAGCATTTACCATGTTTTAAATATGCATTCATTTATAAATTTATGGTAGATTATCTATGCTTTTATTTAGCAGACATGTTTCTCATCAATCTAGGGTGGAGACTAATGAGCATGCATGACCTTTAAGTATATATAGAGCATACATATGAATCATGATTTGAAATCTTGGCATTGTAGTAGAAGATTACCAAAGTTCTGTTATTTTTAGGTTATCATTAGATAGGTAAAAGATGGACAAGATGTCACAATGTGTTTTTAAATTATGTTTTGGAAGAGGTAAAAGTTTTGAGAGTGTTTTCAATTTACTTCAATTTTGAAAGTGGATATGTGAGCTAGGATATATGGAGATAATTAGAGCTATTTCATCCTTCTCATTGTTTGGTGAATTTGAGATTCAAAGTTTGTCTACCAAGTGTTTTGTAGCAAATTGAGAACATTGGCTAGCTTGCTGCTTGAATCTGCATCAACTCTTCAAAATTCACCACTTATGGATTACCAGTGGAGAATAATATCATATATATGGTTAGATATTTTTTTTTCTTACCTATATTATTATTGGTCTTGATGGTGTTGTTTTGGTTGTGGTGAATTTTAAGAAGAATTGATCACGCTCCTTTGGAAGTGCCAGCCCTTGATGCTTAGTTGTGATGTAAAATATAGGAAGATAGAAACCTTTGCATTGTTGTATTGATAATATATTTTTTTTATTGACTTTTGGGACTTGAAAAAACTTGTTTCCTTTATTGGTGAGAATATTAGAAGGATAATCTATTACAAATAGTGCACGAGACCTCGTTTACACAAAATATTTTCCTTATACTACCCTTCACTCTGTTTTTTGCTATCTCTAAAGTCATTTATCTATCATCTGTACCATAGGGAGGTTGGTGTCCCTTCCTAATTGCAGCAATTTTTCTGATCATAATGTTCTCTTGGAACTATTGAAGGCAGAAAAAGTATAAATATTTAGGACGGAGAAAACTTAGCATAGAAGGTTTGAATGGATTGCTTGCGAGGGTGAATTCACGTGTACCAGGAATTTGTTTCTTCTGCAGTGACCTTATTTCTGGCTTACCACCGATTATTGATAATTATGTAAAGAATGTGGGGTCTCTGCTTGAAGTTCTTTTCATTGTCACCATAAGAAGCATTCGAGTCAAGATGGTGCTTTTGTCAGAGATATATATGGTTGGAAAACTAGAGCCAAAGGGTATATATAAATTTCACTTTATCAACTAGGTTGTTGAAAGCATAAAAGATTATCTCAAGCTTAGAGGAACTCATTCCTCCTCACATGACAAAAGTTATGCAAGAAGAAATACAGTGGCAGAAAGTAACTACTGTGTAGATGAGGAATTGCAATAGCTTGAATTGGCAAAGAATACCGGGGTTGTCAACCTTGAAAAAAGCACTGGCAAGCAATTCATGTGCCTTGCATGAGATACTAGATTGAATTTTTTCAGAACACAAAATGGTGGAAAGGATATCAACTCGAAGACAAAGGAATTGCTTGAGAAGAGTGCAATGACTTAGAATTTTTTTTTGATTGTTGTTATGATGGGCACTTGTATGGTGACTGGTTGGAGTGCTGACTATTGAAATATCAAGTCTTCCCATAAATGAATCTCAAAGCGTTCTTTCATGTCAAACTAGTATCAACTTGGCACCTCAACTCAATGATCCATCACACATGTTGATTTTGTTCCAAATTATGATGCCTGTTTTAATCCTGCAGTGTTGTTAGCTATGTAAGGAATTCAATCAAGGAACAGTAACATGAGCCAAGGTAAGATGATACAAAAATGCAAAGTAGACACTATTAGCTTGGCTTCCATAAGTATATTGGGATGTAATCAAGTTTTTCAGTATGTGTTAGTTTATTTGAAGGAGGGATGCAGCTCCCTACTATAAACATGATATCATCTATGTGTATAATGTGAATTATGGCATCCCACTTCCTGACATAATTTATGTTTTCATATGTTAACTCATGCAGGCATTGTTGTACTCGTGTCATTTTTTTTTATCATGTTACTACTGTTCTTTTTTCAAAAACTCGATACAAGTTAAGTTAGCTTCATGTTATCACCCATAATGATTGCCTGGTTCGTGACCAACATCATGATAGGGAAGTATAATATTGTGAAATATTATCCTGGAGCATTAAAGGCATTCAACCCATATTATATACACTATTACTTTCATGAATATCACTAATAAGGATGGGTGATGCTTGGAGGTGTAGTCTTATGTATAACAGGTATTGATAGATGATATGTGTCTCATTTTATCAAATAGTATTCTTGGAATTGTTTTCTAACTCAATTGATAAATCCATACCAATGATTTTCTCAAACACAATTCATAACTTCATCCCAATTATTTATGCTAAAGTTGTACATATAAAAACACTAACATCAGTTCTTTGTTTTGACTAGATCCAGGTGCCGAGGCCATGTTTGCAGACTTGGGCCATTTCAATAGGAAATCAATCTAGGTCCAAGCTATATGTCAAGGACAGAATTATTAGTATTTCATCATACGTGTATGCTTCATCCTCCTTAAGTTTTAGTAACATAATGAGAAATTTGGGTGTTTTGTTGCAGCTTGCTTTCTGTGTGTTGGTTTACCCATCTCTACTTATCACATATACGAGACAAGTGTCTTATTTGATAAAAACCTAGGGGACAAAGGCTCTACATTTTACAAAGAAATACCACAGCCTATGTATTGGTCAATGATCATTGTTGCCACTTTAGAAACCATTGTAGCTAGTAAAGCATTGATTACAACAAAATTCTCAATCATAAAATAGTCCATAGGTCTTAGCTTCTTCCCTCGAGTGAAGTTTCTGCATTAAGGAATTTGTGCATCCCTATATTTATTAAAATTTCACCGAGAGTTTGATTTCAGCGAGGAGTTTGATGGCATTCAATTGTATTTTTGGAAACCCCTAGTTGACAGAACCATGTAGTAGGAAAAGGACATCTAATTTTTACTCTCACGATGGTAAATCAAATTTTACAACAAATAAAATCATATTTATAGTCAGTGGAATATTTTGTGATAGCTAGAAACCTTGTGTGCCCTCTTTAAAAGTGACAATTCATTCTTAAATATGTAACATATGGAAAAACGAAATCTCCAAATACAAAAAAAAAACTTAAAATAATGTACAAAAACATGTTCACATAAACAACAACTGCTACATGAATAATGGATAACCTCTATATGACATTAACTATAACTCATTATCATCCACCCTTGCTTTCAAGAATGTCCATTCACATGTTGCTATTCTTCCATGCACTACTATTACTTATCCAAATTCAAAACACACATAACTAATAGTTTCAAGTGTAACCCAATATCATCCACCCTTGCTTTCAACAATGTCCATTCACATGTCACTATTCTTCTACACACTATTATTTACAAAATATCTATATTCAGCATACACATAACTAACAATTTCAATTGCAACTCATTATTAGCCACCCTTGCTTTCAACAATGCCCATTCACATGTCCCTATTCTTCCACACTCTATGCCTTACGTCGTTTCCTTTGCAACATCAGGTGCAAATGCTAGTATCCATTATAAGCATTATTATATTAGAGCTTACATATATTATTGATTGCACATAGTGACAATTCTCGATCATATGGATGGAGGGGGACAGAGGCAAAAGGAGATGCAGACAAGAGAGAGAGAGAGAGAGAGAGAGAGAGAGAGAAGAACAAAGACATAGATAGATATAGGTGTAGAGAGAGGGGGAGTGAAAAGGGAGAGACAAATAAATACTAAGGGAGAGAGGAGAGAAGGAGAGAAGATATAGAGAAGGAGAAGAGAGAGCAAGGGAGACAAGGGGAATATAGAGAGAGGGAGACAAATATTGAGGGGGGAGAGAGGAGGAGAGAGGGAGGGAGATAGTGACAAAGTTAGAGAGAGAAAGAGAGAGGATGAGGGGGGTGGGAGAGAAAAGGAGGGAGAGTACTTGAGTGAGAGATTTAGTTGGAGGAGGGGAGAGAGGGAGGGAAGAACAAAGACACAACGAGAGAAAAGTGGAGAGAGAGAGAGAGATGAGGATGATGTAGGGAGAGAGATAGATATGGGTAGAGAGTGTGTAATTTTTTGGGATGAGATAGAGAGACAAAGAAGAAGAGACATAGGAAAATAGAGATATAGATGTAGGATGGGAGAGAAAGAGAAGCGAGAGATAGAAAGGAGGGTAGGAGAGACATATATATATATATATATATATATATATGGAGATATAAAAGTATATACATACAAATATTTTAAATATATAGTGTAAAAATACCATGCAGCATCAACCCACCAATTATTAACGTAATTTCACATCAAATGAATAAGTAAAAGCATAAGAACGAGTTGGCTTAACTTAAGCTTGCTCAGATTTCATCTCTTAAATTTAGATCTGTAAATCAAATATTTTGATGGTTGCCCAAATATAAAACAAACAAACAAAATCTAAATCAATTATTAAGATAACGATATTAAGAACGTTTCGATTTTTAGACTTTTCGAAACGATCAGAATTTCGATGATGATACAGTAATATATTCCATCACTTTAAATATTAAATGTTTATTTGAAAATTTAGTTTTGCTAACTGAAGTTTCGTATAATCTGGTGACACCAAGAAAATAGAATCGAGAGAGGATACGTCGTCCAGTTCCATCAAACTTCAGTGTGCAAACTTAATTGGATTCGGTTGGCATAAGAATATTTGGAATTGGTTACATGGTAAACATGAAGTATCATGTGTTAAGCTAATGGTTATAGGGTAAATATGGTAAATATTAAGCATCATGGTGTTAGGCAAATGATTCGTTTTCGCATTCATTTTATTGATTGGATAAGAATAAATAAGATAAAATCACTTAACCAATCCTTAGCTTAGTGCACCAAATATTTACTTAGCATTATTACATTGATTTTTTTAATTGTTTATCCTTTTATCCTAGATAACTAAACGTGCTAGTTGAGGCATTGGGTAAATTGATAGAGCCATCCTATCGCTAGAGCGGACTACCGTTAGAGCTGTTATGATAATTGCATGCTATTAATTGCACTTTGTTCCTGGTTTTCGGGAAACAAATGTATTTGTTTGATTTGTTTTCTTATTATAAAAGAGGCACTGCGCAGGAGAGAATTGCCATACATTTGGACTTGGGGACTTCTTTCCATCCATTTTCAGTTGGGGGCTTGGCTTGGCTTGAGATGCTCCAGTGGCAAAATTCTCACATTCTTTGATTCTGGTTCACTGTAGTTTCTCGAAGCTCAGTCTATGTTGTCTACTTCTATGGCATCCAAAATGAGACTTTCCTTTGCTTCTCTAATTCATGTACTTCTCACCTCTCTATTCTTGCGCTCCGAAGCAGCCACTGATGGCTGGAAGACGGCCACTGCTACTTGGTATGGAGATGTATATGGTGCTGGGAGTGAAGGTAATTGTAATGAGTCCTTTTAATCATATTAGTTTTCTGTAATCCGGAATAGGTTTCAAAGCATTGTGAAACAACCCCCTTTCAATTCTATAGTATCCGCAGGAAGTCCAGTGATATTCCAACGCGGAAAAGGCTGTGGAGCTTGTTATAAAGTATGGATTGAACTGTTGCTGCAATTTTTAGTAGTAACGTTAATTACTTTCTTGAGGATTCTCAAGAGTCGTGTGTAAACAGGTAAAGTGCACGGAGAAAGATGTTTGTACTGGAAAACCCTCTACTGTGGTTATTACTGATGAATGTCCAGAGGGTGGAGTCTGCGGAGGTGGCAAAACACACTTTGATCTCAGCGGTGCCGCTATTAACAGCATTGCAATTCCCGGGAGAGATGCAGATCTCCGTAAAATTGGAGTCATACCTATATTATTCCAAAGGTGAAATTATGTATTTATTTTTATAATATATTTTCATGTAAATGGTAGATTTCAGAAATCTACGATAAACATAATTCACAGACTGAAACACTTCCTCTTTGTTGTACAGGACACCTTGCCAATATTCGGGAGTGAATATTAACTTCCACGTTGATGCAGGAGCCAATAATTATTATTTCTCTGTATTTATTCAATATATAGGAGGAGATGGTAGTCTTGGGAAAGTTGAGCTCCGACAGGTATCGTATCCTTCATATTATATTTATTTGAATATCTGATTATATGAGGGATTCATTTCATTTTTATTTTGTGCAGGCCAATTCTAATTCATGGCAAAACATGAGGCAAGTATGGGGTGTAGATTGGGCTCTGAATAGTGCTGACCCTCTCCAAGCTCCTTTTTCTCTTCGTTTGACAACACTTTCCGGCAAGAAAAGGGTGACTGCAAATAACGTTATTCCTAAGAATTGGCAACCAAATGGTGATTACAAATCAAAAACTCAAATGGTTTCAGTTGATCTAACGTCCGACTTGTCCCATTCGTTGGAGTTCTGATCAAATATTGTAATATCTATGGACTTGTCCCATTCGTTGGAGTTCTGATCAAATATTGTAATATCTATGGAATACTTACTTTATTGAATATAAGAGAATACTTTTATTTTAAAATTGGTACTTTCAAATTGGTAGAGTTCATTAAATTCCTAGATTATTGGAGTTATGGTCATGGTCGTTATAAAGATGCGATTTGATGATGGAGTGAGATTTTAACGATAGATTTGCCTATTAATTATAATATATTTAGTTTGGAAACATAATTAATAAGATTCAAAATACTTGTTTTATAATGTATTTTATATTAATAAAACTTAATAAATTATATAAGTAATTAAATAGAATAATTATATAAATTAAATGACAAATAAATGATAATCAATGCATGATAAACATAAAAACGCCTATTCCAAAAATTATCCAAAAATATCTATATTAAAAAATACATCATAAAATTTTATTTTAAATTAAATTATTATTATTAATTATAAAAAGAATTAATATTAAACAATATTATTAACCATGGAGATTCATTCCAATTTTACAATGGATTTTCTTAACATATAAATAGATTTTGCTATAATATCATCTGTCAATACTACAACTTATCAATACCACATGCCCAACATGAAAAGTTTTGATATAACATTTTCTTTGATTAATTAATTTGAGAAATATTAAATAAAAAACATAACTATTTCATAGATAAATTTTAACCCTTGATCTATGAATACTACTATAAATATTCGGACATTTTCCATAGAGGTAAAATCTCAACCACCCACCCAATATTTACTAATAATTAAATTATAATTCTAGAAACCTATTCTGAAATAGACAAGTCTATAGGCTTAATTACTATCAAGCAAGATATTAATAATAGATTTGAATTATTAGTCATTATTAATAATAATGTTTATTTTAGTTAGCAAATCCATATAAATTAGATGACTCGTAAATGTTCATAGGCATCAATCCATAATAAGCATCAAAACACTTATTTTATAATATATGCAAAGTTGCTAAAATGTAAAAAGTCATGAAAACTAATTAAATTATAACTTTACGTTAAACTTTTATCATTCTTAATCATAAAATGAATCAATAAATAAGTTAAACATATATACATTTAAAAAGAACATGAAACAAGATCCTTAACTATAAAGATTCACTCTCACTTTACTATGGGGATTCTTAATATGTAAATATACTTTGTTACAATACTACTACGAGCCAATACAATGGCTTATCAATATCACATGTCCAAAAGGCCATGACACTTTTTTTAATTAATCAAATCCATTGAAAAGGATAAAAATGACATAATTGCTTTGAAGATAAATCTCAACATTTCATTTGTGTATAGTATTATGGATATTCTAAAATATTCCATAAAGGTTAAATCCCTACCATCTATCTAATAATTATTGATAGCTAAATTAAAATTCTTAAGATCCATATTCCACACAAAGTCAATATTTAATTTTCAATATTATTAAAAAAAACTATTTTGTAACATTTAATTGGACCACAACTTGAAGATCTTGTCGCAGTAATTCAACAATACAATGCCATCTAGATAATTGTACCACATATTTTGTTTTTCTATGATTTATCGATACAATTGGGATATTTGTGCCATACATTTACCAGAAGTTACTGCCCACCATTATTTATTTGTTTTAATTACTTCAATAAAAAGGAGCAAGTAAAAATGTAAATGTGCATACTTACAAGTGCTTCCTACACACCAAAATTTATGAAGCACCTGTACATAACTAGAGAATTAATTTCTCCACTTTAGACATCAATTTATTAGTCCCTTGCCAAGAAATAAGTATAACAATTAATTTTTTTGTTCATCACTATTAATTTAATATCGACCAACCCAAGTTGTAATGTTTAACATTGAAAAATAAATATTTATTTTTAAATATTATTAATTTTTTTTTTTGTCAAACATATGATTCCACCATTAACTGTGAAAGTCTTATTGCAACATTTACACAATATAACATCACATGGATAACTATATCACATGTTTTAAATAATATTTTTTCGAATACAATTGCAATATTCATGCCAATATTTTTAAATATTTACATAGCCATGTTTTATTCTTAAACTTTGCATATTGCTCCTATTTTATGGGATGTTTCCCACAATCATCATCTAAAAGATTCCTTGAAGGTTAAATCCCTTCCATCTATCTAATGATTTTTGTTAACTAAATTAAAATTCTTAAAGCCATATTCCAAAATAGACACAAAGTCGATATTTAATTTTCGATATTATTATAAAATGCATTTTTCAAATATTTAATTACACCATAACTTGAAGATCTTGTTGCAACCATTCCACAATACAATACCATGTGGATAATTGTACCACATATTTTATTTTTCTATGATTTATAGATACAATTTCAATATTCATACCATACAATTACTAGAAGTTGGTGCCCACCATTATTTACGTGTTTTAAGCACTTCAATAAGGAGGAGTAAAAATGTACATGTGCATACTTACAAGTGGTTCCTACCCACCAAAATTTATGAAGTACTTGTACATAAGTAGAGAATTAATTTCTCTAATTTAGACATTAATTTGTTTGTTCATCACTATTAATTTAATATCGACCGACCCAAATTGTAATGTTTAACTTGGAAAAATAAATATTTATTTATTTTTCAATATTATTAAAAAAAGTATGACAATTAATTTGTTTGTTCATCCCTATTAGTTTAATATCGACCAACCCAAGTTGTAATATTTAACTTGGAAAAATAAATATTTATTTTTTAATATTATTAAAAAAATTATCTGTCAAAAATTTGATTCCACTCTAACTTTGAAAATCTTATTAAAACATTTACACAATATAACATCACATAGATAACTATATTACATATTTTCTAATAATTTTTTAATACAATTATAATATTCATGCCAATGTTTTTAAATATTTATATAGCTATTTTTTTATTTTTAAACTTTACACCTTGCTCTTAAATTCCAAAATCATTATTAAAACTCTTAATCTCCGTTTGTTTTGTAATCATGTCTCTAAATATTTTTAGAATTTTAGTTTTCAAGTTTATATAATAAAATTGATAGAAAATGCAATTTAATAATATCCCATTCTTCTCCAGTCATGTCTACAAACATTTAAATATTTACATAAGTATTTAAATATGTAAAACAAAGTTTATAGTAAAGGGACATAGTTCCAATTTGAATTTCAACATCTGATGGTAGTTCTGCTTTACAAATGTGATCTATTCATGCATATTACAAGATTATCTAATTTTCTAGTAAACTTGTGCATACCAATTCATCTTAAAATGTAATTAGTAAGTGATACCCTATTACTAACTCCCCACACTTTGTTGTGCCTCTTCATAGATGTCATAATTAATACACACCCATTTCATACTTTGATAATTTGAATTTTTCCGAAATATCCAGTTTGCCTAAATCTACCGAATTTAAATCAATTACAACTTTTACACAAATTCGATGAATCCACACATCTTAAAATGTAATTAGTAAGTGATACCCTATTACTAACTCCCCACACTTTGTTGTGCCTCTTCATAGATGTCATAATTAATACACACCCATTTCATACTTTGATAATTTGAATTTTTCCGAAATATCCAGTTTGCCTAAATCTACCGAATTTAAATCAATTACAACTTTTACACAAATTCGATGAATCCACACATGGATTCTAAGATACTTTGAACAAAATAGTATTTTATGCAAATTTTTTAAATCCTTTTTAAATCCATAATTTTTAATGGACTAAACTATCTTGTTTATTTTATGTTATTAAATTTAATTGAATATACAAGTATTTTTAAATAATTAATTAATGATTTGATATATAATTAAAATATTCTCTTAACTAATTTATTAATATGATTAAAATAAAATGTAAAATTTGGTTAAATCTAATTAAGTATAAAATAGTTTTTTAATAATTAATTAAGAGGTATATATGACTTTTGATTAAATTTAATTGAATATACAAGTATTTTTAAATAATTAATTAATGATTTGATATATAATCAAATTATTGCCTTAATGATTTGATATATAATTAAATTATTGCCTTAACTACTTTATTAATAGGATTAAAACAAAAGTGTAAAATTTGGTTAAGTCTAGTGTATTTTTTTTTTAATAATTAATTAAAGGGTATATATGATTTTTTTCCCTCAATATATTTAAGATTAATTAATAATTTTTTATATTGTTAAAATATTCTCATATATATATATATATATATATATATAACACTATTACACGTGACAAAACCTATGCCAATGATAACAAGAGAACCAAATATTAAAACACATGCCAATGATTAAAACACATGCATGTACTATGCATGCCAAACCTAGCAAGGGAAGCATACATGCAACTTGATACCTGCAAGGTAATCCCACTATAGCTACTTGATCCAACTCTTCCTTGCCTGATCCTTTCTTTCCTTTGCTTTATTTTCCTTCCTTTTCCTTTATTTCTCCAATGCTAGAGTGATCCAAGAATGCTCTAAGTGTGCAAGAGTATGAGGGACAGAATAAAGAGATATATCTAGGCTAAAATTGACAAAAGTTTGTGAATTTATCCTCATAAGCCTTTTATTATTGAGGCATATATTTTCTTCATTTTCCTCTAATTTTCCTTTAATTTTACTCTCATACAATTTTGTGACCTTTCACCTTTGTTTTCTCATTATTTCCTTTATTTTCATAAATAAAATGCCAATTAATGCCTCTTCGTCTTTCAAATTCTTTTGTCAATTTCTTTATCCATAATAAATCAAATGAACACTCATTAGGATGTTTTTCCCAATATTCATCTTGGAATATGTGTCCCACATTCTTGGTCTTATTTTTTCCTTTATTAACTTTATTACATGAAATTTTAAGCTGGGGCCATTACAGACCCCACCCCCTTAGCGGAAAACTATCCTCGATGTTCTATGACACCTATAGCTAGCAAATACTACTGAAACCAAAACATACTGTCCTTGGAGCTTTATAACTTAGCTCAATGTGGTATTTATAGTGACATCCCACTGAATGCAAAACCAACATGACAAACATAAAAACATGAAAACCATATCGCTTATTGGATCTTTAAAACATAACTCGTTGTGCTATTTACAACAACAACAACGATACATAAGTATGTACATATACAAAAACACCTTTGCCTCAATTGGAAAACAATGAAGGGTACAAATCCCATATCTGGTCAACCATCTCCCATGTATCTTCATTGGGCTCAAAGTGCTTCCACTACACTTTTACTTGCTCGATTTCTCAATTCTGGAGCATGATCTACTTTTACTATAAAATGCACCTAGGTTCTCACTAGAATTCTTCCTCTGGCTCCACCTACTACAAACCAGTCAATCACATGATCAACATCTTTCACATATTTCTTAAGCAAAGAAACATGGAAAACATCGTGGACTTTCACTGTTAGAGGCAGTGCAAGTTTGTAGGCCACTGGTCCAATCCTCTCAAGGATCTCAAAAGGCCTACAATACCAAGGTGCCAACTTCGCACATGATCCAATAATCAAGGATCTCTTTTTGCGCTTGATGCACAAGTACACATGCTCTCGAACCTAAAACGCCTTGAACACATTGTTCTAATTTGCACAACTCTTTTTTCTATCCTATGTTTCCTTTAGATTATTCTTTATAACCTACATTTCTCGTTCCATCTTTGACAACATGTACGGTCCAATCAATACCCTATTCAATGGATCACTCCAGTTGATGGAAGTATTACAACTCCACCCATAAAGTTCCTCAAATGAACTAATCCTCAATGTCTCCTAATGCCCATTATTTGAAGTAAACTCCACCTATGGAAGATACTCCTCTGATCTACTCTATTGATGCATAACATACATCGTAAAAATGTCCTCCAAAATCTTGTTGACCCTCTCTCTCTATGGATGATAAGTTGTACAGAAGGCCAAATTTGTACCCAAACCTGCAAATAACTCCTTCCAAGACTTGGAAGTGAACTTGGAATCTCTTTCTATCACAATCCTATTAGGAATGTCATGCGATTTCACTATCTCCCTGATGAAGACCTGAGCTACCTAACTAGTTGAATAAGTAGACTTAACTACTATGAATTATGAGCTACCTTAGTTAAGTTATCAACCACAACCATGATGGAGTCATGTAGTCTAGTTGTTCTTGGAAAACATGTAATGAAATCCATAGAAATGACCTCCCATCTCCATTGCAAAATCAGAATCAGCTGCAATAACCACCTGGATGATTGCACTTTGCTTTTACATGTTTAAAATCAAAGCGTCTCGCAACAAACACAACTACCTATTTCTTCATATTCAGCGAATAATAGACTTCTTAACTGATGTTAGTGTCTTCTGATATCTCGGATGACCTGAATACAACTTAACATAAAATTCCCTCAAGATAAGATTCTTGAGCTCATTATTTTCCGGCACATAGATTTTGTCCCTAAATTTGACCAAAGCATATGTAGCTAGATGACAATCCACATCCTACTTGCATGTACCCTACTGTTGTAACCTATTCCTAAACTCACTATACATGTCATCTTGTTGTCCTACCTGTAAGGTCTGTTATTGTAAATGTGTCCCATATGAAATCATAACTGCTATATGATTTACTTGTAGTCTTCTGCTAAGAGAATCTGCAACCTTGTTCTCCTTACCCTTAATGTACTTGATGTTGAAGTCAAACTCACTAAGCCTAGCAACCACCTAGCTTATCTGACATTCATATTAGGTTGGTAGAAAAAGTATCTCAACCCACTGTGATCACTAATCAATACAAACCTCCTACCAAGAAGATAATTCCTCCACATATTCAATGCATGAATGATAAATACCAACTAAAGATCACACTTCAAATAATTCTTCTCATGGTCATTCAATTTCCTTGACTTGTAGCATACCACCTATCCCTCTTGCACTAGGATTCAACCAAGCCCTCTTTTAGAAGAATTTGTACACACCACGAACTCTTAATGTGGATATGTAATCTTAGAACTGGAGCATTTGTAAGAAATTGCTCCAAATTCTCAAAACTAGCTGCACGTTCCTCTATGCATTCAAATTTGTTTCCCTTTCTCTGCAAAGAAGTGATAGGATAGGAAATCCATGAGAAGTTCCTGATGAACCTGTAATAACTTGCTAAACCCTCATCCACATTTCTAGGAGCTTCCCATTCCAAGATAGCTCTTATCTTTTTCAGATCCACTACTATGCCTTCCTTGGAAACAACATGTCCCAAGTAATGTACCTATGTCTGAAAGAAACTGCATTTACTAAGCTTGGCATACAACTGATGATGTCTTAGCAATATCAATACTGATGCTAAGTGTTTGACATTATCTTCATCATTCTTAGAATATATCAATATATCATCAATGAATACAATCACAAGCTTGTCCAAATAAGGACAGAACACACTATTCATCAAACACATGAAAGTAGCTGGAGAATTAGTTAGAACAAAATGAACTAAGACAAACTCATAATGTCCATACTTGGTCTAGAAAGAAGTCTTCTAGATGTCCTCCTCTTTGATGCATACCTGATAATAAAATTATCTTAAATAAATATTTGAGAACCCCTTTTCCTTACTATCATAGTACCACTATGACATGTTCTTCTTTTTGAAGAGTCTCTTGAATTCATGCCAACTCACCTACTCTATCCTAATGTATCTGACACACTTCACACCTTCCCACCAAATGTATGCTTTCTCTTTGAGGTTCAAAATAACTATCTTGGACTTCATGTTATCTATATAGTCATGAAGCTCAAATAATTTCTTCATTCCAAGAAACCATGCCTATGCATCTTTTTTTTTCTTCAACTCTCCATCAGATGTAGGTGGATTGGCTGTCTTGAACTCATTCAAAAAATATCCCCTCTCACTCCTCCTCGAAGGATGATAGCAATGGTGAGTATGGTACCTATTTGAGCTAGAACTAGAGTAGAACCCATATCCACTTCCTCTCTATTGACAACGATGGACTTGCCAACATTAAAAGGGGTATCCTTGATATGAGGTCCTAATTAGGCCTCACACCATTTGGGATAGGAGCCCCATCTAGAATTTGATTCAACTAATGTCTACTTAAATATCTACCTTGGCTTTAGCTATCAACACGAGAGATAATCACATATCTACCTTCGAAAAGTAAGCTAGTGTGCCTGGTGAATGTTCAATTGTAGGTACATAAAATTTCTTCTATTATAGATGGGAAGAGTGTGATTCTCAAAGAGAGAGGTAATAGTACCACCTTAATAAATACACATGTAAATGAGAGTGTTTAGTGTAACACCTAGTGGAATAGTCCATAGAGATGCGATGATTGTTATAACCATAATAACAAATTCTCAACAAGATAAGCACTAAAATAACCGAAATAGTTCAAGTACCTTAGTACTCGTGAAAGAAAAAATGAACCATAAACATTCATAGAATAGTCTTGAAAACATTCATAATCCATGTATGAAAACTTGCTGGCCACATGATCGAAAAAGGATCCTAAAAATGCTCTAAGTCTTCGAATACTTAAACTCTATCACAGAGGAAAAACCTTCACAAAAGGTGGAAAACACTATTACACGAGAAAAACATGAAGAAATTGTGAAAAAAGAGCCTATTGGAGGCTAAAACAACATTGCAGAGGAGCCGTTAGATCAGGCCGATCAACAGTCTAGATCTAATTGGAATATCACAATCGGAGGCAGTAGGCAGAGTTTATCGGAGGTAGCCTTATGGAAATCGCAATGGCAATCACCACAATTAAACAAGGACCATTGATCAAGTGCATAAAATAAACAATCCAGATTTACCCACATTATCACATTGCTCATATGCAGAAGGACTTAGCTCGCGGTTAGAAGGATTGGCGATATACGATTGCAATTTATTGTATCGCCATATCGCATCACAACTTTGTAAGGGGTGATGCCAAGGAGGCTAGCGACCATGTGATGCGTCGATAGCTGATAAGGCTGATCAACGCAATCAGTGATCGAAAGCCAAAAGGGATATTCTATAGCGATATATAGCCAGACCTGAAAGGGTTATGAATGCGATAGTATAATATTTGAAGTCTGATATGGAGCATTTTGTCAAGTTTTCCTTTGTTTTTCGGGTTTTTCGCTATAAACCCAAATATGAAGGAAACCACGACTAAGCGATTTGCGATAGCAATTTAAAGGTGGACCCGATGGAGTTTAGGGCAGATTCCATAATATTTCAAGTCCGATAAAAGGCTTTTTTGTGGATTTTATAACTTTTTATGTATATTTGTCTGTGTAAACAGAGGAACGATATTTTTGGGATTTTAATGCGCCGATGGTCCCTTCCATTACAAAACAGGCGGTCACCATCCCTTGAGATGTTTAACAATGATTGTTTAACGCTCAAAGGGGATTTGAGCAGATAGAGGTTGGGAGCCAGAGAGCTAAAACGGAGAACGAATAGACAAGTGTCGATTGGCTTAAAAGCAACTCAGTGTTAGAGATAGAGAAAATCGGTGCTGAGATAGAGAGAAAACAGAGACATAGAATGAGAGGGAGAGTATGTGTACTCAGAGAGACTTGAGGGATTCAAGCAAAACCCTATTGTTTGTTCCTGTTGTGTCGAGACGCAATTTGAGCTCACATTTATAAAAACTCTACTCTTGAAGACATAATAGAGAGGTCACCACTGAAAGCTAGACCAGGAGATGTAGCCCAAGAGTTTTGGGTGAACTCCTTGATTATTTGCTATGTTATGTGTGTGTATCTGTTATGTTTCTCTAACTGCTCATTGTCTATATTATTCGCAATCTTTTCGATCCGTTGCACTAAGTAATATAGGAAAATTCTACACATGAGTCTGTAATACCTTAATATTAATCTAAGATCACATTTACAGATCAAGTGGTATCAAAGCTTTTGGTTTTGGTTTTGGTAAGGTTAGACAAGCTTGTGTTGGATTTTTGTATGCTAACTAGATCAAAGCTCAAACTAGGAGAAGGAGAAATTGTTGAGGCTAATCCAAAGATTGGAAGAGTCTATCCTTAGAGGAGAATGGTGGAAGAAGTTCCATTGGAATCAGAATCCCAGTTCATGAACAATTTTATGGCGATGTGAGCCATGGTGGAAGAGATGTATTGGGAATTTAAGAAGGGTCGAGGTGAAAGCAATTCAACACCTAAACAAGACAAATAGGTAGAGGAACCTTCTCTAGTTGAACCTCCAGAGGGCAAAGGGAAAGGGGAAAAGCATCCTCCATCATCTCCTCCACCATCACCTTCATCATCCTCATCTCCTAGCCCTGATAAGAAAAAGAAGAAAGCTTCTTTGATTAAATTAGATGTAAAGTTTGATTTTCCAATTTATGATGGAGAACTAAATGCAGAAAATCTAGATAATTGGATTAGACAGATTGATGTATATTGCAGGGTGCAGAAAATTGATTCAGAAAAGAGAAATATTCAGCTGGTTAGCCTTCGCCTTGGAGGAACTACACTAGTGTGGTGGGAAGGTAGTACACAAGCTGATCTGAAGAGACATGGTAAAATTCTTTCTACCTGGAATGAATTTGTTTTTGCCATAAAAAAACAATTCTATCCTCTAGCTTATATGCAGCAAGAAATGATGATTTGGCAAACTCTTTGCTAATTAAAGGGCTAAAGTGTACAAAGTTATACCCGTGAATTTAGAAAAAGAGCTTTAACTCTAGGCATATCTCTAGACACACCTGAAACTTTGTTAAAGTATATAGGTGGTCTTCATAGCTATTTTAATCACACCATTCTAATGTTTAATCCCAGTAGCCTAGATGATGTATCAGTTCAGCCTACACATCTAGAAGCTAGAGGCATGAATGTGAACCCAAAGGTTGGGGGATCATAAAAACCCTCTGCAATCAAGAACAAGGAAAAGAAGAAGCTGAAATGGAAGGAGAGGAAGCCAAACATTGTACAAAAGGAAAAACCTTCATGCACTCACTGCAAGAAGGATGGACACGATGATGAACACTACTGGTCTTTGCATCCATAGATGAAACCTAAGAAGTTCGGTGGTAAGAAGAAGAAGAATTTTGTTGCTATTCAGAAAGACTTGGGGTCAGACTCAGGTGATGAAACAACAGTCATAGCCACAGGTATAAAAGGTAAAAATTCTGAAGAATCTACAAGTAATTCTACACAATCTATTGATAATGAAGATAATTAGAGGAAAATACATGAGCTTTTTCATATTAGAGTTATTTCCAAGCACCAAAAGGTTGGTACTTTATTTGATAGTGGATCACAAGTAAACTTGATTTCTGAAACAATTGTAAAGAAGTTGGGATTACTAACATCACCTCACAAGAAGCCATATCCATTAGGTTGGATATGTGATAAGGCAAAGCTACAAGTGATAAGACAATGCACACTTAAGTTTGCTATTGGGTCAACATTTGTAAATGAGGTTGAGTTAGATATAGTTCCTTTGGATATATGTGGTATTATTTTAGGAAGTCCTTACTTGCATGACAGAAAAGCCATTTTATATAGAGCTGAAAATAAGTATCAACTCACTAAAGATGGAATAAAATATATTGTAAGAGCTCATAAACTCAAAAATAACTATTCTCTCATAAACTCAGGGCAAATGAAAAGAATTGTAAATTCATGCAAGCAATTTTTACTATTGTTTGTAAAGGAAAAGAACCCTGACAAAACCAATGTATTTGAAGGCTGTGATGCTAAACAGAAAGCTGATTTAGTTAAAGTTGTTTTAGAATATGATATCCTATTTCAAGAACCTAAAGGCCTGCCACCCAAAAGGGAAATAGTACATGATATTCATTTGCAACAAGATGCTCCATTACCTAACATCAGAATGTATAGGTTATCTGCTTTAGAGAATGAAAAGATCATGAAGTAGGTACAGGAGCTGCTCAATAAATGGTTTATAAGACCAAGCACATCACCATGTGGATCTGCAATCGTATTGGTGTGAAAGAAAGATGGTTCATGGAGGATGTACATTGATTATAGAGAACTGAATAAAATAACGATCAAGAATCGTTATCCCCTTCCTCGCATTGATGATCTATTAGATCAGTTGAAAGAAGCAGTTTACTTTTCCAAGTTAGACTTGCGTAATGGCTATCATCAGGTCAGAGTTGCAAAACAAGATGCATGGAAGACTACTTTCAAGACAAAGCAAGGTCTGTATGAATGGCTCATTATGCCTTTTGGCTTAACTAATGCTCCTGCCACTTTCATGAGAGTTATGAATGATGTACTCGGACCTTTTATTGATGATTTTGTAATTGTATATTTAGATGACATTGTTGTTTTTAGTAAAACATGGGAAGAACATTTGAAGCATGTAAAGCAGACTTTAGATGTTCTGAAAAAAGAAAATATATATGTGAAGTTATCAAAACGTGAATTTGGCAAAACATCTTTAAATTATTTGGGTCATATTGTAGGGGGTGGTGAATTGAAGATAGATCTCTCTAAGGTTGAAGTCATTGTGAACTAGCCTAAACCCAAATATGTAATAGAAGTTAGGAGTTCCCTAGGAGTAGTACAATATTAGAGAAAGTTGATTGCTAACTTTCCTTGATTGCAGCTCCCTTACATGCTTTAACAGGATTGAACAAGGTGTTTCAGTGGGGAGGAAAATAGCAGAAAGCCTTCGACACCTTGAAAGAAAAAGTTAGTACAGGACTAGTACTAGCACTTCCAGTTCTTCAACGCCCATTTGAGATTGAAATAGATGCGAATGACTATGCCATGTGAATAGTGTTGATGCAACACGATAAACCCATATGATATCATTCTGAGATATTTGATTTTGCAGTAGTTAATTATCCCACGTATGATAAAGAATGTATGCATTAGTGCAGAATGTGAAAACGTGGAAACATTACCTAATGGGTAAAGAAAAAATTATGCATACAAATCATCGACCACTTCAATATTTGCACTTACAAACTAAATTGCAGCAATTAAGACATTATAGGTGGAGGTGTTTACTACAACAATTTCATCTTGTCATTAGATATAAGAAAGGCATACACAATAAGGTTGCAGATATGCTATGAAGGCCAATCATAAATGCATCTACTATACTTAAGCATAACTCAGTAATGCATGATAGTTACATTGAACAATATGCTCAAGATGTATATGCAACTTTAAGTCATGGAAAGAAAGTAGAAGAATTGAATTATTATGTTAAGGACCAACTCTTATATCATTTGGGAAAGTTATGCATTCCACAAATTGAAAGAGTTAACATAATATGAGAAGCACATACTTCTCTTATATTAGGTCATTTTGGTGTAAGTAAAATATTTGCATACTTCTCGTCCTTGGGAAAGTGTTTCCATGGACTTTGTTGGGGGATTACCAAAATCTAGGAAAATTCATGATTATTTTGATACCTTGAAACAAGCAGGTTATAGCTGAACAAACAACAAAGTTGTTCTTTCAGCATGTATGGGTTCATTTTGGGTTACTTGCTTCTATTTTATTTGATTGAGATTCCCGATTTGTTGGGAAGTTTTTGTCAAGTCTATGGGAGTTGATGGAAACCAGATTGAAGAAGAGCACAACATTTCATCTTCAAACAGATGGTCAAATAGAGGTGGTTAATAGGACAGTGATCCAGTTGCTTAGAGGCTATTGTAGCAAGCATCCCAAGATTTGGGATGAACATTTGTGTTGTGTGCAACATGATTACAACCATCCCAAGCACTCTTCTACTCATAGATCTCCTTTTGAGACTTGTTTTGGTTTTATACCAAAGTCTCCCTAGGATTTTGTCTTTGGTAAAGACATAGTAGTTGATGGACACAGTGATGTGGATAAAGCAACCAAGTTCATTGAATAGATCCAAGAAATTCCACAGGCAGTGTAGGAACAACTAGAAAGAAGCCAGGCCATGTAGAAGGCAAGGCATGATAAGCATCGAATTGAGCATAGTTTCCAAGTTGGTGATCAGTCTGGCTATACATCATCAGAGACAGAATGCAAGGTGAAGGTAAGAAGCTGAAACCAATAAGGTATGGGCCTTTCAAGATACATGAGAAAATTGGTGAAAACGTTTTTCACCTTGATTTTCCAACTTATATGCATACCTATTTAGTCGCAAATGAAGAGAACTTGAGATTGTATGAACCTTCATTGATTGAAGATCCTAAAGAGCAAAGTCAATTACCTTCTATTGATGATTTGTTGTTTGAATATCTCAATGAGTTATAGGAAGACACAGTTCTGGACAAGAAGGTGAGAATTACATGTAGAGGGCATGCTGAGTACCTGAGAATTAGACTCAAAGGTTCAAAACGAAGTAGTCCATGATGGATAGAGATTGGACAAGTGAGGAAGCTGTATCCTCACTTGATCGATTCTTAAAAACCAACTTTTGGTGGTCTAAAAGATTTTAAGTGGGAAGAAGTGATCCAAAACGGATGCTAAAAAACCTCTAAGGCTTCGAATAATTAAACTCTATTGCATGGGAAAAACCTTCACAAAAGGAAAAAAACAATATCACATGAGAAAAACATGAAGAAATGGTGAAAACAGAGCCTATTGGAGGCTAAAACAACATTGCACAGGAGCTGTCAGATTTGGCAGATCAACCATCCAGATCTAATCGGCATATCGTAATCGGAGGCAATAGGCAGAGTCTATCAGAGGAAGCCTTATGGAAATCAAGACAATGATCAGCACGATTAAATGAGAATCGTCGATCAAGAGTGTAGATCAACGGTCCAGATTTACTCGCTCTATCGTACTGCTCATATGCAGAAGGACTTAGCCCGCGGTTAGAAGGATTGGCGATATGTGATTGCGATCTATCGCATCGCAATATCGAATCACAACTTTGTAAGGGGTGATGCCAAGGAGGCCAGCAACCATGCGATGCGCTGATAGCTGATAAGGCCGATTGGCGCAATCGGTGATCGGAAGCCAAAAGGGATATGCGAAAGCGATATATAGCTAGACCTGAAAGGTTTATGAATGCGATAATACAATAGTTGAAGTCCGATATGGAGCATTTTGTTGCCTTTTCCTTTATACTTTGGGTTTTTCTCTAAAACCCAAATACGAAGGAAACCATGACTAAGCAATTTGTGATAGTGATTTAAAGGCGAACTCGATGGAGTTTAGGGTGGATTCCATAATATTTCAAGTCCGATAAAAGACATTTTTGCAGATTTTACAGCATTTTATGTGTATTTATTTGTGTAAATAGAGGAACGATATTTTTGGGATTTTAACACACTAATGGTCCCTTCGGTTACAAAACAGTTGAACACCATCCCTTAAGATGTTTAACAATGATTGTTTAATGCTTAGAGGGGATTTTAGCAGACAGAGGCTGGAAGCCAGAGAGCCTAAAAGGGAAAACGAATAGACAAGCACCGATTGGGTTAAAAGCCACTCACTGTCAGAGATAGAGAAAAGTAGTGTTGAGATAGAGAGAAAATAGAGATAGAGAATGAGAAGGAGAGTCTGTGTACTTAGAGAGACTTGAGGGATTCAAGAAAAACCCTATTGTTTGTTCCTGTTGTGTTGAGACTCAATTTGAGCTCACATTTTTAAAAACTCTGCTCTTGAAGACATAATAGAGAGGTCACCACTCAAAGCTGAACAAGGAAATGTAGCCCAAGAGTTTTGGGTGAACTCCTTGATTATTTGCTGTGTTATGTGTTTGTATCTGTTATGTTTCTCTAACTGCTCATTGTTTATATTATTCACAATATTTTCGATCCGTTGCACTAAGTAATATAGGAAAATCCTACACATGAGTATGTAATACCTTAATATTAATCTAAGATCAAATTTACAGATCACCATAAGACTTCAAATATCAAATAAAAGTCCCAAGATGCATGAATACAATGAATATCACTTGCTCCAATAGTGGAGCATTGGAGCCACAAGTTTCTGCCCAAAAGTAGTAACTTTGCATCTCTAATGCCTTATGGGAGAAGCCAAGGTTAAAATTCCTTTACATGAGAAATGAGGACCTATTTATATCTTGAGGAGTGATCTTTCATATCCTCATGAATCTTGACTTTCTAACTTCTAGTTACTGTTGGAATTCTACAACCTTTGAAGTTCCAAATGATTTTTGAAATTACATGTCCTTTGGAGTTCCGTGATGCTTAAGTTTACACATGAATCTTGGAATTCTACTCGTTTGTCTTATACAATGATTACAATGATAAATTTTGTCTTCTACATAATCATATATGAAATTTGACATGTCACTATCTTAGGTAACTTGGATTGACAATGACTAATGACATGGACTTGCTTTAGTAGTGACATGTCTTCCACTATGTTTGTTCTTTATCATTATCTGATCATGGTGTTTCCACCCTCTAAGGAGTATTCATGGTTCTTTGATCATTAAGTTTTAGGATTGTTCTTTGTTCTTCTTGTGCTTCCCTCATTCATCCTCTTCTACCTGATCTTCCTTATGTGTGCTTGCCATAAGGTC
This sequence comes from Pinus tabuliformis, assembly GCA_031772625.1. Lineage (NCBI taxonomy): Eukaryota > Viridiplantae > Streptophyta > Pinopsida > Pinales > Pinaceae > Pinus > Pinus tabuliformis. The sequence goes on along the minus strand of CM062816.1, from coordinate 1,354,041,925 downwards.
CCAGGAATACCTGTCTTTGCAATCACAAATGACGAGAAACTATCTGTTTGAAAATATCCTACTCTACCATGTTTCATGCAATTTTCCTCTTCATTCCTTTTCAGAAAGCTTAAAATAGTCAAGGGAGCTACATGGTACAAGGATGCATTAGAAAGGGTTTAGGGTTGAGGAGGAGGGTCTTCAGGGTTTCAACATGTGCTCATGCACCCTAAGAAGCAAGGCAGTCAAGGTAGGGCACATGTTGCGAGTCTGAAGGATGAATGTGAAATATTTGGGTTTCCCATGTGCGCTATACGCTCAAGGGAGAGAGGGAGGGTTCAGGGCACACTCCTGAAGGTTGAAAGCTAAGGATTCGTGCCTTCAGGCTGCACTCATTTGCTCAGGAGGTCTTAAAGTTGGTGCAGGGAACACTCCTAAAGGATGAAGGTTGAAGCTTCATGCCTAAAAGGTGATACAATGAACTGAAGAAGTCCAAGAGGGAACATGGCGCATAGGGAAAGGCTAAAGGGCTGAGCTTTACGTCTTTAGGATACACTGGTGTAGTCAAGGAGGGCGCACTTATTTAGGTCAAAGGAGTGAGCTCTAGGAAGACTTAACCATTCTTGGAGGGTACCATTCGGGACATTGAAGGGCATTTATGTTTTTGGAGTGCACCCAACATTGTTTGAGGGTGAAGGTTGCACTTATGAACAATGAAGGATCACTCATCAATGCTTCAGAGTGTGCTCATGCAATCTTGGCCTTAATGGGATCTTTTGGAACTGAGATTTGTCTAAGTTTGGGTGATTGGTCAAGGGGTGGGAAAGATGATTTTTGGACATAAAACTACATGTGACACATACCAACTCATTGAGATAACTTAGAAAAACTTAGCCAATAATGAATATACATCAAAGTGCCACTTTATGCACATTCCCCAAGCATAAATAATAAAGTGTGTGCGATTGCGACCCAAAAGTGTCGTTTTACAACAAGAAAGGTGTTGTGACCATGAAATTCATATAATGATATTCAAATCATTGCAATGACACTTAAGAACACTCGAGACATATGAAACAACAAAAAATGACACTCCACGACCAAGGTGACACTTGACACGACAATGAGGTAGGATCCAAAATTCAAATTAGTGAAATTTTAGAGGGCATTGTAGTAGCAAAAACACTCTCCTAAAAGGTGTATCCAAGAACCTGCCATCTCTGACTATGTCATCCTTGTCTGACCTATGCCCACTTTGAGACCTACTGCCATATGCGCCATTAGATTTTTCCTCCTGTCCATAACTAATCCATGGTTGTTGATGTCTCTACAATTCTGACAAACTCTAAAGGATAACTTTGTGGACCTTTGATTGTTTCTGGAAATTATTTCCTATGAATGAATGATCCTCTCATTATCTTCCTTAAAAATTTTGATCTCTACCCTTAAACTTCTCAAAGGGTCAGCTATGTCCGGAGAGTACTCATCTATTGGCTTCTCATAATCTATAAGGTGAGTCTTGTAGAATGTAATCCGCCATTTTTCCAGTCATCTTTGATCTTCTTCTCCTACAAAAATACTGTGTAAAATAAACCAAATACAGACATAATCAACATAACTCAGTGAAGTTCAAGGTAAATTAGCTCATGAGAAAAATCAGTCCAGATTAGCATGATACATGTATATACATAATCATATCAATATACCGAATTCATGCATGACAATACCAACTGCATACCATGACATCATGTATGAAAATCATCAGTATGAAAATGCATACAAAATATCCATATAAACAACTGATAGGAAAACATGACAAACACATTTTTCCTATCTAGTCCAAGGATTAAACCATGTTGTGATACCAATCGGTAACTACCCATCCCATATTTACCCACTTTCACTGACCTTCTAGGGTAAACATGAGATGAGGGCTACTTTGACATGATGAAAAATCCTATGTCACCTTAAGGAAATGGGTTCAAGAAATGACACCTTACTGACCTTCCTTAGGAGCTATAGGATCCCCAGGGCATAAAAAACCAATCCAGGTTCCCAATCGCTGAGCTGAGGCTCTCTTTCTCTGACCTAGATTGCCAATTCCATGCATAATATTGCATCCATGCAACTGTAGGCCCTCAATTACATGGATAAGCCTGCAGGATAGTGACTGCAACCCCAATTTATTAGTTTTGAGCATAAGACCCTAGACTTAGTGCAACCTTTTGAGGGTTTGTCTCCAGATCACTGCCCAAAACTTGATGATAATCTCCAAAATGATATATGACTTTGAGATAAAGATGTTAATACCAATTTTTCTCAAAGAATTGGCCAGAATAGGCTTAATCATGATAGTCATTTTGTCAAACACATTGTGAACAAGTAATCTATAGGTCATAAATGCATATTTGGATATAGGAGTCTCATACTTATTTGAAAATCATCAAAAAGGTGCGTGTACTCTCATAATAACTACAATAACATCTATTAGGTCATGCATTCAATAACCATTCAGTTACCAATCAAAACATGTTAAGAGCCAAAACTAGAATATTTCATTAAACTATGCTTATAACCAACATATAACCAAAATAATAATAATGATAGAACAACCATCAAATCCACATAATAACACGTGTAAATTCTCTTAAAAAATAAGAGGAAAAGAGCTCTTATTAAAATATGAAAAAACCAACTAAGACAAGGACTTCCATGTACCAACCAACCATAGATTAGGCCGAACCAAATATTTCTTTTAGCCAATCACCCCCATTCCATATTCCAAGCATTAATGTGGGACTCACAGAAACACACCTAGGGTTTCCTCATGCTTCACTGCAACCTTGCCAAAACCAGTCAAGGGACTCCTACGCTGGAAACAAGCATCTACACTACCAGGTTTTACCACATTCTTACCATTTTTAGTCAAGTGATTCCATGCCCCAAACAAAGAAACATACACTACCATGCTTTATCGAAATCCCATAAAAAAATTCAATGGATCACTAGGCCCTAAACAAGCTTGGATGCCTTCAGATTTCTTGACCAATACCTTGAGGAATTTGCATGTGTCCACCATTAGGCTTTATTGCAATCCCGCCAAAAATAGTAAAGGGATTCCTAGGCCCTTGGGAATTTTCCTAAGGCCAACTCACTTGGTTCCAAAACCATTCGACAATCCAAGTCTCGACCAACTAAAAGAACTCCATCACACCATGGCTATCTGGAAATAGAAAGGAAAGGCTAAAAATAATATCACACCTAGAAAAACCCATGCCAATGACAATAAGAGAACCAAATACACACAAGCATTCGAAACCTAGCAAGGAAATCATACATGCAACTCAATACCTACAAATTAATCTCATTGTAGCCGCTTGATCCAACTCCTTCTTGCTTGATCATTTCTATCCTTTTCTTTCTTGTCCTTCCCTTGCATTCTTTTATCCAATGCTAGAGTGCTCCAAGAATGCTCTAAGTGTGCAAGAGTATACGAGAGAGAGTAGAGAGAGAGCTAGAGGCTGAAACAACAAAAGGTTGTGAATTAATCCTAATAAGAGTTTTTATTATTGAGGCCTCTATTTTATTTAATTTCCTCTAATTTTCCGTCAATTTTCCTCTCATGAAATTCTTTGACCTTTCACCTTATTTTTCTCCTAATTTCCTTTATTTTCATAAATAAAATGCCAATTAATGCCTCTTTACCTTTCAAATTCCTTTTCCAATGTCCTTGCCAATTTCCTTAGCCATAATAAACCAAATGAACACCCACTAAGATGTTTTTCCCAACATTCAATTTGGAATAGGTGTCCCATGACCTTGGTCTTACTTTTTCCTTTATTAACTTTATTACATAAAATTTTATCCCAGTGCTATTACAGAACATAGGAGAATGGTGTGGGGAGAATTTGCAGGGGGAGCATATTTTTTTGTAAATTTAGACTTCAATATTACTTAGCAAAACAAAGATACCTATATTTTCTAGACATCTCCCTTTGGAGTATGTTTCTATTTTCCATACATCTAGAGGCAAAGTTCATACTAAAAAACCCTCATGTAAGAACCAATACTAAAAAAAAGTAGCATAGTTGTGCACTTAGGAGAATGAGAGGGGCAATTCCCCATGATCCATTACATTAGTAACCAACAGTGAGACATAGAATAATTGAATAATCTCATAGCCGATACTTTACTATTATAAACATAGAACACCTAGGATGACGTAATACATAAAGAGGCTTCAAACATTACGTTTCCCCCCAAACACATAATTGTGCAAACATACCTACAAACATGCCATTGTTGGCATCAAAATTAACTAATCACAAAAATAATTGGCACCATCAAACTAAACACAAATACATATATAGGGGTGAGCCATGATACAAACAAATGAAAAAAACTTCAAGATAATTATGTAGTTGTGTCAAGGTAGGTTAGATACAATGCCATAATTCAATACCTTCAAAATAAGTAAATTCTCAGAAGCACATGTCAAAGACTGAAAAAACACTAATACATTGAAATTTGTCCTACTTGGCCACTAATCATTGTTCAAGGAGGATATTGTTGCGAGGACCATCACACTAGAATTGAAAGGGTCCAATAAGTCACCATAATATGATTCATAAGAAATATGGCCTTCCACATGCACCAAGCAGGTTTCTATCATTTCCAAGCATAAACATTGGTTCCTAAGCATCCTTTTGATGTTTTCCAAGGAGGAAATGACATTATACTTCTCTACTTTCTTGTCTTTCAAGACCAGAACCAAGAGGTTCTTCATTTTCTAATGCAAATCTACCAAATTCAAGTTCTTCTTCTTCCTGCCCCTAGTGTGCAAATGGTTAGGAGCCCATGCTAACATATCCTCCATGATCTCAAGGTTTGAATGGGATTTCCTTTCAATACCTACTTAAGTATCCATATTTCTAATTTGTTTCATAGTCTCTAATAGGACCACATTGAAATAGGTGGCAACCGAGTCATTGGAAAAGAGATGCTCTGCTTGATGACCCTGAGAAGCACTGCCACCCCCTCCCCGACATCATCTCATTATCTGCATAGAAGACATGGAAAAAACCTTGAGGTCATACCTTGGAAGGCTATTTTGAATTCCTCTCACTGCCAAATAACAACAAAATAAACTAGGCCCAACAACAACAAGACCAGGGAGCCATCCTAAAATATCATCTCCATAGCTTATAACATAAGCTACAAACTCGAAATAGACCCTATCAAGATAAAATAAAGGCTCAATGACCTTTATATAGAAGTCAAACCTAAAGACCCAAAGATAAACATCAACCCCAAACACAAATTTTGTGAAAAAAACCCCTAAATAGTAAACATGGGGCCACTCTACCCTTGTCGCAAATTTAGCACGCCAACACACTGAAACTTAATAAAACCAAATAATAAATTTATGCCTATATTTTGACCAAAACATGTAACTCAATAACAGGAGATGCATGCAAAGAGACAAGCCACTCCAACCCTAAAACAAAATCTGAGATCGATAATCCATACCCAAAGACCAAGCCTATGAATCCTCAGAATTGAACTCAACTTTGCTAAGCACCAAAATGACTAAGAAAAATAGCAATAGAAAGAGACAGTGCAAAACCCCAAAGGAAGCAACAATTGAGAGAGACATTAATCCAACAACCTTCAAAGCTCCTAGTAGTGAAACTGAAACCCTAGTTCTTATGAAACTTGGTCAATGCTTCCATAACCTTCACATTTCATCACCTTTACCCCTCATTTTCACAATTCTAGGCCTATAACTGAATGGTAGGGTCTTCGCTTGCTCAAATGAGAAAAAAAGCATGCAATAGGAGGTCGAGGACCAACCCTAGCCTTTAGATCAACCCTCAACAATGCAAACAACTCCCTCCATAACATTGCAATAAATAGTGAATGTTTACCGTGAGCCTTGCTTGTTGTTGCATGTGAAATAAAGAAATGTTCTTGACTCCTTTATTTCCCATCACATCTAAGGGGATGGTGGGCATTACCCCCAAGGCCCCCTCCCCCCCATTAACGCCCCCATTCAGGGGAAATTTTATCTAATTTATTAATATGGTTAAGATAACATGTTTACATATATATCCACCATTGCCACAAGAGGACTCTATACTATTAGGTGAAGAAAGTGTTGATGAAGACATTTTGGACACCATTAACACAAATCAAAAAATTGTTAAGCAAAAGGCATTGTTACGATGAGCAATGGCAGAATCTATTTGAAGGGTTGTGATTGTTTACTATGTAATATCACTTTGATCACAAAATCATGTTTCCTCTATAGAATATGCACAATACATTCAACCAATGATTAGAATTTTTGAAGGCACATGGAAGAAAAATAACTCGGCAATTTTTTTATTTTCACATTCGAAAATGTAGTTTCATTAGGTTTTACTAGAAAATATTTTGTTGATTATTACTAATCTATCAAAAATATTGTTTGTTAATAATTGAAAAAGCTATGATGAAGTGAGATTGTATTTTCAAGGTTAGAGTTAAATTTTCAATTTCCACTTTAGTAACCTATGGGAGATTAGAGAGGCATCATTGAAGGTACGCAACATGTATGTGTGGATGACTATTCACAGTAAACTTTATATTTACAAGTTTGGTATCATATGTTTACAAGAAAAGTTTGAAATGTTAGGAAAATTGGATCATAGTAAAGAAAAGTTATCTTTTGAAGAAATATGTGACAATTTGATGAATTTTGAAACTTGTAAAGTTTAGTCTATATTATAACTTTTTGTTATAGATAAGTGCATACAAGTTGGTAAAACCCCATAGACATCAATAGTAAGAATCAAAATATTACTTCATCTCACATTCCCAATATTAAAAAAACCATAAAAATTGACTAAATTATACCTTTATTTTAAATTATTATTATTAATTATTAAAAAAATAATAAGGTGGAAATGTGTGTATGTTGAAATATGTGGATAATAGAGATTTAACGTTCTTGAAATTGTAGAGAGAGGCCTTTTATAGCCCAATATGAGGGTGATGTTGTAGTGGTCTAAACCTTTTGTAAACATTTAACATAAATATAAAAAAATAGTTATTAATGTAATGTCAAATTCATATGTTTTAATTAATATTCAAATTGTAAAAAATATAATGTAAAATGAAAAATGAAAAATGTAAAATGTAAGGTATAGAGCTACCAAATTGATCATAAGAAATTAGTTTTCCTATAATGTAAATTTAACATTTTATTCCTTCTTTAACATATTATTTATTTATATATATTATTATTATTAGTATAATAATCAACCATATTTATTATTATTATAATAATAATAATAATTATGCTGTAAGGTATTTTCTCTGAAAAAGACTCCCCTCTCATGCCAGTTGTAACTTGGTATACCATTCATTTGAATGTTAGACTATTGAAATGGTTCGGTCAGTTACTAATTATTAATTTAAAAACATCATACGTAATACATTTAATTCAATAACTAGCATTTTAATCACTATTTCTTGAATCCAATTTAACATTTAACCGTTTCTTATTTATAAAATTGATTCGAGCCATCATCAGATTCGAGCCATCATATTTATAAAATTGATTCGAGCCATCATCAGATCCTGTTACATATTTATAAAATTGATTCGAGCCATCATCAGATTCCAGTTTAATCTGAATTGGTTTCAGAATTTATTAAATTGTTTTGGAAAAATCTGGGATTGTCTGCTGGGATGAGAGATCATGAGCAGTTCAGAGTCGAGTTTTCGTTGGATATACGTCGAGCCTTCGATTTGCTCAAGAGGCGTAGCAGCCATATGAAGTTTCCGCTGAATATACCTACAACGACTTCTGCGTAGTAGCCATATGAAGAGTTCCAGCCCCACTTGGTCTCGGAAACCATGGAAGCAAATAAACTAGGCATCTGTGAAATGAAGGAAAAGACTGAGTGCCCTCATGTGTCTTCCATATCTTGGCCACGGTTTAAATGATGCATAAATGATGCTGGAATTCCTTCTCAATATATAGGTTACCACGGTTGCCCTATATTCGTGCATAATTAGGTTACCACGGTTGCCCTATATTCGTGCATAATTAGGTTAGGACGGACAATTATCTTTATATGTAGTGCATAATGTGTTGTTATATCAATGATTTTTATTGAAATTTTGTTAGTAGGGATTTTTGAATTAGAAATTTGTTGAATTTCACAGGGGTGTAATTGATATAAATATTTAAATGTGGATTTAAAAAAAAGCATGATTTTTCTAAGTAGTTTTAATATAAACGATAATTGCATTGGAATCTGTTTTTTTGAATTTATCTCTAATATATAAGTATATTTTAAAAATTTGAATTTATCTCTAGTATATAACAGAGTATACTTAGTAAATGTTTTGAACAAATTAATTATAGAATATAAAGTATATAATATTTTAAGTAAATTTGAGATGATTTGTAATTAGATAAATATATTCATAAATAAGAGTGAGATAGTAAATAATTTTTATTTTGAGATTAAAAAGTGTTTTTTTTATTATATAAATATTAATAATATGATAATTTAATAAGAAAAGATATTTTAAAATAATTTAATTGGAAAATGTCATAAGAAAATCAATTAATCAATTTTTTATTTTTTAATATCTTATAAAAACTAAAAATATATAATATCTTTTTAGATATAATATATGATTTAATATATAATATTTATTAAAATATTAGTAACTAAAAATTATTTTAATGTAAGTTATAAATAAAGATTTTAACTTTTATCTTACATAAAATATTAAATATTTTTAAAAAATAATATAAAAATTTGTAACGGTTTTAATTTTGCAATATGAAAATAACAAATAATTTTTGTCAAAAAATAATATTGATAATAAGAAAATATTTTATATTATTGCGAAATAAAATATTTCAATGTCTATTTTAAATAAAAGTTTAATTGAAAATGAAAGATTTTCTTATGTGTTATTAGTCTCTTTCATATTTAATAGGTTATATAATTAATAAAAAATGTTTTGTTGTGTTGATATTTAATAGGTTGGATTAATAAAAATATTTTATTGTGTTGATGTTGATAATTATTTTGAAATAAGATTTCTAAAATATTAATTTAATTATTAAATGGAGATTAGAGATTTAATCTCTATTTAGTGTTATTTTTAACAATAACACTATATCAAAAGTTAAGATATTAATTTAATTATTAATAATTATTAGAGGGATATGTCATTTTTTTCCTTTTAATTAAATTGATTAATTAAAAAAATGTCGCATGAACGTGAGTTATGATTTTTTATGCTATTAGTAAACTAGCCTAGATCCATCTTAACTCTATATCTACCAAGAACCTACAAGAACCTACAGGGATCAAATCACATTCAAACCCTTGTAAAAATGTCAAAGTAAAATGAAATTTAAATATTTGCTAAAATCTAAAACCTATACACATATGTTGTGCTAAATTAAAATGAAACAATCAAAAATAAATTCTCATATCTGATTTGGCATTTGGCATTCTCAGATGTGAAATATGCATCTAAATAAATCACATTCAAACCCTTGTAAAAATGTTAAAGTAAAATGAAATTTAGATATTTGCTAAAATCTAAAACCTATACACATAAAAATAAGAGTTTTGACATTCAAACCCTTGTAAAAATGTCAAAGTAAAATGAAATTTAGATATTTGCTAAAATCTAAAACCTATACACATAAAAATGAGAGTTGTGCTAAATTAAAATGAAACAATCAAAACTATCACAAACCCAAATGTCAAAGTAAAATGAAATTTAGATATTTGCTAAAATCTAAAACCTATACACATAAAATAAGAGTTGTGCTAAATTAAAATGAAACAATCAAAACTAAATTCTCATATCTAATTTGGCATTCTCAAATGTGAAATATGCATCTAAATGGAATGACTTTCAAAAGTTTGACAGAGTATCTACTTGTCTAATGTAACCTAGTGGGGATTGCATCTTAAAGCACTAACAAAAATAAAAAGCTAAACTAAAAATGGCATCATCTCATGTTGCCAAATGAAATTTGTTGTCTAATGTAACCTAGTGGGGATTGCATCTTAAAGCACTAACAAAAATAAAAAGCTAAACTAAAAATGGCATCATCTCATGTCTCTTATACCTGAATTATGCCTATGTTACCTATGGCATCATCTCATGTCTCTTATACCTGAATTATGCCTAGGTTATCTCCCTTGGCATGTTCTTTGTCAAGGGAAACCAATGTTCCATGCTAATGAGTCCCATCTTCCATCTATGTAACCTTAAATAGCTTCAATGGCTTTGTAGGATGACCTCTCAACTCAATTTGTGCTCTCTTTGAACGAATCTCTTCATGAGCAGCATCCACCCAGAAGAAGTAGTATTTCTAGCTTTATTATTGGGCAATTTTTAACATCTGCATTAACCACAGAAATATTAAAAAAATCTTTTCAGTACTAAAAAAATCTTTTCGATACTAATTTCTCTTAAGAATAAAAACGGTTATGGTAGTATGTTTCTCTCAAGAATAAAATGTGTTCGGGATTATGGAACACACGTTTGGGCACATGAATTTCTTTGAAAAATGCCTTTTCTTGTGTTGTTTATTGATTTAAATGTCGTTGCACACTTTTAGTTAGTTTCCACAAAGGCAAAGCTGCAATCCAATTGCCTTCTACCAAAGCAGAGCTTGTTGACACTAACCAGAGAAGATATATTTATTTTTTCCATTAAAGAAGTTTGTAATTCTTAGATTTTCCTTTGAGGTGGTATTGCAAATGTTCTAGGATTGTAGAAGATTTAAATGGACTTCCTTTAACAATTGAGTATGGGAATAATGAAAGGTGTTCAATGTTTGGCACATTGGCTCCATAGGCATGCTAATTTTTTTTTTACTGCCACTAAATAAGAAAAAGTTGTGACAATGTAACAAAGTGTTGTCCTGAAAAGGATTGCAGGATTGCTTCTTGCCTCTCGTGAATCAAAATAGAACAATCAAAACTAAATTATCATATCCAATTTGATTCTAGCTACTACTTTAACCTGGCACCAAAGTCAAATGGAATTCATTGTGTGCAATGCAACCTTGTGGGGATTTCATCTTGATGCACTAAAAAAATAACAAGTTAAAAGAAAAATGCTAGCATCTGGTGTTGTTTCTTATACCTAAATTATGCTTAGATGGTCTCCCTTGTAATGTTCTTTGTTAGGGGAAATCAATGTTCCATGCTAGTGAGTCCCATCTACCATCCATGTAGCCTTCATTACCTTCAGTGGCTTCGTAGGATCACCTCCCAACTCAATTTATTCTCCCTTTGAATGAATCTCTTCATGAGCATTATAAGCATATGATCTTCTCTTGATATAATCTGGAAATGAATTGATCCTCACCTTCAAGTAATCATATTCTCTCTCCACCCTCCTATGCTCCTTTACAAAATTTGGTTTCACTTTGTTTTTTATGAAGTCACGTTTGAGGTTGAAATAACTCTCGGGATTGTGAGACACTATGCTATGCTTTCTATAGAAAGGCGTTGAGATTATGGAAAATATTGGGGATTTGGTCAAGAACCCATGATAAGACAAACCAAATCTCACATGCCACTCAGAATCCCCATAGCCACATTCCATCATTATTGAATTCTACCAAATGAGTGCTTGTTGACATTAACCAAATACATGCAAATCACTTGACGGTCATTAAAAAATATCATGAAGGTTATGGTTGTTAATTACATGTTTCTATCCATTGCAAAAATATTGAGGTGCTCTATTGGGTGATGTTAAATGGTTTAGACACTTTGTCATTACAAGATATCATGAAGGTTATGGTTGTTAATTACATGTTTCTATCCATTACAAAAATATTGAGGTGCTCTATTGGGTGATGTTAAATGGTTTACACACTTTGTCATTACAAAATATCATGAAGGTTATGGTTGTTAATTACATGTTTCTATCCATTGCAAAAATATTGAGGTGCTCTATTGGGTGATGTTAAATGGTTTACACACTTTTTGTTAGGCAAATTGAAGATACATTGTATTGAATATGAATATTGACACATATCCATTTAAACCTGGTATGATATGTATGTCTAGGTTGTTAATCACGACTATGTATTTTGACAACATAGAAATGGTTCACGTATGAAACCTGAATATGAATAATCGGGCTTCACAATATTGATGTGTTTATCAAACTCGTATTTGGATGGGTTAAATGACAATCATCGTGTTGCATTTGGAATTGTTGTTTTTTCTTCATTATATTGCACTTTTTTATTGTTATTTCGGTAACTAGTACCTCTTTCTATGCAAAGTAAATTCCAAACCATTAGTGAAATATCCAAAGATAATTGTGTTAAATGCCCTCCTGCCTAATACAAAGAATTTATAGTTTATAACATATTTGTATTTAGACTATGGGGAAACATTACATTGGTCTATTTGATGCAATGGAAAAGAATCGTAAATATCAGCCCCATGAGGCACCCTTTCATGAAGAGCTTCCTATGCTACCATTGCCCAATGTTTACTACACTCTCAAAGATATTGTATTTGAGGTTGCAAACAATAAAGGAGGATTAATCTAGTCCATTCACCATCCAACACACATATTTGGCTTATCTCCTTGCAACTTGATGAATGTTTTAGGCATAATGTGTGTTTACACTACCATTTACAAACATGAGGGGTTGTCTTTCAAGTACTTAGGGAACAATATTTCATGGGAATAATTTATGGACGCATCTGACGCAAAATTGATTGCAGAAGAGGAGATTTGGGCTGCCACAGATCCTTATCTAAAGAACGAGCCCTTTGATTATGCTATCGAGACATGTATAAATTGAAAAGAATAATACTAGCACAAAAAATTGATCTGGAACCATTACCATATGAGGGTGAAGGGTTTAGGTTGGCTGAGGCAATGAATGATAAAGGTCTGGTCTGGGATGCAATTTTAAATGAATTCTCTTAGATTAAGCACCTGGGAAGGAGGTTGCACATGCATTTTTTTGAGTATATTGTTTGGTTGTAATACATTTAACGTTAATGTTTATTTTTCATTCAAATTTGGCTATAGTTAGATCACATAACATATCAAATTTTATTTCATCTATGCTCTTCTTTGATATGTGCTGTTATTTGAGTAGATTGTTTGGTTGTTTTACATTTAACATTAAGATTTATTTTTCATTCAAATTTGGCTATAGTTTTTTTTTGCTGGTGCAAGAGATGAACCTTCTATGGAATTAATTCAAAAATAACTTACATATATTACCTACACCCATGCAAAGAGTGGGACTAAGACTAAGGCGAAGTCTACCAATGGTACGGATTTATACCCCTAGACCAAAGGACTACAGACTTTGAAAGAAAAACAACACATGATGAGAAACTAAGAGCATATCAAATAGTTGCTCGCAGTAGTTCTCATTAAAACCAATCCACAACTTAAACTAATTGTAGAGATGAGCGACAACCTGGCCCCACAAACAAGCCCGAGAAATCCCAACTGTTGATCGCAGTCAATAGATTTGACGGTGGAAAAGCATATTGCACGACCCCACATTCTTCTATTTAACGTGCGATAATGGCGATTTTCCATACAGTCCTTCTGTCACGTGTTAATCGTTGTATGGGATCGCTGTAAAATGGTTGAAACCGCATCCCACTCACGGGGCTTGTGATCACTCCAAAACTGCTTAGGAAACAACTTGGCCCCACAAACAAGCCCGTGAAATCCCAACCATTGATCTCTGTCAACAGATCTGACGGCGGAAAAGAGTATCACACGACCCCACATGCCGCTATTTAACTTGCAATCACGACGGTTTTCCATACAGTCCCTCTGCCATGTGTTAATCGCTGTATGGGATCACTGCAAATTGGTTGAAACTACTTCCCACTCTCGAGGCTTCCGATTACTCCAAAACTGCTTAGGAAATGGAATACCTTTCGAAGGCGATAGGATACGGAAATCGGGGGTGCCAAAAGCAGCCTACTCCCGTCCACATGTTAAATCAGCTTTGCCAAAGATATTGTAAAAGGAGGTCTTTGCTAGCTTGTCTGAAACCCTTGGAAACAAGCCATTCACTATGCAGCCACTAAATCTCTGAATGAGTTTGCTGCTCCAAACTTTGTACCGCTATAGCTCTCTGTTCACTGTAAAACTAAAAAAGAACACTCCTCTGTTCATATCACTTCAGGATTGTTAGTACTACCCTCCATGGTCCTACTTCTAAACAATAGCCAATCTTCCTCGGCTTGATCATGGCATTTCGCCTTGAGACTTATTTGGGTTAGCTCATGCCATTTTGTTGCAAAATTTTCCTCTGTGCAATTCACTCCTTGATTGGCCAGGAGATCCGCCAGCTTATTGGCCGTTCTTCGAACATGTTTAAAAGTGATAGTACGGAGGCTTTGGAGGTGTTTGTGGATTCGTTGAAAGATCAAAATGAGCCTCCAATTCTTTGAGACCTTTTCCGGAGCCATACCCCAGCTTATTTTCTTGGCCGAGTTAATAATTAACTCAGAATCAACTTCAACAATCACATTGTGTTGATTATCATAAAGCAAGAATTCTAAACAATGTTCCATAGCTAGAATTTCTACCATATTGTTGGTGGCCTTTCCAAGATGACCATGGAAAATAAACAGGATGTTCCCTTTTTCATCCCTTAAAACTCTGCCATGACCCATTGTGCCTGGGTTCCCCTTTGAGGCTCCGTCAATGTTGAACTTCAGAAAACCCTTGGGGGGAGGTTGCCAAAAATCAAGCTCAGATTCTTTAAAGAGATTCTTCCCGCTTAGGCTTTGAGGAATAAAACTTTGTAAACCTAGCTGGAAGAGAATCCTCCACTCAGAAGCCGAGGGAGGATCGTCAGGGAGATTTCGGACAATAGAACCCATAGTCTCTTGTATCTGTCTTAGGATTTGATCATAAAGGAAAAGGGGCGATCTTTTTTTCTCCTTGAAAATCCTGTTGTTCCTTTCTTTCCAAGTGTTCCAGATGATGAAGCCTGGTGTTAGAACCCAGGCAATGCTAAGAACTTCGTTATTCATAAAATTTCTTCTCCACTTGCTTAGGGTGTTGATGATGCTTCCCTGGTCTCTGTCCGACTGCTGGAAAATGGAGGCAAAGGAATCCCACAGCTTGGAGGAAAAGGAGCAATTGTTGAGAAGATGCTCCATTGTTTCCTCTTGCACTTCACAGAGCTGGCACCTGGAAGGCCCCAGGACACCTCGTTTCCTGATATTGTCCCATGTCAAAATCTTCCTGTGTTGTACCAGCCACATGAAGAGTTTAATTTTCATCCAACCTTGTTGTCTCCAAAGTCTTTGCCATGCTTTATCCGGAGCCTGTGAAGCTAAACCAAGGAGAATATTTTTAGCCTCCTTAAGATTAAAGGTGCCCTCATTGTTGTTGCCCCATCTAAGCTGGTCATTCCATTCTGAGACTAGAATTTTCCTTCGATCCAACTCTTGCATTAGTATTTCAGCTTTGTCCTTTAAAGATTTGTCATCTCTAAGATCTAGTTTCCTCCATTTTCTCCACTTTCTTGCCTCGTTGGTGTGATCCTAGAAATCCTTAACTTTGATTAATCTATTAGAATTTCTCTCTGCCTTAAGTTCCTTTAATTCTTTTTTCAAAAGAATGGGTTCCTGTTCCCATCTGTCCTCCCAAAACAAAGCTAAGTTTCCCTCTCTAATTTCCCATAAGCCTTTCTCTTGTACTAGACCTCTATTGTCCCAGGCCTTGTTCCATATGTGAGATCCCTTGACATTACCATCCATTCTTATATGATCCTCACTAGGCCATGAATTGGCATATTTTTCTTTCCAAATTGTAGCCCATTGAGCCTTTGGTTCTTTTAGCCAAGGCCACCATAATTTAGCCCCTAGAGATTTGCTTAAAGTTTCAGGATCATCTAATCCTAGGCCTCCATGATTTCTAGGTTTACAGATTTTTTCCCAGGCTACCAAGGCCCATTTTTTCTTTTTTTCCCCTTTCCCCAAAGAAAGTTTCTTTGTATGTTTCTGATAAGCTGCAAAACTCCTTTAGGAGTTGGGAGGGCAGATAGCATAAAAATTGGGATTGCTTGTAGAACCGCCTTTGTGAGCACTAATCTGCCAGCCAGGTTTAGGGACCTTATCGTCCACTTTCTGATTTTGTCTTGCAATTTGTTGATAACCGGCTCCCAGATGCTTTTGTGTAGAGGTTTAGCAGTTAGAGGAATCCCCAAATATTTTGAGGGAAGAGAATCTCTTTGAAAACCCAGAATTTTAGCAATGTTCTTTTGAATGGCAACATTAGTATTGAAGAAAAAAATCTTGGATTTGGTAAGATTAACTTCCATACCTGAAGCCGTGGCAAATTCATTGAGAATCTGTTTGAAAGCATGAGCTTCTTTGACTATGGGGATTCCTTGCAGCATGGTGTCATCCACAAACTGTTGATGAGTCCAAGCTTGACCTCTGTCAGAGAGTTGGAGACCTTTGATCTTGCCAACTTCTTTGGCATGATTGATAGACCGACCTAGTCCTTCCATCATGAGGATGAAGAGAAAGGGAGAGAGTGGGTCCCCCTGTCTGAGGCCTCTAGAGGGAAGAAAAGTTTCAGAGGGAGATCCATTGACCAAAATAGAAAAACTTGAGGAGGAAACCAGGGCCAAGATCCATCTTACCCAGTTGTGATCAAACCCAAAAGCTATGAGTATTTTCCTGATATAAGTCCAGCTTATTTTATCATAGGCCTTAGCAATGTCCAATTGCATGATCATACCAGCTTTTCGGTTGATAGTCAGAGAATGAACCACCTCGTGAGCTTGAATGATATTGTTAAGAATTTGCCTTCCTTCCACATAACCAGCTTGTTCCACCAAAATTAGGGAAGGGAGGAGAGGTTTGAGACTATTAGCCACCACTTTTGATATTATCTTGTAGACCACATTACATAAAGCTATTGGTCTAAACTTGCCAGGAGTCTGAGCGGTCTCTTGCTTGGGGATAAGTGCAATGTAAGAAGCGTTCAGAGCTTTCAGAATGACTTTATTCATCCTAGAATCTTTTACCACATTCAGATATCCTGTTTAACTGTACTCCAGCAGGCCTTGAAGAAATCAACGTTGAAACCATCTGGGCCCGGTGCTTTACCATTTTGCATTTCTTTGAGAACTTCGCTGACTTCATCCGTGGTAACTGGCTTGTTGAGGTTGAAATTATCATCACTGGTCACCAGCCTAGGAATGTGCCTTGTGAAGTTTCTGATGGAGTTCTCTCTGTCATAACAAGTTTCTTTGGCAATACCTTGAAAGCGCTTGACCAGAGCTTTTTCTATTTCAGCATGAGAGTTGTGAAGAATGCCATTCTCATCCTTAATCACTGAGATTTTGTTGTGAACCCTATTCGCCATTGTGGATCTATGGAATAAACTAGTGTTTCTTTCTCCCTCTCTGAGCCATTGAACCCTCGATTTTTGCCTCAAAAATATTTCCTCTTGTTTGCATAGTTCCTCCCATTCTTGATGGTATTTGGTGGCCTGAACATTTCTGGTTTCATCAAAGCCATCTGTGATAAGGACTTGGTTGAGTTCCTGCATTTTACCCTCTATTGCTTTTTTAGCTACAAAAATGTTGCCATATTCATTCTTGTTCCATTCATTGAGCCTAAGGTTGATGTGTTTTAGTCTTTTTTGAAGAAGGAACATTCTGGTGCCCTGAATGTTCAAATCTTCTGACCACCATTTAGCAATATTACTGTTGAAATCTGGATGATAAATCTAGATGTTTTCAAATCGAAAAGGTCTATTCCTTGGAGTACCGATACTCTGCACCTCCAGAAGGATTGGCCAGTGGTCAGATCCTCCAAAGGGTAGGATTCATGCTGAAATTTCCTTATTATAGAGCATAAGGTCTTCAGATATCATGAATCTGTCTAATTTTGAAGCCGCCTGAGATTCCCCTCCTCTTTTGTTGTTCCAAGTGAACATTCCATTACTAGTTACAATGTCTACTAATTTCATAATATCTGTAAAAGACCGAAACTTCAAAGAGTCGTTACTTTGAACTCTAGTTCCACCTTTCTTCTGTGAAAGCAATTTAATCATGTTAAAATCCCCTCCTAGTATCCATGGCATGCCTGCATGTCTGTCCCTCAGTTCCTCCAGAGAATCAAGAAATTTTAGTTTTCCTTCCAGTCTTTGGGGTCCATACACATTAGTGATTAGGTATGTTTCATTAACTCCTACAGGCTGGATGACCACAGAAAGATAATCTCGAGATGCCTCATCATCTAAAATTTCTATTTTCTTAGGATTCCAAAGGGTGAGTATACCTCCTGCAGTGTTCTTCGCTTTGACTTCCAGAAACTCATAACTATTGAGCCACCTGCTATGAATCTTTTTTAATTTATGAATGGAACATTTCGTTTCCTAGATGAAGATCAAATCCGAAGCTATTTGTTCCATTCTGTTGCTTATCAGTCTCTGTTTTCTTTTACTACTAAGACCTCTAATATTCCAAGAAGTAAACTTCATTATTAAAAACTGGTAAAGGAGTAGCTGGTTAGGTCTTTCATCTTACTTGAGTCTATCGTTAGCTTTCCACATTCCATTAATAACTCGTTCCTATTTTTCCGGCCTCTTTTTTTTCATGGGTTTTTGGGTGTTAATCCAGGTATGGGTTTTGTCATTTTTACCCCTTCATTGCTCTGCTTTTCCTTACTCCTTTGCCTCTCTGGTCCTTTGTTTTGGGTTTTCCATAGATATAGTTGCTGGACTTTATTTAACTCCTTTGGAGGTAAAAATTCTATCCCTGCTTTAGTTCCTTGAGACAATAAATTTTCCAGATCAAGATTCTATTTCTCAAGACACCTGAAGTTCTTGGTCCTCTATTTCCATCTCATTTTGGGTCATCTCATGATCCATTTCTATTTTTGCATCGCTTACTATCATTTCTGTGGACAAGATTTTATCTAGTGTTTGATCCTTGTCCTCTTCTTTCCCTTCTTCCATTAATTCCTCCCTCTTTGTCTATTCTGTTGTGTCAACTTCTTCTTCCACTTCCAAGACTTGGAACCTGTTTTGGCTGGTTTGTATTTCTTCAGATTTCTGTGCCTTTGATCCCCTCTTGCTTCCTTTTCCTTTGTTTTCCACTTTGTGAAAGCTTTCAGAGTCTTTCATAGCATTAGCTTTACTCTTATTGTCTATTTTAGTGAGAGGGCAGCCCTAAATAGGTGCCCATGTTCATGACATTTGCGACATCTGAATGGAATATGTTCGTAGTCTATGGTTTGAACGCAATCTTCATCATAAACTTCCAATGTTATCTCATCTGGAAGAGCTCCAGAGAGATCCATCTCCACACATATCCGGGAAAAGGAAGTATACTTTCCCCTCCTAGTGGCTTCAGAAGCTTTAACAAACCGTCCTAGCTTATTTCCTATGGCTATTAAGGACTCTGTTTGCCAATAATCAAGCGGAAGAGAGTAGAGCCTTACCCATACCGAGACTGAAGTAAAGGTCTCACGTCCGGGAACAAAATTCATGATCCAAGGTCTCATAGAGAGACCTGAAACAGGAAAGAAGTAAGGACCACCCTCAAAAACTCTATCCTTGTCTTTAATGTTCGCAAAGACCACGGTGAAGAAACCCTTCGAACCCAGGTGTAAGTCAATGCTTCCTTTTGGTTTCTAGTGGTATTTTATCCACATTTGTAAGGCCTTTTCAGTGGGCCTTAAACCCATGTATTTGCAAATGATTACATAGGTTTGCATATGGTCCCTGTGCTCCGTCAGAGCAACCACATTTAACGTGACTCTGGGAGTAACAACAGCTTTGGGCTTGCCTGGGCCCATATTTGCTTTGTTTTTATTCCCTGTTCCTTGACTTTTTTGTCATTTTCTTTATTAATACTTTTCTCCTTGGATTCTTGTCCATCTTGTTCCTCTTCACAATTCGTATTCCTTCCCTTTGCAGGTCCTCTATCATATTCCATAGGTTTTTTCCCCTTGCTGGTCACGGCCTGATTGAAGGAAGGAGTGGAGCTCCCCCCCTTGCGCCCCTCCATGGATCGCTGCCTCTGCAACAACTCTGTAACCCTAGATTTCTAATTTTTCCATTTTCCGCCACATCTTGAATGTCACCATTTACATTAACACTCCAACCTTGGGTAATTCTCACTCAAATTTGGCTATAGTTATATCACATAAAATATCACATTTTATTTCATCTATGCTCTTCTTTGATACCGACTTATGGCATTTTCATTGCAACATCTGGTGCAAGTGATAGTTATAAACATTGAAACCAAATAAGCAACAAAAAAAAAATTGGTCAAAATGTTATTGAAGATCAATTTTTAATATATATAGAAGATAGAAATATGACAAATAAAAACGGTAAGAAATTCTAACTTGAAAATAATTTGCATAATAAATCCCTACACTAATTATCTATAATAACCCCATCAATAAACATGTGTGGTTTTCTTTCTCAAAACTTGCCTTTTCTAATCCTTCAAATCTATTTTAATTGTTTGGAGAAGAAGATAATTTAGAGAATTTGTGAATCTGACCATTCATTAAAAGAAATTCAATTACATTACTTCTTGACTTTGCAAACTATAGATTAAAAAAAACATAAAAATATTCTTGAAGTAAATAAATTATTGAAAATATTTATAAATCAATATTTATAAATGAGTAAAAATACTCTTCAATATATATTTAGTAAAAAAAAACATAAAAATATTCTTGAAGTAAATAGATTATTGAAAATATTTATAAATCAATATTTATAAATGAGTAAAAATACTCTTCAATATATATTTAGTAATATTTGGAGGGGCACCAGTAAGAATTAATTGGTTGTCAAAAATTGTGATACTTAGAATTAAATAAAATAAATGTGCACAATAAATCTTTATAAAATCTACAAATTAATTATTGACAAGATCATTTTCTTCTAATTAATTACTAATAAAAAAGAATATCAATTCCAATTAAAAATTTGAAAAAATAAATATATAAGAATAAGACCAAACATGCATGTCAACTTTGTGTGAAGGTTATCGATAACACCAAGTTATAGATGGTAAAAAGTGTTGATGAGACTCCCTCTCTCTAGAGATTACTCTGTGGCATAAATGTTAAATTTAAATTGTGATTTTAACTTTAAACTATAATCTCTGCAACATGAAACTGCCGCAAAAAAATCTGCAATCTACCATGAAGTTGTGCCTTCACGCTTTAGTCATAATTTCCATTCATGTTCTATAGTCATAATTTCCATTCATGTCCTATATGTAGATATGAATTGAAGTAGCTCTATGTGATAAAGGAAAATCCCTGCGGCATCATTTGTTCGTTTTACTTAATGTTCATTTTCCTACGATGACAGTCAAAAGTTATCTCGGTCCTTTTAATACCATGTGCTTTATCGTGTGTAAGCGTTAGTACAGTTTGGTAAGATTGGCAGATAACTTATCAGTTAACTCTTTTTTGTTTTTTCTGGTGAAGGTTTCACTTAAGTGCCATTTTTTTAAATTTCAGTTAATTGATTGATAAATTAGTTTTTGATAAATTAATTATTTTTAAATTGATAATAATTTTAATAGATTTTGCAACACTGGAGATTAAGCACCTGGGAAAGAGGTTGCACACCTTCTGCTTTGAGTATATTGTTTGGTTGTAATACATTTAACGTTAATATTTATTTTTCATTCAAATTTGGTTATAGTTAGATCACATAACATATCACATTTTATTTCATTTATGCTATTCTTTGATATGTGCTACCCATTTGAGTAGATTGTTTGGTTATATTACATTTAACATTAAGATTTATTTTCATTCAAATTTGGCTATAGTTATATCACATAACATATTACATTTTATTTCATCTATGCTCTTCTTTGATATGCTACCGACTTACGATGTTTTCTTTATAACATCGGGTGCAAATGCTAATAATAATAAACTCCCCTGCTATGTACCTATCTTCACTATACACCATTAGATGATTGAATTATAACGATCCGTTGATTTACATGTGACAGTTGTGACCACCTAGAAACTCGCGTAGACTAGATGCAGGCGGTTGTAACTGACGGTTCTCATTTCTTGATAGAATATGATGGAGCACTAACTTATGAAACTGATTTCAAGCTGGATCAATTGCAGGATTATCAACAACCGAAACCCTCAAACTTAGCACTCTTGCTCGAAACATTGAAATGTGTGGAATGGACGGACTGCCATGAGGGTGTTCATGTGATGGAGCACTAACTTATGAAACTGATTTCAAGCTGGATCAGTTGCAAGATTATCAGCAGCCAAAGCCCTCAAACTTAGCACTTCTTCTCGAAAAATTGAAATGTGTGGGATGGACGGACTGCCACGAGGGTGTTCTTTTGGCATTACAATCTTCTTCCTTGATTTTCTTGGTATTGGACATCGACATCTCTGGTAATTTCAGAGATGGTCGCCTTCACCATACTTGTTACTTTACTAATGTTCTTTGTTGCCTTCTTGGTAATGAATCTCTTCGCACGTTATGCCAATGCATAGGCTCCCGCCCATGATCCCATTTCCGACAGTAAGATCATACCTTTCTATTTTATTTAAGAAATGTGGGTCTTTATGGGATCTATGAGTATTTGATCGGACAATGATAAGGGAAAACAACCCTCAGAAAATTCGTGGGAAAGTCTTGCAGCATCGGCAGAGCAAAACAATATCACAGGTACTATTAGATTCTACTCAATGGCATTTTAAAGAAAATTTGTTTCCTAAATTTAGTAGCCAAATGATAACTCCACACCTATTAAATTTTGGAATTCGCAATCACCAGTAAGTTTGATATTTGATGCGTATATGTATAAAATCCGATTTCATTATAGTTAAATTTGAGTATCTAAACTCATTGTTCAATTATTGACTCACCCCTTATCACACTCTAATAGAGGGAGAGCTTCTTGGTTTAGGTTTTGATTTATCATAATCATAATAAATTAAATCTTCTTGCCCTCTTCTGTTTTTAAATTACATCAAATCTAAAATTTTCCCCTCAAATCAGTGGCAGAATTTATGTTGAGCTTGATTTTATTATGCAGAGCCCAACAAGAGTCCCCTTTCTCCCTTCTCACAAATTTCTGTGCAGGGAAAGTAAATGTTTACCATGTATCTGCACATAAGGTGGCATAGCATTCTTGCACATGAAGGATTTTATGCTTATTTTGTGGATTTTATTATATTTCATTGGAGTGCTTGCAATATCAAATTCGCTGAGATTTTTTTTTTGTAATTGGTAAAGAAAGATTTGGATTGAAATATTTTTTGTGTTGTGGTGGTGCAGACAAAGGCCATAATGCTGATGGGTAGCAGAATAAATAGGAAAGACACAACTCAATTCCAAACATAGACGTACTTGTATATAGCTTTCAAACTATGTTCTAGAATGAGCTTTTTGGCTCAATTAGATATTTTTTTACTCAACATCAGAGATATTTAAATATGTCACCATGCTGTGCTTCAAAATGCAATTATGAAATTAATTTGCCCTTCTTATCTGAATGCAGTTATGCAATTAATTTGAACCGGTCTGATTTTTCATCCTGCAGACCTAATTTTATTTTCTATTTTTTCTTTTAATCTGATTTCTTCTTCTAGAAACTTTATGACACAATTGATCCTTATCTTTTCCTTGAGCTGAACTACAATGTTAGTTTCTTCTGAATTGAGGTTATTATTAGCCATATTTTTAATCTTCCCAGTCAAAGCGATGAGATCACCATCTGGTAGCCCCAGTTCAGTATTCGAATACTCATCTCCTCCCATTGAATGAAAGTGTCGATTTCATAGAGTAATAAAGGCGAAAAACATGGTGCAGGGCTGTTTGCAAAAAATGGATTTAACTGGCCATGGTGTCTTTGTCAAAGTTGAAAATGGTGTCTCTGCCAAAGTTGCCAGAGATGGGAGTAGAGAAATATTAATAAGTTGAAAAAGGAATAATATTATACATTAAGTTGTATATCAAATTTTCTAAATTTAAATTTCTAGATGATTGATACATGGTTTCAGGAAAAAAATAATTATATTTATCACAAATACTTTTGGTTTCAGTAATTTTTTTTTATATTTATCACAAATACTTACAAAAAAAGTACTTATCATCATGACACCTATTTCTTAATTGTTGCAAAGATGAAAACTAACAGTCTCAAACATTTAATGATTTCAAAGCTCATAACATAATAGTCTCAAACTTTTAATGATTTCAAAGCTCATAACATAAGAATTGCTGCATGCATAGTGGTATTAAATATATTCTTGTTTTCAACATACTGGAAAACCCTAACATACAAATTAAATATATTCTCGCAAATAATTGCTCATTGTAACTAATCGTGATCCAAATAAAATTCAATGGTGCCTATTTTTGGCTTTCAAAAACTCACAAACCTTCACGGTAGTTTTACTGATAATGAATCACAGACATAATTGAAGTATTTTAATAAAATTAATAAAAATTTTGATTAAAATTAGAAAACATGTTTGAAGTATTTTAATAAAATTGATAGAATTTTAATTAAAATTACAAAACTATGTGATTTCAACTATCTACATAAATTCCCACAAAAATGTCATCGCATAACACTGTCAAACAACTAAATCCATACTCAACACAATCCATACTCAACACTCGATTAGCTGATGTTGTTCATCCTCAATCTGCATAAGAAATACTAGGAAAATGAGAAATACATTCAACGATATTTTTCCTTCATAGTAATTCTTTACATAGACATTCATTCCTTTAAATGTCATTAAGTCCTTAATCTCATCTTTACCCAACGAATTTTAGTATCACTAAGTATTTCGTGTTGTATAGGCAACCAGTTTCTTTCATATAATTTATATTGAAATATACAGGATTTTTATATTTTTAAATTTTTAAATTTAATATAATATTAAATTTTAAAAATATTTAAAAATAAAAACATCTTGAATTTTTAAGATATTTTCGAATTTTACTTAAAATATTAGAGTAACGGTTACTTGTTCTTCGAATAATCCCTTCGATGTCAGATGTGCTTATTAATACCTTCGATGTCAGATGTGCTTATTGTGATCCTTAATAATCCCTTCAAGTGCCAAACGTCAGGGCACATGGTTGTGTCAGTAGGATAATCTCCGTTACATCAACGATTATAGTGGTTTTGTCAGCGACATAAACAAACAAATATTCAATTGGTCTATCGGACCTACAATTTTCTTAGTTTTTAATTATCTAGCTCCTCGTCTTCCTTGGCGAGATTGGTGCTATAGCTTTCTTTTTTTCTCTACGGTCTTCCAACTTCCTTTATCTTGCATCTCCTTCATCTCTTCTGGTTCTTGGGACATTGGTGTCTTAGCTTCGTGATCTATTGTGTTCGTCCTTTTGAAGATAGTCAGAGAAGAAGTTTCGTCTAGGAGATCTGCTTTGCTGTTAAATGAAAATTTATTTTGTGCGGTATTTGAATCTCATAGCTTTTGATTTGTTGGGCGGGGCTTTCTCCCTGCTTGTCTTGAGACTCATTTCTTTCTTGCCCGATTTCTTGTGATTCAGAATTTTCTCTAGAGTATTCTTCTTTGATGACAGTGTAGTGTTCTTTTTGTGCTCCTTCCCACCATGTAGATTTGTGGTGGTTTTTTCTAGCAGAGTTTTTCTGGGAGGCTTTTGGGCAATTTTTGGCTAGATGGCCTGTCTCAAAGCAAGATCGACATCTGAAGTGGACACTTTCATAATTGAGTTTCGGGTTCCACACATAGTCTTCACTTGTTAGGTTTATTTCAGCTAGGAATCTGGCGCTGAAGTCCATTTCCACACAAATTCGTGCATAGGTGGTTCTGGCATATTCCTCTGTTCCTGGGCACCTACAGTAAAATTTCCCAATCGCATTTCCAACGGCTTTTAGCGAGGAGAGATTCCAGAGATGCAAGGGTAGGCTTGGCAATCTCACCCAAACTGGTGCTGAGGTTATGAATGCTCTGGAGGGATCGAATGATGGGTTCCATGGCTTCATGAATAGGCCTGATTTTTCCCAAAACCAAGGGCCAGAATCTAGAATACATTGTCTGCTTTCAGGATTTTCAAAATCTACTATAAAGAAACCCCTAGCACAGGGGTAGATATTAATTTCATCAGAAATGACAAGCTTCCATACCTCTGAGATCCAATTATGGAGAGTTGTCAGCCACGGCCAAAAACCATTAAACCGGTAGATTAGGGCACTTTCAGAAAACTTCAAAGCCTCATCGAGTGAGGCTTGGACCACCTGGACAGTTGGAGCTGGGGCTTGACTCACGATATGGGCAGGAGCTTTCCCTCTAGAAGCGGATGAGCCAGCAACTATTTTCGCGAAGCTAAGAGCCATATTTTACTTTCTTGTAGACCCCAGCCACAAAGAAATAAGGTAGAAGATAAGATTAGATCTATATCTAGCCGCAGAAGATTAGATCTAGAACTTAGCCGCCTATATCTAGATCTAGCCCCAGAAGATTAGATCTAGAATGCAAAATGTGTAAAAAACTTATTCACTCAAAATTTCAGATCAGAATTATTAAAAACCACATGCCTACTTAATGGATTAGCCGTTCACAACTCTGAAAATACCTACTATGGTTCTTAGGAGCAGGCCACCAAAATGACAACGAGCTGTCTCTGAATCATTCTTCGCCGATCCGACGATCTTTGTGCTCCGTGAAATACCCAATCAGGTCGATGGATCACGCAATCAAGCAAAGTACGCACGCCGATCACTCACACAAATGGAAGAGAGGATTCGCATTAGCAGAAATACCCTGCATAACTAGTTACTCATCACTCGTAAATCTCAGCCTGAGGTGCAGAGCCGCAGAGCGTGAAGCCGCAGCCGCAGAGCGTGAAGCTGAATAGCGTGAAGCCGCAGCCGCAGCCTCAGAGAAATCAGAAAAATAAATGGAAAACCCAAACATGACCATCAAAGATCATTAATATATATATTAAATTTTATTTTTGAATTCTTAAATAGATTAAACAACTTGAAAACTTCATTTGAACATTTAGATTGTAGAGAATACATTTTAACAATTATTTGTTCTATTTTAGGTAAAATTAATCAAAACTATCCATGCAAAAGGATGAAAATGAAAAATAGTAAAATTGCTTTAAAACTTTCCAACCACAACATTTTTTGAAACCATATAAATATACATATATGAAATTAAAATATTTTACTTAAAATAACAATTAAAATATTTTAGTTATGGATGTTGTCTACTTTTATGGTTTTTTTTGTTATTAACATATTCTAAATAAATCCTAATTTTACTTAATGTTACATACTAAAAAAAAATTTATAACTTATATTGACTTTTTATTATTATTAAATTTATTCATATTTTCAAATGAGACATATTAATTTTTACTCCGTAAGGAATTTCCCTCTGAAATCAACTCCCCTTAGTGTCTACCTATCACCTTTAGATACCATTAGATTATATGTTAGACGATTGAGAAAGGCTGAACTATTCGATCACAAAAAAGTAGTTACGAATTGTTGTAGGTAGGTAGGTATTCGATTTGCATAAGTAAAGACCTGTCTGCGAACTCAAGCATCCAACTCTTCAATCTGGTTGCAGAGAAGGGAAAACTGAAGGAAGAGGAAGCAAAAAATATTTTCAGCAGTTGATTAGCCCGGTCGATTTCTACCACAGTCGGGGTTCATATCACCGGAAGTCGGAGAACCAGGTTTTAGATGAAAATGGTGATATGAAGGTCACCGACTTTAGCCTCAGTGCTTTGTGGGAGCATTTCATACAGGATGACCTTCTCCACACAGTGTACAGTGCACTATCATATGTTTCACCGCAGGTGATTACCAAGAAGGGATACGACGCAACCAAGGCCAACATCTGGTCCTGTAGAGTTCGTGCTCCTCGCGGGCTACCTGCCTTTCCAGATGCAAATCTGATAGTGATGTATAAGAATATCTGAAGGGGGATTTCAAATGCCTGACCTGGTTTTCCTCTGAAGTCTAATGTTTGGTTATCTGGCTACTAGACCCTAACCCTATGCTTAGATCTGAACCATTACACTTCAGAACCTTATACAATCTTTAGACATGCCCAATTTTGCTAGATTGATATTTTGTAACAACTGTTTCATGAAAGTATAAATATTTAGCACGAAAAAAACTCAGCATAAAAGGTTTGAATGGATTGCTTGCCAGGGTGAATTGACGTGTACCAGGAATTTGTTTTTTTTGCAGTGACCTTCTTTCTAGCTTACCACCCATTATTGAGCATTATGTAAAGAATGTGGGGTCTCTGCTTGAATTTCTTGTCATTGTCACCATAAGAAGGGTTCCAGTCAAGACAGTGCTTTTGTCAGAGAGATTTATGGTTGGAAAACTAGAGCCAAAGGGTGTATATAAATGCATAGCCCAATATGGTTACAAAGATGCCCCAAACATGGAAGGATTTGAATTTATCAACCAAGTTGTTGAAAGCATAAAGGATTATCTCAAGCTTAGAGGAACTCATTCCTCCTCACATGGCAGAAGTTATGCAAGCAGAAATACAATGGCAGAAAGTAACTACTGTGTAGATGAGGAATTGTAATAGCTTGAATTGGCAAAGAATACTCCATAGATACTTTCATTGAGTTCAGGCCTTATTTTCCACCACAGGGATGAAAATTTTTGCCTTATTTCATATCATAATGTACTAATATTTAGTATATAATGAAAATTGTAAGCATTTACCATGTTTTAAATATGCATTCATTTATAAATTTATGGTAGATTATTTATGCTTTTATTTAGCAGACATGTTTCTCATCAATCTAAGGTGGAGACTAATGAGCATGCATGACCTTTAAGTGTATATAGAGCATACATATGAATCATGATTTGAAATCTTGGCGTTGTAGTAGAAGATTACCAAAGTTCTATTATTTTTAGGTTATCATTAGATAGGTAAAAGATGGACAAGATGTCACAACGTGTTTTTAAATTATGTTTTGGAAGAGGTAAAAGTTTTGAGAGTGTTTTCAATTTACTTCAATTTTGAAAGTGGATATGTGCACTGGGCTATATGGAGATAATTAGAGCTATTTTATCCTGCTCATTGTTTGGTGAATTTGAGATTCAAAGTTTGTCTACCAAGTGTTTTACAGCAAATTGACAACATTGGCTAGCTTGCTGCTTGAATATGCATCAACTCTTGAAAATTCACCACTTATGGATTACCAACGGAGAATAATAGCATATATAGGGTTAGATAATTTATTTTTCTTACCTATATTATTACTGGTCTTGATGGTGTTGTTTTGGTTGTGGCAAATTTTAAGAAGAATTGATCACGCTCCTTTGGAAGTGCCAGCCTTTGATGCTTAGTTGTGATGTAAAATATAGGAAGATAGAAACCTTTGCATTGTTTTATGGATAATATGTTGCTTTTATTGACTTTTGGGACTTGAAAAAACTTGTTTCCTTCACCGGTGAGAATATTTGAAGGATGATCTATTACAAATAGTGCACAGGACATCGTTTACACAAAATATTTTCCTTATACTACCCTTCACTCAGTTTTTTGCTATCTCTGAAGGCGTTTATATATCATCTATACCATAGGGAGGTTGGTGTCCCTTCCTAATTGCAACAATTTTTCTGACCATGATGTTCTCTTGGAACTATGGAAGGCAAAAAAAGTATAAATATTTAGCACAGAGAAAACTTAGCATAGAAGGTTTGAATGGATTGCTTGCGAGGGTGAATTCACGTGTACCAGGAATTTGTTTCTTCTCCAGTGAGCTTATTTCAGGCTTACCACCGATTATTGAGAATTATGTAAAGAATTTGGGGTCTTTGCTTGAAGTTCTTGTCATTGTCACCATAAGAAGCATTCAAGTCAAGATAGTGCTTTTGTTAGAGATATATATGGTTGGAAAACTAGAGCCAAAGGGTGTATTTAAATGCATAGCCCAATATGGTTACAAAGATGCCCCAAACATGGAAGGATTTCACTTTATCAACTAGGTTGTTGAAAGCATAAAAGATTATCTCAAGCTTAGAGGAACTCATTCCTCCTCACATGACAAAAGTTATGCAAGAAGAAATACAGTGGCAGAAAGTAACTACTGTGTAGATGAGGAATTGCAATAGCTTGAATTGGCAAATAATACAGGGGTTGTCAACCTTGAAAAAAGCACTGGCAAGCAATTCATGCGCCTTGCATCAGATACTAAATTGAATTTTTTCAGTACGCAAAATGGTGGAAAGGCTATCAACTCGAGGACAAAGGAATTGCTTGAGAAGAGTGCAACGACTTATATTTTTTTTTTTTGATTGTTGTTATGATGGGCACTTGTATGGTGATTGGTTGGAGTGCTGATTATTGAAATATTAGGTCTTCCCATAAATGAATCTCAAAAAGTTCTTTCATGTCAAACTAGTATCAGCTTGGCACCTCAACTCAATGATCCATCACACATGTTGATTTTGTTCCAAATTATGATGCTTTTTTTAATCCTGTAGTGTTGTCAGCTATGCAAGGAATTCAGTCAAGGAACAGTAACATGAGCCAAGGTAAGATGATACACGAATGCAAAGTAGACACTATTAGCTTGGCTTCCATGAGTATATTGGGATGTAATCAAGTTTTTCAGTATGGATTAGTTTATTTGAAGGAGGGATGCAGCTCCCTATCATAAACATGATATCATCTGTGTGTATAATGTGAATTATGGCATCCCACTTCCTGACATAATTTATGTTTTCGTATGTTAACTCAAGCAGGTGTTGTTGTA